>CAJHZI010000292.1:0-157500 GCA_905160935.1 Enchytraeus crypticus | reverse complement strand
GATTGATCGATTAATTTGGCTGTGTGATTAATTGATTGCTTGATTGAATAATCGATTTATTGATTGATTGAATGATTTATTGCTTCATTTTCATTGATTGATTGATGATGTAATTAAATAGTCCAACGAAGTCGTCAGAGCTTTTTGTCATCCAATTCTTGTCACGTCGGAATCGAAGCTCAAGCGAATGAAGCTTGATGTTGACGGTAGCTGCTATAGCTGACAATGACGGAAGAAAATATTTCAAATAATATAATCAAAAGTCTGGAAGTTTTCCTACTAGTATTATCTAGTATATCACACGTGTTGTGTCGGGCCACTAAAGAATGGATCTACAGTAATCTTCACGTATCGCAAAAGGACGAGTAAACAAAAACTGAAGGGAAAAGTAATAAAATAATTAAGTTATTTCAGATCGCGGTCCGCTATTTTGAAGAAATATATTCTTGAACCTGTCGCCTAACACATCACACACTCTCTCTCTCTCTCTCTCTTAGAGCACTGTCTACTGGCAGGTCCATGGTATATAACGCCTCCACTCTTCTCTGTCTTCCGCTTTTCAAGTCATTTCTAAATCAGACTATCTGAAAGTATTGTTTGTGTTCGTTTTAGGACTATAGCAGTGAGATCGCGACCAAACATTTATCAGAAAGTCGGTTTATCGAGCCTTACGTACGACGTTGTTAAGAGAGAGCTACGACCGCTCTACACGTGGATGCTCATTGATCTGCCTGACTCCATCACACTGCCTGATGGAACGGTAATACCGCAGTTTCAAAAAACGCAGTCTGGAAGGATTTTTCGTGTTACATAACTAGATCAGAGCGTTTATTGTTACTGACTCATGTAATCTGTATAATGTTTTATTTTGTTAGGCTTCATTATTGCATAATATTGGGCTGAGCCGGTGGCTTGATGAAAAATTGTTCGACAGCAAATCAGTAGATACATGGTTCAAATCCAGTGCTATCTGCGTCACTGACATGCTTTTCGAGAAGGAAACTGATGTTAAACTTGGCCTTGCCTTATATTATTATAATATTGCGTTTATAAAATTATTTTTTATGAACTGAGATAGTTGTAGCTATGGTGCTAAAATACATTTGTTAAATCTTTCTCTATTTGGATTAAAAAACTGACAAAATCTGCCATATCAGTCGCGGAAGATATCACGCAGTAGGAATCTAATTATATTGCATTTGTTAAAGCTGGTAACTAATTGGGAAACAAAGTGGGCAGACGGGATAGGACGCCCGTGCCCCGTAAATGTTAGTCTAAGCTGAGAAGGAATGGGGCTTTCTCAGCTTAATACTCGTCCTTAGACCTCGTCATATGCATAATCCCCCCAAGAATAACGATATATCAGGTTATATGATTTAAAGATTTAAACAATTAAATTATGTAATACTGTTATAATGTATATCATCTGATATGATATACGCGTATATTGTGTACTATTGCATTATTTGGACTTTTGAAATGAAAAATAAATTTTTTACTTTTTCACATTATAACATAACTACTTGAACGTTTGGTCCCATTTCGTAACAAGTTCTATTTATGCAAGCACTTGTCTCGTGTATTTCTATATTAGTTCTAAAACTGCATCAGTGACACTGGCGCAGGCTCCTGTGCTCAGATTCTGGATAAATATGTAAAACAGCTGCTCCTTATGCATGAATAATAATAATAATAATAAAGGTTTAACGTCCGTTTCCTCATCCAGGGATGATGTCAGGGACGTCCCCAACAGCACATATCACTGCAGATCAATTCACCCAGACCAATCTTCGAATGAGGCAGCTTTGCTTATTAGCTTACAATTCTATTCAATGTGACAACGTAGTACTATATAGCATTATAATAAAATAACTTACATAATTATATAAGTTAGTGTAGACTTGAAGCTGCATTTGGCCGACTGTGCGAAGCGGCTGTAAGTTTTGGTAGAGAACAGTACTAAAAACTAGTCTAACTACAGTTGTACCTAATGCATGAGTCTTAGCCAGGTCTTAATTAATTAGTTAATAAAATAATGAAATTAATAATAAAATAGTAAATACTAATAATAATAGATAAATATGAAATATAAATTTGTCACTGACGTCACTTCCTGACGTCGTAGAACGGGCATACATTATATATATATATAATATTATATAATATTATATATATATATAATATTATATAATATTATATATATATATATAATATTATATAATATTATATATATATATATAATATTATATATATATATATAATATTATATAATATTATATATATATATATAATATTATATTATATATATATATATATATAATATTATATATTATACTCTATTATATTCAATATTAGATATTAAATATAAATATAGAGTGATATGTTTATATATTATGTTAAAATATAGAGTGATAGATAAATAGTAATTAATCAGATTAGTTGAATCTAATTAATTATCGTGATATCATGCTATCTCGCTGCCACCCCTGATGGCATAATTTTTTATACACATGCACTCTATCGTTACTATTTCTTTTAATATTAAACGATTTTGCTGTAGGTATGAGTCTTCAGCAATCCAGACATAACGCCGGTAATAGTCATATAATGTAGGTCTATTGAATTAAAATTAGTGAATTTCGAACTAATAACATTCAACTTTCCCCGTGTTGTGCTCGGGTGTGGTTGGACCACTGCAGAATAGAGCAACCGAAAACAATTTTTGCGTGTACATAAGAGGTGACTAAAGGCAGAAGCTGAGGATGGCTAGAGGGGACCCACTTCGCCATGAAGTATTTTCCCATAGGACTAAATGGTAATTAATCCATCTAACTGTGGAAGGCAACGGGAAACCACCTCAGAAGCCATACTATTCCCAAGCTATAGGCTACATAAGATATGGATATGGCATAGACTTTGTGAAGGGATTAACTTGTTGATCTAAGAAAGCAGACTTTTAGTATGATTATTCACCTAGAACCTGCCACTTGGCAGTGCACTGAAGAAAAAGAAAAAGAATGTTCAACTTACCTCAGCTGCTGTCTGGGAGAAGAGAGAGTCAAGTGTTTTGGATTACTCTAACTACATATGCGAGATATGAAGAGTGGCTGTAAAGTTAATAATAAATAAAGGAAAAATTTTGAATTTCAATGTATGGGAAAAATGCAGTCATTTTAAGATCCATCAAACACAAGCTTGCTGACATTTTCAAATTTCTAAGAAGAAAAGGATAGGCCTATGCAAGTGGGGCCAAGCAAGAAAGCTAAGACTGCTAATACAGGAGCTGAAGCTGTCAAACCCCATATATTCAAAGCTTGTCTGAAAAATGCATCGTCTACCATCCATTATTTCTCACACGCTATAAACTGTTTTTCGAGAGTCTCATTTCAATATTATTGCGATTTCATTTTCAGTTCAGTTTTTCCCGTATTGTGTCTAGGTTGCTGAAGTAGACCAACCATATACTGTGCGTGTCGTAAATGACGACAAGGCACTAGGATCCAAACCAACGCCAGAAAAGACATTCGACTGGTAAGCTCTTATACGCTCCAGAAATTGGCATATAATTTTCTTAAAAGAAATGGAAAAGAAGGTCTCTTCGTATCCCTGCCCTAGCTAAACAGGATTCAATGGATGATGATGATGATGATGATGATTGTGATGATGATGATGATGATGATAATGATGATGATCATGATCATGATGCCTGATGATATTAGAGTTCGGTTTTATTGTTGGTTCTATCATTATTAAAGAAAAATGGCCCTTGAATTAATAGTAGTGTTATTATTAAATTTTAGATCAGTTCAATATAGCACGTAACAAAAGCTGAACGAAAGAAGCAAATGCAAAAGTCAAGTCAAATAATTTTGTGGAAGCAAATGCAAAAAGCAAAAGTCACATTATTTCGAGAGGATCGAGAGATATCGAGAGGGATCGAGAGAGGGACGTAAGTAAGGAGGGAGAGATAATAATATATTCGTATATTAGCATTGGTAAAACCCTAAGAAAAGGCATAGAGTAGCTTACGCATGGTACAGAAGCCTAGATCACTCTCAGAAGGACTTATTTCTGATTAATGATTATGCAATTTTGCAGCAATCTGATCTAGCAGTTTGTTGTCCCAGATTCTACTCTAGTTGTAAATATCGATATAATTGTTAAGTATAATTTGTTTAAATTAGGATCTATTTGTATTTCAGTATATTATATCGTACGTATATTGAGCATTATTAGACAAGACATGGCACTACTAACTGAAGTTTCAGGGCGACTATATGGACTGGAGAGTCAGCGGCGGATCCAGGAATTTTTTAAGGGGGGACCGAAATTTTTTTTGGAAAGTGTATATTTTTTGCTTACATTTTTTGCTTACGCCCAGCCTTCTTCGGGACATGTGACACAACCAGACAAATTTCTGTGGGGGGGGGGGGGGCTCAAATTTTGTTCACTACAGCGTTCGTCTCATAGAGTGAGTGTATCCCCGTTCCTTACCACCCCGCCTCATACCCGTACTAAAGTCAGGGGAAAACTAAATTTTTCCCTCCAATGCATTGGTTCAAGTGAAATTTGAGAGCTAGTGAAGCGGTCAACATTTTTCGGGCCCCCTTCCATATGCAGGACTCCTAGTATATCCTAGAAAAAAATCGAGCTATTGGAACTGCGTTCCCTGTCGTACCCCCCCCCCCCCCCGGGCCCCCTAACCACTGCTATTGCTAACATATTTACACATCGAAATTGTCATAGAAACAATGAAAATATAGTTTAAACATTTTTATCGGCGGACCTAAGGGGGGACCCGGGCCCCCTGCCCCCCCCCCCCGGATCCGCCACTGTGGAAGTGGAGAGTATAGGGACTTCACCGGTTTAGGCATTGGTTTAGAAACTTGGCAGCAAAACAGTCCGATAAATAATTACTAGGTCATATTTACATTTTGTTGTCCCAGATTCTGTATTGGTTTTTAATTAGATATTAGTCGACGAGAAACAGCTGATCGACTCTGCCTAATTATCTCCTAATAGTTAAATACTCGGCTCCTTGCACACTGTTAGTAATTGCTATATCCAAAATAGGTAGCTTATTAGGTTAATTAAGCCTTTGTCAATTAAATTTGCGCAAGTATATTAGATTATAGTATTATTATAATATCATCACAATATGATGTAATGGTACTATTATATATTATTATATTTTGTATTGATTTAGTGCCGCAATTGCCTTTACAAAGTTGTGACAAATTTGTCAAGATATTGTTAGCATGAATTATGCAATTTTAATGTTAAATTGATTTCAATGTACGGCTTTAATGCTAGAGTTGGATTATAATAAGCTAATTATAATAAAAATTAATAGTTTTAATATTTAATGGGCTTATGCCTATTCATTTTAAACTCAGAATTTCTTCTATACAGTTACCATACTTCTAAATCCTATTTAGTTATATCTAAATAATAGAAGTTTTAACGAAATAATCTTAACATATGCGCAAATGATACTTGAATTATTCTTGCATAATTAATTATTGATATCGATTATAGTTAGCTGATTGATTAATTTAAAAAATTGGTTGATTAAGTTATTAATTGGTTGATGGATTGATTGACCATAGATGACTGATTGATTGACTTTAGGATTTTTATTAGTTGATTGGTTAATTAATTGTAATTGTAAGATTTTTTATTAGTTGATTGGTTAATTGATTAATTGATGGACTGATGGATTGTACATTGTGTAGGGGCAGTAATCATGTCGGACTATATGGTTAGATACTCTGCAGTTAATGCGGCCATTCAGTTTGGTTTCTTCTCAGTCTCTGCTTACTTCAAATCTGAGAAATACTTTGATGTGTCAAGTAAGTTCTCTGCAAAGATTTGGTTTTAATCAATAAAGCAACTAAGGCTTTTTCATTTATTTGCTTTATACCCTTAATGTATATTAGTATTGAAGAGTTTACTTGCTTAGTTACTGCTTTTTGTGATTTTTGTAATTTCCTTCTTTCACGATGTTTATAACTGCATTTTGATGAATCGATTTAAGAGTAATCTTTGTAAGCTCTGAGAGTTTTCTTCTATGTTACCACTATATAATCTTCCAAAGTTGTCACCTATCCCAGTAAACTAATCGACTCTAACGTTGGGTCCATCATGATATGCACACTCTACCAATGCACTGTACCCTACCGCCATGCTGCTACTATGATGGTTATATGATTGTTAACTTATGCTGCAGCTAGGAGCCTTGGAAATGTTGAATAAATTTTAGATTTAGTGACTATTTATGATTATGTATGATATATAGGGTATGATTGTATTGTGACTGTATTTTATTATTATGGCAGGTATTATTGTATTTTGTATTATTATATTATTATGGCAGGTATTATTGCATTGTGTGTATTATTTTATTATTACGGCAGGTATGGCTGTATTTACTGCTCTGCCGCTGATGAGCCTCTACGACTCAAGTACAAGATTTACTCGCCAGGTGGCTCTGACAGGAGCTGTTGTGGTCTGGTCGTGGAGGTATGCACGATAAGGACGTCTCTGTCAATTAACTGGGATCTTATGCTGTTGATATGTAGATCTATCAGTTAATGGAGATCTTATGCTGTAGATATGTAACTATATCAGTTAACTTAGATCCTATGCTGTAGATATGTAACTATATCAGTTAACTGAGATCTTATGCTATAGATATGTAGATCTATCAGTTAACTGAGATCTCATGCTGTTGATATGCAGGCTTGGTTTATTCACATTACGTCGTGCTATTACAACTGGGGGAGACAGAAGGTTTGACGGTGTTAGAGACAAACCACTCTACTTATTTGGAGGTCAACTGTTTATGTGTAAGTTTCCTACATATGAAACAATAGTATTTTTCGTCGAATTTCAATTGACTTTTCACGTAATTGTTCTTCTCGGAAGAAATATTTATTTATATATATCTGAGGTGATTTCCTATTGGCCTCACTCAGCTCCTGCTTACTCTTCTCTTACTCGTCTCCTTCAGTTTATGGTTAGTGTATTCTTATGTAGCCCTGACACATCATTGACAAGTTCACTAATGTCTCAATAGCGTAGGGTAACGTCATGAACTTTTAAACGACTGATCAGGAGGTAAACTGAACTCTCGTGGGTTCGGTTCCCGGCCGCGCTGATCCGAGAGTAAAATCTAGGACATTCACTGGACTGGTTAAATGGAAAATGGTCTAAATTGCCTAACGGTTTAAACATGTAGTATTAAAAGTGATAGATATCAACATAGTTGATCATTTCGCTATAGTGCGTGTTTACTTTTTTCACTATTGCTATTAGTATATGATATACACGAACAGGGGAATGGTCGTCAGTGTATCTGCTGCCCCTCTATATACTCAACTCCACACCTGTGGAGTTGAGTATATATATATATATATATATATATATATATGTATATATATATATATATATATATATATATATATATATATATATACACATGTATATATATATATATATATATACACATGTATATATATATATATACGCACAGGGGTATGGTCGTCAGTGTATCTGCTGCCTCTCTACATACTCAACCACACCCCTGTGGACGCCCCACTGGGTGCCCGGGACCTCATAGGGGCGGGGGTGTGGCTAGCGGGCTTCCTCGTTGAAGCCATCGCTGATCATCAGAAATATGCCTTCCGCAGCAAACCAGAGAACAAGGCAAGTGTTCGACTGATTAATATAACGATAATGATAATGATAGTGATAATAATGATAATGATACAAATAGTGATATTGATAATGATAATGATAATGAAAATGAAAAAAAAACTTAATAATAAAAAAAATAGTAATAATAAATATTATGCCATAGTCTCTAGCAACTACATCTTCCTGTCAATTGCTTTTGAGGCCTTAAGCCCCATCAACTCTATCACGTCTGACTTCATAAACGAATTAGGCAGCGCTATTGTAGGCGACCGGCGCGAAAAAGCATTTCTATGGCAGCGCCTATCTATCGCACTCCAGCGCTTTAATGCTGTCTGCGTTCGTGGCACATTGGCGAATGCGGCCTCCCAGGACGTAGAGGAGTTATTAAAAATTTTTTTTTTTCATCTTTCTTTTAATATAATGAAGTCTTTCTTTTATCATATTTTTGCCCTTTACAGCCCAGGGCAAAAAAATAACCTCCGCTAATTTCTATAGCTGTGTCATGGCCGATGACCGGTCTTCGAGGCTGCTTTGCAGGTTCCTGGCATGTTAAATATCTACACATGAATGTATGTCACATTATAATGCTAAATTAATATTATATAAGCGATTACTATATTATACTATTACTATATATTACTATATTATACTATATTTCCGCGTGTTGTATCCGGGTTGCTTGAAGAATAGACCAACTGTATAAATAACATAACATAACAACAATCAGAGTGCTACAGTCATCAATGCCAACATCGAGCACTATTGAGACAAAATCCAGCCGACGAGCAAAAAAAGAAGGTCCAAAAACGGTGCAAATTCCAAAATCCAGAAATTCAGTCCAAAGTAAAGGGAGTTAAAGAAAAGGTGGTTTAGGCGCAGGTCGCTGCTCATGGCCACTGGATGGAAAAGAGAGATGGAAAAGATAGGTCTTCAACTGCTTATGGAACTGCTCATAGGAAAGCAAAGGCTGATGTGATTCAAATGAAGATTTCCGAAGATTGGATGGAAGAGAATTCCAGATCTGAGGTGCAGCATGCTGGAAAGTGTGCATTTTTCAAAAAAGATGTGCATTTTTCGTGTCGTAGAAGGCGACATAAAAAGTAGATTCAAACCAACGTCAGAAAGAGCATTCGGGCGGTTAGCGCCTAGGCTCCAGAAATTGCTACAAAAACTTTTTTTAATTTTATTTATTTATTTAGATCACCAAAAAGGGTCATTCAACCCTGTACAGTTCACAATCAATGCAAACAATCAAGTAAATGTAATAAGTGAACATAAACCAAATGTGAACCATGGTGAACTTAAAATGAAAATATAAAGTAAAAATTAAAAAATTGAAATAAAGAAATTCAAAATAAAGAAAATTAATGATAATAAGTATGCACAATTATACATTTAAGATCAGAATCATTAATAACTATTTAATAAGTACTAACGAAGATTAATATTGAAACAGTTAACGGAACGAGATGATCGTAAATTAGGTGGAAGGGATAGCCAGTATCTAGGGCCTTGTACAGCGATATACTTTTCTGGATAGAAGGTTCTGAACGCTGGTATAGTAAATTCCGAAACTTGTCGAAATTTATAAACAGAATTTACAACATTATTTAATAGCAACGAATAGTTGTAACATAAAGGCATATCATTATGAATAAATCTGTACAGAAATAAGCAACAGCAATGTTTATGAATATCACTTAACTTTAAAATTTTAAGCTCTTTAAATATATTGTTCGTATGACTACGAAACTCTGCATGCTGAATAATTCTAATTACTCGTTTTTGGAGTACTATCAATTTGTTGAGCAAGGTTTTAGAAGCGTTCCCCCAAACAATATTACAATAAATTAGATGCGGATATATTAGACTGTAGTATAAATTGAGCATGCAATGTTTAGGTAACTTAGTTTTAACCCGATGGAGTAATCCAATGGACTTGGCTAATTTTTGTGCAGTATAAGAAATGTAATATTGCCATGACAATTTTTCATCAAGAATCACTCCCAAAAATTTAGTCTTATCTATTCTAGAAATGCTGATATCATCTATGTAAATTTGAAATTTTTGAAAATTATTGTTATATTTGTATTTATACCCAAATAGCATGTAGTTAGTTTTTTGTATATTTAGGGATAATCTATTCGCTTTAAACCAATCAGAAAGTGTTAGGAGTTCAGTATTAACTGAATTCATTAGCTTCAAAATATCAGAGCTTGTGCAGATAATATTTATATCATCTGCAAATAATATGAAGGTAAGAATTTTACTAATCTCGGATATGTCATTGACATAAATCAGAAGCAACAAAGGTCTCAAAATTGAACCTTGTGGGACACCACGTTGAATAGTTCTATAATTTGATGCTAAATTATTATATACCACATATTGCTGTCTATTGGTTAAGTAACTTCTTAAAAGTGTATTAAATACTCCCCTAAAACCATACATTTCTAGTTTTTTAAGTAATATTTCATGATTTAAAGTGTCAAAGGCTTTTGAGAGATCTATGAAGATACCCACACAAAATTCTTTATTATCAATATCTTTAGACACCCTATCATGCATGTTTAATAGGGCCATATATGTAGAGTGCTTTTTCTTAAATCCATATTGGGCTGTAGTAATGATTTTGTGATGGTCAATAAAAGAGAGCATTCTAATGGCAATAATTTTCTCAAATATTTTAGAGAAGCAAGTTAAAGACTGATAGGTCTATAATTTGAAATTTCATTACTAGGACCTGACTTATGAATCGGGCATACTTTGGCAATTTTCATTTTACTCGGAAATGTAGCATTCATAATATGTAGATTTAGTACAATTGCTAAAGGTTTGGCTAAGTAATAGATTATATTTTTTAGAAGAATGGACGATACCTCATCGAAACCTGCACTCGAGGTATTTTTCATGGATGTTAATGATTTCATATTGATCGGTTAGGTAGAGAGCACATGTGTTGGAGATTTTACTTTTGTCTGAAATGAAATCATAAAAAGACTTTTTTGATTTAGGGATTTTATCAGCTAGGGATTTTCCTAATCCAATAAAATAGTCATTAAAATGACTATTCTCTCTGATTAAAATGACTATACTCTCAGATATAACTTTTTTTATCAGATACCGTTTCACTATTTAAATTAAAACATTCCTGAATAGATTTAGACTTATTTGGTTTTAAAATGCTATTAATGCAGTGCCATGTTTTTCTAGGGTCATGTTTATATTTAAGCAGTTGATCAGAATAAAATTTCCTTTGTGCAATTGTTAAGAGTGAGTTTAATTTATTCCTATAAGCAGTAAATTTAAATTTATTTTCATATGTATTTGACTGCTTATGGACTTTGTAAAGTTTAGATTTTGTTTCACATGATATTGCTAATCCTCGAGTCATCCATTCTCTTCGAGGAGCATTTCTACCTCTATCAGATTTAGTTTCAGGGAAACATAAATTAAAACCACGTTCAAATATTTCTAAAAACTCATTATATACTATGTCTGGGTTTGCATTATTAATATTTTCATATTTATAAATTTGAGCCCAATTAGCATCATTGGCACAAAAAAGTCTAAATTTATTAGTAGATTTTTGATTAAATATTCTTTTTGTGCAGTTCGAATTAGTTACTGGATATTTTGAAGTACTAAATTTACTGAGGTGGCTGAAAATTATGGGATAATGGTCTGTTGTATCATCATAAAGTATTGCAGATTTACAGATGCTAACATCAACATTAGTAAAAATATTGTCAATTAAGGTCGCAGGAGTATTAGCAACTCTGCTCGGCTTGTTGATTGTAGGTAGCATACCATGAGATAGCATAGTATTAAGAAAAGTGGATTGAGGATTAATGAGACCATTAGCTAAGAGATTAAATTAAAGTCACCCATTATTATTATATCTTGCTTCTTTGAAAAATATTTATGTCTGAAAAATTCAGATAATTGATTAGAAAATGAACTGCAACAGATTGTGGGGGTCGATAAATACAACCAATAAGTATCGAACTTTTCCTTAAATCCCTCTTTGCAACTTCGATAAAAATACTTTCAATATTTTCATTCATAATAGTAAGATCATTAATGATACAAAATTGTTCATGCATATTAACATAAATTCCAACACCTCCACCTGGCTTGATGGGGCGAGAACAAGATACAAAATTATAGCCCGGTAAAGCAAAAATATCAGAATTAAATGGTTTTAACCAAGTTTCACTAAGACCAATCGCAACAAATTGTGCGTCTAAATGAGATACTAAAGTGCATAAATGATCATAATTTTTAGATAAACTTCTGACTTTCATATGCATGAAATTACATAGGTTTTTAGATTGCAAAAAAGACTTGCATTCATCCAAGGTAACATATCTAGAGTCACATAGATTAACAGTACAGTCATCATTTTTATTAATATCTAATTTATTGGTAGAGCTAATAGATAAACTCTGGTTTCGACTGAAGCATAATTCAATTTTATCAACATTATTTGACGCCATTTTTAGAAGATAATATCAATCGATATATACATACATAAGCAAACACAGAAAAATTTAATTATTAGTGGCTTAGCGCGGCAAACTTTCTTTGCTCTTAATTAGTATCGGTCTACAGGACGCATCTGAGCTCTGCTTTATGAAGATTTGACCTTTAAAGGTCCAAGTTGAAGCTATCATTTTCTGTTTTACCAGGGAACGAGCTTGAGAAAATATTTCATTTGTACGCTGACTCAAATGTTCGTTGATATAGATTTGCTTTCCCGAAGTGTGCAGTTTTTTCTTTGAGGCCATTACCTTGTTTTGCAGTTGTATCGAGCTGAACTCTACCAGAACAGGACGAGTACGATCAGCATTTCCCTTTTTCATCCTGAATGCTGTGACAATATCCTGGGGTTGAATTTGTAGATTCAGGTCATTATTAAGTAGTCCTGTAACTGTCGATACAACGGAGCTATGTCGAGAGTTGCTGTTACCGTCCTCCTGCATCGAAGCAGACTCTGAAAATGATTGTTCCGAAGGTGGTTTAAACGAATGGATAAAATATTGGATTGACTGATGATATGGTGTGGGGCAGAAAGGACTGGGGATAGTCTATTCGTATCCCGACTATGGTTAAACCAAGATTTAAGGAAGATGATGATGATAATGACTATATTAGACTATATTATCTTCTTCTTCTTTTCTCTGCGTAACGTCCCTTTGTGGACACCAGAGCAGCCTCTTTTACACTCTGTCTCCACTGATACCGGTCCTGGGCAAGATCATACACATCGCTCTGTGCTAGGTTATATTTAGTGTCTATTTGTTTTATATCATTATTATATTGTTTAATTAAAGTATATTTATTTCCCATACCTAGTTTCGTTTTATCATTTGTTATTCTATAATTTAAAGCTTTTCTTACTGGATACTATATTATACACTTATAATAATAATAACAACAACAACAATTAGAGTGCTAGAGTCATCAATGACAACATCGAGCAGTATTGAGACAAAATCAAGCCGGCGAGCAAATATTACTTTATTATGAATATATTATATTATGAATATATTATATTATGAATATATTATACTATGAATATATTATACTATGAATATATTATATTATGAATACATTATGAATAATATTACTATATTATTGCGTTGTGTGGCAGGATAAGTTTATAACAAGCGGTCTGTGGTCAGTAAGTCGACATCCTAACTATTTCGGAGAGATCCTGATGGCTGCTGGTGTCTACCTCATCAGTTCAGTTCCTCTCAGGGACTGGAGGCTAGCTGCCGGGCTGTCTCTCTCCCCTCTCTTCACGGCTGTACTCCTCGCCAAGGTTGTGGGTGTGCCAGTGTTGGAAAAGAGTGGGCTGGAGCGGTGGGGGGAAGATCCGCAGTATAAGAAATATATCAGTACAGTGCCACAACTCATTCCATACCTCTACTGATGAATACACTGAATACTACGCCACTGGCAGGAGTCAGTGGCTTAGTCGGTAGGATACTCGCCCGCGGATCAGTATGTGCGGGGTTAAAATCCTGGGCTCGCCCGTCACTGACATAGCTTTCGAGTGAGGAAACTGACCTTAGCTTTTACATCAGCACAGTGCCTGTACTCATTTCATACCTCTACTAATAAATACATCAGCACAGTGCCTGTATTCATACCTTACCTCTGCTGATGAATACATCAGCACAGTGCCTATATTCATTTCATACCTGTACTTATTGCAAACTAATCGATTTATCGATTTCCCTCATTCTTCTATTCGATAGAGATCTCTCTCTCTCTCTCTCTCTTTCTCTGTCTCTGGTAATCTGCCACTTGACGGGTTCAAAGTATTTATTCTACTCAGGCTGTTGTTGCTCTCTATAAAGAGCCTCAGACGCTCAGAGTTAGTCCCTTGAAGGCTATACATTATTCACACTTTACTGTAGCTTGGCAAAATATTCCTTCTAAGGTTCTTTTCTCTTTGTCTTCCGCAGTTCGTGCTTCATCGCTTCCTACAACACCTGCAGTTTACGGTTGGTCTATTCTTTTGTGATCCGCAGGTAACGAATCGATAGATCTCTCAGTCAAGTCAATTATATTTCATGCAAAGCTGACTTCAATCAATTCTCGTTCCATCAATCAATCTTTCTTTAGAATATTTACCCCTGTTTTCTTAAGACTGAGGTAAATATTTGATTGTTTATTTAATATCTTGATCTAATAAATATTTGATTGTTTATTTCATATATTGATATCTAATATAGTAAGCAACATCCTACACTCCAATCTCAGAAGTTACTTATGCAAGAATAAAAATCTCAATTTTAGTGCATTTGTAGAGTTTCATCTATTCATAGATATTGCACTGCTTTGATGTTGCTTGTTTGTAGTTTTGCATTGTTATTTGCTCTATGGACTCTCTAAGCTTTCTCTATCCTACCTTTTACTTGCTTCCTGGAAACGCTAAATGTGTAACGATGCTTTAGATCGCTTTGTATTAATAATTTTGATTGTGATTTAAGACATGATTGTGATTTAAGACCTGATTATAGATATGATTGTGATTTAAGACGTGATTATAGACATGATTGTATAGATATGATTGAGATTTAAGACGTGATTATATAGACATGATTGTATAGATATGATTGAGATTTAAGACGTGATTATATAGACATGATTGTATAGATATGATTGAGATTTAAGACGTGATTATATAGACATGATTGTATAGATATGATTGAGATTTAAGACGTGATTATATAGACATGATTGTATAGATATGATTGAGATTTAAGACGTGATTATATAGACATGATTGTATAGATATGATTGAGATTTAAGACGTGATTATATAGACATGATTGTATAGATATGATTGAGATTTATGACGAGATTGTAGACATGATTGTATAGATATGATTGAGATTTATGACGAGATTGTAGACATGATTGTGATTTAAGGTGTGATTGTAGATATGGTTTTGATTTACGACATGATTGTAGAATTGATTGATTGTAGCTTGGTTGTATATTGTAGCTACATAAGAATTAATTCCATGCACTCGCATATTGTTATTGCTTGAACAGCTGCACTTTATAACTTAATAAAAATGAATTTTTAACTTTGTTTTGAACGAGTTTATGAACGATTCATATCTCGCTCTCTAGTGGTCTGCCAAGTTCAAGGTACATATTCCTACTCATACACAATCTGCTCTCACTCTTTATCAAGATCGCTCCATCGATCAACTAGTTCCATAACTCCATAGATCAATACGTAAAAAGGCTATCTATGCCTTATTCACACCTTAGGTAGCCTATAGCTTGTGAACATTATGGCGTCTAAAGTAGTGTCCGTATAACTTCCTCTGTTCTTGCTCATTCGCCTCTAACGACATGTGAAGTTTACGATTGGTTTATTCTTCAGTGGCGGGGACACAACGCGGGAATTACATATCTCTAATTTAACCGGATTAAATTACATTAATATCGCTAATTAAACCACAAAACAATTTAATTATATAAATGGCGACTTTAGAAATCTTTTATTTATAAATATGAAATCATGCAACATAATAACGAAGGAAAATCAAGAATGTAAGATTACATAAACATATAGAATCAGAAAGATCACAATATTGTAAAAATATTATCAATAAAATATAATACAATGATATGTACAAATGTAATACTGGGGCGGTAAACAAGTTGAAGCAGCAAATAAGTCGAAAACGTTTAAGTTAATAAAATTTGTCAATAAACAACTGGAAGTAATCCATGGTAATTGACTCTCCAGTCAGAATGATCGGCATATTGGTTTAATCTTAGAGTAATGGTTTAATAGTAAATTGTAGGAATATTACTATTAATAATTTGTGGATTAAGTAAATATAGATGAAGAATAAATGAAAGATAATAATTATCACGATGTAAAAACTCAATTCCACTAATTAATCGGTTATTTCAGTGCTCAAAGATTAAAATACAAAACGTTCAGAATTCCTAAATAAAAACTGTGACAAATATTCAGAGTATGAATAATGCAAATCAGCATAATACGTCACTATTCGAGTCATCAGTACCTTTATATAGAGTGCAATGAGCTTATTATTACTAGCAGGGTCACTGATCAATAATTTATTTGAGATAACGTTCACACAACCTAGACCGTCTTTGTTAATGGTAAAAGTCTAACATTAACTTCAGAAGGATAATACCTTTCTTACGCGACGTCCTCAAGTACATTTTCAGTAAACTGAAACAACTGTAGTTTTTTGTAGTTTTTTGTTTGTTGCAAAATACAAAATCAAAAGTAAACTAAAATTGAAATTTTTCAACAGACAGTTATCCGATGTGTAAGCGGCTTATTCGATTTAAACTTAAATAAGTCCATGCCTTTGTCCAATGAATTTTATAAGAGAAAGAATCGGCTAAAATATATAATATATCAGCGAAATTGTAATGCTTTAGCACAGAGAAAAATCAACTTGGAAGCGCATGCTAACGAAGTGTAAAAATTCTAAAACGATTTAGGCCTACTGTTAAGTCATAAAGTTCATAAGTATGGTCAAAGGCATTCCATACATTACATACAATTCATACAGCAGCAGTGCTTGATTTATTGTTGCTTAGGCCTAATGGGACTGTCTTTCTGTTATTGCAGTAGGCCTACATATTTTAGCTTCGTGCAATACTTTCTAAACTGTAACGCTCCGTGCATAGATTAAGTCAACAAGATAAAACGTTGCGTAAAATTGTAACAGCACTAAAACACAAATCACATAGGATGTTTAAAATCAGAGTGAAATAGGCCTACATGTTTAACTAATTGTTAGAGATTACATTTAGATTCATTTTATAAGGGTCAGGGTCTAATACTGGATAAACCCTTAAAGAAATGTTACTAGAAAGTGTAAATATAAGTTACAGTTAACTTACAAATTATTAAAGAGTTAATTGAGACCGAAGCTATTTAAAGCCAGAGAAGAAGACATTCATTCAATGGTGATTGCTAAATATCACTATAGCATCACACCAATATTTGCAAAAATGCAACAAACACATTTGAATCAGATATGCGCATTAGTAACAGTTAAAAATATTTTTTCATAAAATAATAATAATTTAAATAGTTTCAGCAGAAATTCAATCAGCAGTTTGGCTTTTAATAACATTGATAATAAGGTTTTAATAATTATATATCATATACTGTGTAAATAGCAACAATATATAGTTTAAACCTCTTGAAAGTCATCATCAAAGAAAGACGTGTTAATCATTCAATTAACACCCGGTTTCAACCCGGTGCACAAAAGTTATATGAGATTATAATTCTTCATGTATTTACTGTAACTGTCTAACTAGAGTTACAGCAAAATCATGACATGTATGTTGGCTGGCCAGTCCACGAGGGGTTTTATTGTTTACATCAAATGTTACGTTACACTTTACGTTACAATTTGAAAACTCAAATTAATTAAAAATGTAAATTGAGTCATGCAATGTGAACTCGAGGATCGCTCAATGCCTCGCTACAGTGTGCAGTAATTAGTAAATGCAGTACATAATGCCTATTATGTTTTCTCATCGCCGTATGACATTTGGGTAGTCGTGAGTAATGAACTCATGAAAACGATTGAAAAATAACTCCAATGACAGACAATCGAAATACAATGTTTGAGAAACCTAAATTATATACAGTAGTTTTAAAACAAAAATACATGTGATATCATCTTAGTGCAGGTATGCTACGCAATGCAAAGCAAGGTTTACTATGTATGCTAGACCATTTAGCCCATGTATTTAGTTGATCAATGATATATCGACACACATGCTCTAATAGATTATTCATCATTATCTTCCCTTCAATACCAGTTTAACTAAGTTCAAATAGATTATAGTATTACTACTGTTACCATTATATTAATATTATTATTATTATTATTATTATTATTATTATTATTATTAGGGTCTCTTATAGATTATTATTTAGAATAATTTTGAAATAATATAGACAATTGCATTAACCCTAATTTGTCGCTGATCAGTTATTCAACTTGCCGGACATCTACTAAAAATCTTCATAGATTCTATCATATCTATCACTATAGTAACTATTAAATAGACAGGTAAAGGCGCAGCACATAATAGTCGCTAGAAGAGCGGTATAGAACTAAGAGCTGAGCTGACACAGAAGGGCTGAGCCTTTAGAGATCCAATAGTCCGGGGGGAGGGACGAGGGCAAATTCACCGTCACTACAAAATTCGTCGAGTGGCCTGTAAGTGTACAGAGCATAAACACGATTAATCTGACTCACTGACCCACTGCATGTCCCAATAGTTATCCAGTTTTTATCTAGCATATGTGATGATAATATCATAATGATAATATAGTTAATATTGATAATTCAGTTGTTATTCATCATCGTCATCGTCATTGTCATCATCACCATCCTTACCACCATCACCATCATCGTCATCGTCATCATCATCATCATCATCATCAACATCATCATCGTCATCATCATCATTATCATCACCAACATCATCATCATCAATATCAACATCATCATCATCATCATCATCATCATCACCACCACCACCACCACCAACACCAACACCATCATCATCATCATCACCATCGCCATCATTATCAACATCTTAGTCATCATCTTCCTTTGCACCCCAGTTTAACTAGGGTCCGGATAAATGTTATGATATACAGAAATATTTATGGCTAATAATGACAGTAATAAAAATTAGGAGAGATTAACCTAAGATAAAGATTAATAATAAGATTAGGTCCCTATTAATATTAAAGACTACTGTTTATCAGGCCGACGTTAAACTTTATATGCGGCAGATTTTCAAAAATCATCAGACTACATCAACGTCTGCAGTGATCTCCTACTCCATCTGTTTATTGAGGAGCCGCCTGTTAAACCTTTACTTTTGTTTTATATTAATGTCATAATCACATTAAAACATAAAATAGATATGATAATAAATTGTAGCATACTACGAACTTTAAACCGCTTTCAACATATTTTTCAATTCTCTTCCAGCTGTTGATAAATGTAAATATCTACAAATTTTACAACTATACACAAATAAGTGCACGGAGAACATATATACATATTCACAGAGACTCAGACATATGCATGGACAGACAAGTAGACATAGGAACCTGTGGTGGAGAGAGTGCCAGCTCTGAGCGAGGTCTTGTAGAGAGGGGCCTGGTAGTCAGCGGCATCAGCCTCGTAGTCCATCATAGGCTCCATGTGCACCTGCGCGTCAATCAATCAGTGAATGCGTGGATCAGTGATTGAATTAATGGAAGAATAGTGGAATGAATGATTGAATGTATGAAAGTAAAAAAATAAATGTTGAATGGAAGAAAGGAAGGAAGGAAAAAAGGAAGGAAGGAATGAAGGATGGAAGGAAGGAATGAATGAAGGAAGAAAGGAAGGAAGGAAGGAAGGAAGGAAAGGAATGAATGAAGGAAGGAAGGAAGGAAGGAAGGAAGGAAGGAAGGAAGGAAGGAAGGAAGGAAGGCATGAAGGAAGGAAGGAAGGAAGGCAGGAAGGAAGGAAGGAAGGAATGAAGGAAAGAAGGAATAAAGGAAGAATGGAAAAAGAAGAACGAAGAAATGAATAAATGAATGAATAAATGAACTAATTAAATAAATAAATCAATCAACGAGACCGTTCATAATGTAGCGCTCAGACTGTCAATCAATATCTCAACTCGAGTATATATAAAGATCGGACCAGGTTAAATATGTATTTCTTCGTTTAGCATCGTTTATTTGTTAAATATCTCAGCAATGTTAGACAGAGTAGACTTCAACAGCCCAGTGACCTAAGATTACTACTTTATCGCAGTCTCCATCTCTGTCATTGTCTTGAATTGTGAAATAAAAAGTATTGGTAATGATAATTTATTTATTAACGTTTTAATATACTAACATCTGACAAAAAATAGAAATTCAATGAATTAATGAAACAGAAATAAACGATTTAATTCTCACGACTCACCGCACATGTATTTACATTAACTCAAATCTTTAGTATTTAGAGCCTCTAACCATAGGCAGCACTGAGGTCATTTCTCCTTGTCTCGAGTCCTCCACGACCAATTCCTCATCGTTCCAGCGGAACCCATCCATGAAGAGTCCGTGGACAAGCACTCCATCCTTGGGAGACTTGATGACCTTGTCGACCTCGAGCTGCTCGCCGTATTTGAGTTTACTGAGAGCCTGCGAGAGCTCGGCCTGATCGCGATAGTGCGGCAACACGTGGAACCTGAAGCTGAGGTGGTCTATCGGATAGTCGTACTTACGTGCGTGGTTCTGCAGCACACCGGTCAGGAATCCTAGAAATCAATCAATCAATCATCAGTCACTCAGTCAGTAAATCAATTAATCAGTCAGTCAGTCAGTCAATCAATCAATCAATCAATCAATTAATCAGTAAATCAATCAATCAGTAATTCAGTAAATCAATCAATCAATCAATCAAGAAATATAATAAATTAATTAAACAATAAATCAATAGCAATCAATCAATCAATCGGTCGGTCGCTCAATCAGTCAGTCAGTCTATCAATAAATCAATAAATCAATCAATCAATAACTCGGTCGGTCAATCAATCAATCAATCAATCAATGATAGGAGTGAGAGAAAGCTAAACCCAGCCTATTGATTTTTTCCACTATCGTCAATTTATGGGTAAACAGGAGAGTTTTCTCAGGGAATGACGCCCCTGCCCTGTAAATGTCAGTCAAAGCTGAGGAAGGCATAGGGGGCCTACCTCGTCAAAAGCATAACCCCCAAGGAAAGAATGGTAAAGAAAGGTATCGTCAATTTAATCTCATCAGATTGTATTTTATATATACCAATCAAGCAATCAATCAATCATTCATTCAATCAGTCAATCAATCAATCAATCAATCAACCAATCAATCGATAGAAGTGAGCTAAACTCAACCTATTGATTCCTTCTACTTTCTAATTAATCTCATCAGACTATAATTTAACTTTAGTATGTTAACTGTCATCATCATCATCATCATCCTCTCTTGAATCCCAATTTAACTAGTGTCGGGATACGAATAGACTATATTATATAATACCGTGTTAACTGTAATGATTTATATTCAGAGCGTCACCCTGAGGGAAGAAGAATCCTGAGATCCAGAAGGACTTGGGGGTTCCGGTGCGTATCCAGCTCTGAATGAAGTCACATCTGAGGACAAAGTCCCTGATCCAGCTGTTAAGTGGCTTCAGAGACGGGTAGGCCTTGGAGGCCCACAGTCTGCGTGCATAGATATGAATATAACTAATCAGTCAATCAGATTAACAATGATCATTAATTAATTAATTAATCAATCAGATTAACAACGATCATCAATTAACTAAATGATCAATAGCTTAACTTATTGATCATCAATTAACTAAATGATCAATAGCTTAACTAATTGCTCATCAATTAACTAAATGATCAATAGCTTAACTAATTGCTCATTAATTAATTAAATGATCAATAGCTTAACTAATTGATCATCAATTAATTAAATGATCAATAGCTTAACATATTGATCATCAATTAACTAAATGATCAATAGCTTAACTAATTGCTCATCAATTAACTAAATGATCAATGGCTTAACTAATTGATCATCAATTAACTAAATGATCAATAGCTTAACATATTGATCATCAATTAACTAAATGATCAATAGCTTAACATATTGATCATCAATTAACTAATGTATCAATAGCTTAACATATTGATCATCAATTAACTAATGTATCAATAGCTTAACATATTGATCATCAATTAACTAATGTATCAATAGCTTAACATATTGATCATCAATTAACTAATGTATCAATAGCTTAACATATTGATCATCAATTAACTAATGTATCAATAGCTTAACATATTGATCATCAATTAACTAATGTATCAATAGCTTAACATATTGATCATCAATTAACTAAATGATCAATAGCTTAACATATTGATCATCAATTAACTAATGTATCAACAGCTTAACATATTGATCATCAATTAACTAATGTATCAATAGCTTAACATATTGATCATCAATTAACTAATGTATCAATAGCTTAACATATTGATCATCAATTAACTAATGTATCAATATATTTAACGAAGTAAAATATATTGATGAGAAATTACATTAACTGAATAGATTCTAAATACTTGCAGATTGTTTCATGCATGAATGCATACTGCTCCAGAAAAATTACTTTACTGAATTAATAATTTTAACCCTTAACAATAGTTATGAGTCGTTTTGACTGGTGCTGACATACCAATATACATGAATGCACAATGTTCAAGAAAATGCATTTAATCGAATTAGTAGGTATACTTTCTAAACATGAAAACGACGCTAAACTCTATGTTGGTCTATTCTTGCTACCACGCTAAACGGACAAGAGTAAGTCAAACCGTGGCACTTGATTGTTGAGGAAAGCCGTATAGACTGCCTCCAGCTCTTCGCTCATCACTACAAAACCTTTGATGGCTTTCTGCAGCTGAACCAGTGAATTCTATAGAACAACAAACAATACCCATTAGACTTCTGTAGAAGAGTTTAAGTTCTGCAGCTGAACCAGTGCATTCTATAGAACAACAAACACTGCTCATCAGACGTCAGTAGAAGAGTTTAGTGGTAGATGTTTTTAGATATAAGTGATGTTTATACAAACAGATGATTATAAGTGAATTGCTAGTAGAAAAGATCGAGACCTTGATGTGACGTATGAGTTTGTTGAACCTCTCGACCTCTTGCAGTAGTACAGTGGTGAGAGAGTTGACCCGTCCCTTGTCGTCAGTCTACAATACGATATAATACGATACAATACAATACAATACAGTACAATACAGTACCATACAATACCATACAATACAATACAACACAACACAACACAACACGATACGATACGATACAATACAATACAATACAATACAACACAACACAATACAATACAATACCATACTATACAATGCAATGCAATACAGTACCATACAATACAATAAAATACGATACAATACAATAAAACACAGCACAATACAACACATTACAATACAATACAACACAATACAATACACTGAAATACAATGCAATATATATATATATATATATATATATATATATATATATACAATATATATATATATATATATATATATATATATATATATATATATATATATCTTTATAAATATAATACAATACAATTCACTGTGGTGAGAGATACTGTTATGTTGATGTTAACACTCAGTAATACTTTACATTGGAACAGAACTTTCAAAATGAAGTTAGTGGAAGTACAAAATATGATAGAATAACATACAATAAAATACAAAAAATACTATACGATAATAATAACAACAATTAACAATAATAACAACAATTAGAGTGCTACAGTCATCAATGACAATATCGAGCACTATTGAGACAAAATCAAGCCGGCGAGCAAAAAGAAGGTCCAAAAACGGTGCAAAAATTCCAAAATCCAGAAATTCAGTCCAAAGTAAAGAGAGTTAAAGGAAATAATATATAAGAGGCAATACAATACAAAACACACGATACAGTAGAATATAATGAAGATTTAATTTTTTCTTCTTCACTCAATTGAGGTGTCAAAGACTAAATTCCACAGAATCCTAACATATCCACCAATATTACGTATAAAATTAAAAAAAGCTGGTAAAGCTAAGGTTAACGTCAGTTTCCTCTCTTGAAAGCGATGTCAGTGACGGACGAGCCCTGGATAAAATAAAAATTATAAAATTTGAAAATCAGTTAATAAAATTAATCAGTTTATAAAATTATAAACTGATTAAAGAGTACTGAAGAAGGCAACCGACAGCTACCTGAAATACTTCTTTCTTGGCCTCTTCTATGTCTAGTTTATCAACAATCTGAGCTAGAGTGGTGGAGGCCAGTTCATAGACGATGTCGTCAGTGGACTTACCCCCCTCTCCCCCCGCCATACGAGGCTGCATCTCCAGTATAGTGTTGATCAGGTAATTCGTCTCTTGAGTCTGCAACATCAACAATAAGAACAGTTCCACCGTCGTTAAGGACAGCATCGAGCACTCTGATATACAGTATTGTATAATATGATTTGATATACTATAATAAAATACAATCATCATCATCTACCAATCAATCAATAAGAATTTAACATCTGATTCCACGCCATAAGGCAATGTCAGGGACGTCTCTTGCAGGCTCTACACAAACAGGCGCCAAAGCACCACACGATGACGACAAAGAGACCACAAGGGAAAGTTAGATCAAAACAGTGCAAGTTAAAAGATTCAAGGCAAGCGGGTTAAAATTACAGTGCCACCGTCGTCAATGGCAGCATCGAGCACTTTGATATACAGTACAGTGCAATATGATCTGATATACTATAATAAAATACAATAGAATACAATAAAATACAATATATCAAATGATAATTAATTAACGTGTTAGTGACCTGCATTCAAAGCAGCATTCAGTCGATAATAAAAGGATCTTCCCTAGGATGCCTGTAAGACTAATCACATATCATAGCTATCTGCTTATCGGCGCTTTTAGCAGACAATTAATAGTTAACTAGTTCATTAGTAGCTAATTGATAAAACAGCCCAGTCAATTAATTGCTAATTAAACAACAGCCTAGTCAATTAAATACTAATTGATACAACAGCTTAGTCTATTAATAGTTAATTACAACAGCCTAGTCTATTATTAGTTAATTACAACAGCCTAGTCTATTAATAGTTAATTACAACAGCCTAGTCGATTATTAGTTAATTACAACAGCCTAGTCGATTATTAGTTAATTACAACAGCCTAGTCTATTAATAGTTAATTTCAACAGCCTAGTCTATTATTAGTTAATTACAACAGCCTAGTCGATTATTAGCTACTAGTAGTGAGAGAGACCTGATAAGCTATGTTAGCTACTAGTTCTGACAGAGACCTGATAAGCGATGTTAGCTACTAGTTGTGAGAGAGACCTGATAGGCGATGTTAGCTACTAGTTGTGAGAGAGACCTGATAAGCGATGTTAGCGTTCTCGTGTAGACCAAAGATCTCAGGATCATCGTTGAGTGGCAGAGAGTCCACATATTCCCTACAGTCCTTCAACTCCTCCACCTTAGGAGCATAGTATGTGCCTGCGTCAATCAATCAATCAATCAATCGATCGATCGATCAATCAATCAATCAATCAATAGATCGATCAATCAATCAACGAAGCAATCAATCAATCGATCGATCAATCAATCCCCCAATCAATCCACAAATAAATCAGTCAATCAATCAATTAATAAAATAGTCACTCAGTCAGTCAGTCAGTAAGTCAATCAGACAATCAATCAATCAATCAATCAGACAATCACTCAATCAATCACTCACTCACTCATTCACTTACTCACTCACTCACTCACTCAATCAATCAATCAATCAATCAATCAATATCAATATTTATTCAATCCATTAATACGCTATGGACATTTAATCAATCAAAGTCAGTCAGAGCGTCAGTACACACTAACCCGTTTCCTCTCCCATCATTTCTTCCTCTTCCACTTTCTACTGACTAATTGAAATAAATATGTTTAATTTTCTAAAAAGGAAAGAGGTTCTAATTTTTTGTTTTTAAGTTTCTAATACAAAGTAAAGGTTTTTGTATAACTAAATAACTAACTAACTTTATTTAAAGTATCGTCATATTGTCGACTCAGAAGGTTGGGTCAGGAATAGAAGGTCGGTTAACCTTCGACCTGACAACATCAGTGTACACAAATGGCCTTAGATGGGTCCATAAGGAAGAGAGAAGGCCAAGTCGTAACGAAATATCAAACTGCGTACCTCTCGATCAAGACGAGAGTGCTCTACCACTGCGCTATTAGGCGAGACAGTGATATAAAAATAGATTTTCAGAAATTAACCTGACGGGGAATATTTGTAGTCGTCGTCGAGGGTTGTGGGTAGAAAGAATCTCTTTAGAACAGTGCGCAGACACCTCTGGTCCCATTGGTCTGTCACACGTCCTCCATAGGTTATCTACACATACAAATAAACGTACACTCACATACAAACACATATCTCTGGTCACATTGGTCCGTTACACGTCCTCCATAAGTTATCTACACATACAAGTAAACATACACATATATACATATATAAATATACGCACTAATCAGAACAGGCTGAGTGGCAGACTAAAATTAGCAACTTGCCTGTCCATTTCTGCATAGATCAGTTAAATATAGAATACAAATTTTATAAATTTTATAACACAGTTCACATTATGAATAATTTATGACACATATATGACCATAATAAATTAATACACTTCACAGTTAGAAATAACATAGTTCACTATATTTTTATCAGAGTCGTGTCCTGGTTGCTAAAGAATAGACCACCCGTGGACTGCACGTATCGTAAAAGGCGACAAAGCATTAAAATCCAAACAAATGTCAGAAAAAGCATTCGGATGGTGAGTGCCTTGGCTCCAGAAATGGCTACAAAATGTTATAATCCCGACCTTCGTTAAGCTAGAATTCAAGAGAAGAAGATGATGATGAGTACACTCTATAATGCACACACATAGTGTATCTACTTGATCGAAGAATGACTTAATAGCGTAGGGGTAACGCCATGAAGTGTTAAATGACAGATCCTGAGGTGAATTGAACTCTCGTGGCTTCGAATCCCAGCCGCGCCGATCTGAGAGTAAAATCTCGGACATTCACTGGACTGGTTACACGGAAAATGGAATAAATTGCCTAACGGTTTAAACATGTGGTATTAAAAGTGATAGATATCAATATAGTTGATCATTTCACTCCAATGCGCGTTTACTTTTTTATAATGCGAGGAAAATGCTCAGCTATGATGAGAGGAAGTCCAAACCTCTCCAGTGATGTAGATGAGAGCGTCCCATGGGATCGTTCCACCAGCACAAAACATCTCCAAGTTGAGCAGAGCACATTCCCTGTCAGAGTCACTGAACTCATACTACAATCAATCAATCAATCAATCAATCAGTCAGTCAATCAATCAATAATCTATCAATCAATAATCAATCAATGAAATAAATAAAGAAAACAATCAATCAAATCAATAAATCAATAATCAAATCAATCAATAATCAATAAACAAAATCCATCAATCAATAAACTCAGATATTTCGAAAAAATAAATACAGCATAGACACAGCTACTAGTGTTCGCTATAGCAATGTAACACAGCATTGACTCATCTACAAGTGTTGACTAGAGACAGCATTGACTCATCTACAAGTGTTAACTAGAGACAGCATTGACTCATCTACAAGTGTTGACTAGAGACAGCATTGACTCATCTACAAGTGTTGACTAGAGACAGCATTGACTCATCTACAAGTGTTGACTAGAGACAGCATTGACTCATCTACAAGTGTTGACTAGAGATAGCATTGACTCATCTACAAGTGTTGACTAGAGACAGCATTGACTCATTGTATTGTATCCCGCTTGCCTTGGATCTTAAACATGCACTATTTTGATCTCGCTTTCTCTTGTGGTCGCTGTGTACTCAGTCACCATCGTGTGGTGCTTTGGCGTCTGTTTGTGTACAATCTGCAAGAGACGTCCCTGACATTGCCTTATGGCGAGGAACCCGACGCTAAATTGAATCCCATTTTATTTAGTATCGTTTATATGTTCATCACAGCACAGATGATACAAAGAATAGGAACGTGCATGTAGTTAGATAAACAAATAACAATACAAGAGGGGCTACCATAAAAGAGCTATAGCTCTGTTCGGTAATACCATAATTAGCAGCTATAGCAGAGTCTGCTAAGTCTGAAATACAAAAATTTCTATTACTTTACTAATTACAGTAAAACCGTTGGTAGCCATACAATTGAACATTTTCAAATTAGGAAATGGCCAGATACTAGCAATGGAAACTCAAAATAAATTTTAAAAAACATCTCTAAATTTCCAAGTTTCTAAATTATTGCACATTAAATAAGTAAACTAAGATCATATCTCCAAATAGCAAAAAACTAACTATTTAAACTAAACTTTAAAGTGCAAAGAAAAATAGTAAAACAAGAAAAGGAAAATACAATGAAACAAATGTAGTGTCTAATTAACTAGTACAAGCGTTCAAGGAGAGTCTTACTAGTATAAATACATAAAGGCTTAATTAATATTGATTAAATATTAAACTAAACAATTATTTCTTAAAATTATAAATAGACGTAGCATTTTTTATAACACCTGGCAAATTATTCCAGAGTTTTGGACCATGTACAGATATGCATTTAGCTCGTATATTTGTACGTGAGAAGGGAACAATGAATTCATTAACATTTCTCATGTAATAATTACTATTCTTTGTAGGACAAATAATTATTTTAGAGCAGAAATGGATGCACAACCCAGTATTAATAATTTGCACTAACTTAAATATATCTGAGTTCGAGCATAATATATTGGTATCATCGGCAGAAAGTAAAAATTGTAAATGTTTGCTGCATGAAGTCATATCATTAATATATAGCAAAGAAAAGTAATGGACCTAGAATAGAGCCTTGGGGAACACCACATGAAATTGATTTTAAATGAGACAGAGTAAAATTATATGAAACATATTGCTGCCTATTAGACAGATAACTTTTCAGGAGGAGATTGACATTTCTTCTAATACCATAAAGCTCAAGCTTTTGTAATAGTACATTGTGATCCAAGGTGTCAAATGCTTTTGACAAATCTATGAATATCCCCATACAAAACTCATTCTTATCTATCGCATACGAAACTTTATTATATAATGACATCTGACATTTTGAATATGTTGAGTACTTTTTTCTAAAACCATATTGCTAGTTAGAAAGTATGTTACATTTATCTATGTATGACATTAGGCGATTAGAAGTAACCTTTTGTAATATTTAGGAAAAACTAATCAAAATACTTATTGGTCTGTAGTTAGTGAATTCGGTCTTACTTCCTGATTTATAAACAGGACAGACTTTGGCCATTTTAAATTTGTCAGGGACTATCCCCTCACTTAGGTAAACATTAAAAATTACAGATTAAATCAATAATTCATTATTGATTGATTGATTATTGATATTGATTGATTGAGATCAGTGGTTACACATACCCTGATGTTCCAGCCGAGAGGTCCAAACTTCTTACGTTCCAATATGGCAGCGTGGAAGAAACATATACCAAATATCATCTTCCTCCAATCAGCACCCAGAGCTGCGGGCATTAAATATTCATAAGTTTCAGGCAGTGTCATTACTATAAAACATACCAATAACTGACAGAATTATAGTTATACAAAAAAAAAAAAAAAAGCAATTATTTTACATTAATTATTAGAAAATATGTTTTACAAATTCTGTTACATTTAAAATATGACATAATAATAGATTACATAAATTAGTGTATTACATCATACATTTTGCTACAGTTCATTAGTAAATACTCAAACACATTAAATAATAATTAAACTCTTTATGGCCTCTTATTCCAAAAGCTACAGCTACAAAATACCCACTAAGGAAGCTTGTCAATTCTGTTTAAAGATCACTAGACGAGCCTCTTTGTTATGATTTATTTATTTCTTGAGGTATTGCATATTTCTGCTATTCTCTATTGTTCCGTTAGACTTACTTTGATAATGGTAAGGTAGACGGTATTTAATGACGCCCCTATGACATATCAACCACCTTGGACACCACTCTTCCATTAAGCGTCATCCTATTCGTAGAAATCCTCGTATGGGTTGACTGTCAGCGTCTAACTAAGGCCGACTGAGTCAACTTTATTTCAATATTAAATGTTTATTATTCAATATGAAATATTAATTTTAATAGTAGACTAATTTTAGCACTAGCAAAGAAGCTGGTAATTAATATTATGACAAGCTGAACGAATTAATAATAATAATAATAATAATAATAAAATCAGAGTGGTACTGTTGTCCATGACAACTTTGGGCACTACTGAGACAAATCCAAGCCGGCGAGAAAAAGAAAGGTCTATAAAGGTGCCAAAACCAAAATGCAGAAAATCAGTCCGCAGATAAATGAAAAGAAGCACCCAAAAAGCACACCATACACCACACTCTCACCCCACATACCGTTCTCCTCGTAGAAGGCCTGGGTGATCTCGTTGAAGGCTCGCTTGAGGTTGCTCCTCAGACCTCGAGGTGGCTCATTGGTCACCTTGACGCTGTTCTGCAGCACGGACACTGGAAATGACTTGGCGGGCATGGAGGAGAGGAAGAGCCTGAAGTCCTGATGGACAGACTTGGGTTTCTCTATGATCGTCTTCACGATGTCCTCCAGCGACAACATCCACGAGGCCGCCAGGTGGCAGTTCTGTTGACAACAACAACAACACGTGTGGACATTGTTTTACTAATTTAGATATCAATCTAAACGTAATTGTTATTTAGCTTAGTATTACTATTGAACTTTTTCTGTAAAGTAGTCTCGAAGGTCGAGTTCGGCCAAGACACTGCTATATAAGTTTAAATTTTCGTTTGTTAATAATAATAATAATAATAAAATAATAATAATATTAAAGCGGCTTCCCAGAGTGCAGAGGAATTATTTTAATCGCTTTTTAAAAACTTTTAATTAAATAAAGTCTCTTTTATCTTATTTTTTAGCCCAGGGACCTTTACAGCCCAGGGCATTAAAAAAAAAAAAAATAATATTATAAAATAATAATAATAACACGTAGAAGTCTATAACTAGCCTATATCAATGAATTCGTTGACAACAACAACAACACCTAGCTGTATATCGTGTAGTCTATAACAATGAAATCTCAGGACATTTAAATCTAATTATTCTCTTTTGTAAAGGAATTGAGTTGTTGATCGATGAAGCGCTTTCCATGCTGGCACTTACGAAGCTAAACAAAACACTACAGGAAGAGAGAATGCAACATTCTTAGCATTATGCCAAAGCTTAATGTTAGTTTTATCTCCAAGGCTATCGTTAGATAGGGTCCAGCAGGTGCTTTAGCTGAACTGAACCTGAAGCTGTTTATTTCATCTGCTGATTCTGTTGCTAAAATTCGATAAAATTTTGAATCTACGTTGAAAAAATTCTACATATTGTATATTCTAATGAATAATTACGTTAATTTGCTTTTTTATCACAAGTTAACTACTTGGTTTGCACTGCTGAACTGTACACTGAAGTGTGCATGTGTTATCTCTTTTCGTTTACTTTACTTTGTTTTCTTTAATTTTTTGTTTGTTTGTTTGAATCTACCATGTATTGGTGAAATAAAGTCTATATTAGGTAAATTTGATATCAAATTCTGTCATCTAACATGACAATGCATGAAGAAATGAATGAATGATATAAGTGTTAAAGCAGTACTTCGCCACCGGCTGGAGCCAGTGGCGAAGTCGGTAATATACCCAACGGCCGATCAGTAAGTGCGGGGTTCAAATCCTGGGCTCGCCCGTCACTGACATCGCTATCGAGTGAGAAAATTGACGTTAACCTTAGCTTTATTTTTTACCAGTAGCTACTGCACCTGGAGGAAGACCCAGTCTCCTGACTTAGAGGCCCCTGCTATCAGAGCCTCAGCTATAGGCCCCTGGCCTTGACCTAAAGATATAGCCTGAATTCTGCACAACAACCAAAACAAAGATAGCCTAGTGACGTCACGTAAAGAGATAGATGTTAATATGGACGATAGCCTGATCTCAGACGTCGAAAATATTGAAAATATTCGAAGGATAATAGATCTGAAAGATTAGTTTGCCAAATGATTACTCAAATTAGTTTAAATGACTGAAAACATCTACAGAACAGCATATGGTTAGTGAAGCTATCAAGACAAGAAGAAAAAAATGGGCTGTACTTATACTGGGCTTAGAAGGAAACAGAAACCCTCGAAAGACATTTAAATTCTAAACAGGAGACAAAAAGAACAGTGGGATCACCTTAAAGAAGATTGAAAGACTGCTTTGAACAATACCTGAAGGCTTCTGATACAAGCATTGATGGGAGCAGAGAAGAAATTAAAATGTGAACATCGAGGAAATGGCGGAGAATAGAGTTTAATGGAAGAACATCATAGATAAATCTTTTTTTTATATATTCTCTCGGTCCGTTCAGTGAGCTGAACCGGCGGCTTGTTGGCAAGTTGTTCGACTGCGGATCAGTAGGTGCAGAGTTCAAATCCAGAACGCTCACCGTCAGTCACATGATATCAAGCAGTGAACTGACGTTAGACTTTGCTTTAGCTCTTTAGCTCAGGCTGTCGGGCACTGGTTTGATAGCTATCTTCGATAATCTCATTCTAGCGGTGGCAGTCTTTCTCAAACATATTGCTAACTTATCCATATAGATGAACCCGTAGCCTGTTCTCATATTATCTAACCCGGATCAGTAGGTGCTCGGTTCAAATCCAGATCTCTTCCCGTCAGTAGCATGCCTTCGAGACAGGAACAAGATATTAAATGTGCTCTACAAGCTGGTAAAGCTAAGGTTAAAGTCAGTTTCCTCACTCGAAAGCGATGTCAGTGACGGGCGAGCCCAGGATTTGAACCCCGCACATACTGCTCCTCGGTCGAGCATCTTACTGACTTGGCCACTGGCTCCAGCCAGTGGAGTATATATTAACTAAGGAATATATATTACCTTGGTCACACTGTTATTTAGTAAACCGCTACTCTAGTCCATCCCAGCACACACCTCACGTCACTGACATCATCCCTGGATAAGGAAACGGACGTTAAACCTTTGTTATTATTATAATTATTATCCTATCACACACCTGTCCTCATAGTTCTTCTCCTTGGCGAATCTCTGGAAGGATCCCATGGGATCAGATCCAGTGCTGAGTACAAACACGAGGGGCGTGACGTTGGACATGTCTGCGTACAGTGTTGCCAGGTCCGTGTGAGGTGGCTCAACGAACAGTGCTCCCAGGTTCTCCTTCACAAAATCCGTCACTGCAAACACCACCTGAAGAAAATATGTGTATAAATCTTTATTAGGCGATCGAATATCGTACCGACATCGTCATTGGCTTCAGCCAGTGATATGAGGGTACAAACACATAATAGCAAGTACAAACACATAATAACAACTATTGGACTATCAATGAGGGCCAGCAAATAGGCTACAAATAAATAATGGAACTTAATATAGCAACGGGCTTTATAACAAGTACTCTGAATATAAATTATAAAATAAATATCCTTCGATATATTTACTTAAAGAATAGTTAGCCTTTTGTATTATTTCTACTTAAATTTCTCAAAATGTAGTTTCTGTTTCATTAATAATATACAAAATAATTTCAATAGAAGTAACCTAGACTGCATTACTATAATTCATTCAAAGGTTTATAGTCTGTAATAGTTGAACAAATGCACAACGTGTGGGTTCAAACCTTGGACTCGCCCGTCACTGATATCATTTTCAAGAGATGAGCCCGACGTTAACATCATCTGCTTTACAGCTTCTACCATATGCAGCCTAATGCATATGGTAAAAAGTAAGTAATATTGATATATTTAAAGTACAGATTTAATGATTTAATAGCTCAGAAGCATTACAAAACCTAATCTTACACCTTGGCATATTGTAGATAAAAAAGGATAGAAAATATGAGGAAACCTGCATTTAGTTAAGTTCTGTAGAATTAATTTCCAGTTCAAACCTTTTCCTCTCTGAAAGCCTTGACAAAGATTAACTTCTGGAAACCAGTCAGTCGAATGTTCCAGTGACCTTTGACCTTTCCATCGTACACCTCGGGCTCAGCCTCAGGCTTCTTGCTGGACACAGGAGCAGGCTCAGGAGGCACGGGTCCATAGCCGGGACTCTCATCCGGGTTTATACTCACCTATCGATTATTTAAAAAAGCAATAAATCGATCAACTAATTAATCAATCAATGATTAAATCGATCAACTAATTAATCAATGATTCAATCGAGCAATCAATCAATCAATCAATGATTCAATCAATGAATCGATCAATCAATTGATCAATCAATAAATCAATCAATCAGTAAATCAGTCTGTCGATATCAATCAATTAACTGAAGATATAATATACAAATATCATACAAAATAATATAAACCTGAGGAACATTATCGCATCAGTTAGCAAGCATTTTAACCAATGAAAGAGCACTACCGCATCAAATAGCAGGCATTTAAGCCAATGAAAGTGCTCTGGTACGACATCTAGTCTGCAAAGCAGTGTACAGGAAATATCAGCTCAATTATGGGGCAACATACGAGAGTCGACTATAAATAAACAATTTCCATTATTCTGATTCTCCAGGCATTATTTTAAATCTCATATTAATAATCATATTTTAAATTAATCAATCAAATCAATCAATCAACTCAATCGATCAACCAAGTCAATAAATCAATAAAGTAATCAATAAATTAATTAATAAATCAATAAATCGGTCGGTCGGTCGTCGTTCGGTCGGTCAGTCAGTCAGTCAGTCAATCAGTCATAGAATCAATCAATCAATCAATAATTCATTCAATTAATCAATCACTCACTCAATCAATCTATCAATCAATCAAACCATTCAACAATATACGTACATGCACAGAACCAGACTGGACCCAGCAGGGTGTCTGGCTGATGTCCTTGCTGAGGCCCTTGAATGACGGCATCACGGTCTCTAGCTCCACCACCCGCAGCCACGTGGCGTCGCTGAGCCAGGGGGCCTGTGGGCGCCCCGGGGGCTCCTGACCTCCCAGCAGTCCAGTCGCCCCCCTCAGAAAATAATTCCACTCTTCAGTTGTGATTAGAGAGTCGATCCTCATGATATCAACGCAGAGCATGAAAGAGAACACTATCTTATCCTTCTCAAACAATCCTCTGCAATCGATCAATCAAAAAATCAATCAAACACTCAAATAATCAATCAATCAAGCACCCAAACAATCAATAAATCAAGCACTCAAACAATTAATCAATCAAATAGTCAATCAATCAATAAATTTGTTAATCAATCAATCAAGCAATCAAACAATCAATCAATCAAATAGTAAATCGATCAATCAATTTATTAATAAATCAATCAAATAATTTGTCGATCGATAAGTCCCAACTTAGCTATAATAATGGTATATAACGCCCCCGTTCTTATTTGAAAGCGGAAGACAGGGAAGAGTGGAGGCGTTACATACTACAGACCAGCCTGTAGGCAGCGCACTAAGAGAGAGAGAGAGAGAGGGAGAGAGAGAGAGCTATATTAATTGTAAAAGAAATCAATTAATCATTTACTAATTCTACTGACGCATTATCAATGAAAATCTATGGCGACCTTTTATCACATTATAATCGTCACGTAATTGTCAGGTAATCATCATGTAATCATATTATAATCATCACGTAATTGTCAGGTAATCATCATGTAATCATATTATAATCGTCACGTAATTGTCAGGTAATCATCATGCAATCATATTATAATCATCATGTAATCGTCAGGTAATCATCATGTAATCGTCAAGTAATCATCATGTAATCGTCAGATAATCATCATGTAATCGTCAGGTAATCATCATGTAATCGTCAGGTAATCATCATGTAATCGTCAGGTAATCATCATGTAATCGTCAGGTAATCATCATGTAATCGTTAGGTAATCATCAGGTAATCATCATGTAATCGTCAGGTAATCATCATGTAATCGTCAGAAAATCGTCATAATATTAAACTATCATAATCATCATACAATCATCATGTAATAATCATAACCATCACGTAATCATCAATCATCACAGTATGTTGTCCGACTGTAGACCAATAGGTGTAGAATTTAAATCCAGTGTTCGCTCTGTCACGTACATGCTTCGTGAGAAGAAACTGACGTTAGACTTGGTTTCAGTGTTAGATTTTAGCCACCAGTATCAGTTTTGTGTATGATCAGTATGTGCAGCGTTCAAATCCCCGCCTCGCCCGTCACTGACATCGTTATCGAGTGAGGAAACTGACGTTAACATTAGCTTTACTAGCTTTACCTGGAGACGTTCTTATAGACATCAGCCGTGGTGGCCGCTAACAACATGGCCAATCTCTTCTTTATGTCCTTCGTCTTCTCCGTGTTCTGTATCGTGTTACTAAACAGCTGCTTGAAGTACTTGAGAGAAAACTGGTACATGGGATCAACCTGAGCCAATCAATAAGTAGATCAATCACTCATATAGGAAATCAATCAATCAGTAAATTATTCAGTATAGCGCTAAACCTTCAATCAGTAAATTACTCAGAATAACACTAACACAATCAATCAGTAAATAACTCCCTAAAACAAACAATCAATCAGCAATGTGTTCATTCAAAAACTCATCAATCAGCAATTCGTTCACTTAAAAACATCAATCTATCCGTAAATCATTCAGTATAGCTCTCAATCGATCAGTCATTAAATTAATCAGTATCACATTCAAACAATCAATTAGTAAATCATTCAGTGTAGCTCTTAAACAGTCAATCTATCCGACCGAAAATCAATCGGTCAATAAGACGTTGAATAAAAATAATAATAGACGGGCTGAAAAAATAATCATAGACGGGCTGAAAAATAATAATAGACGGGTCATACTATAACCGATGATGGGAAATTGAGACGGAAATATGCAGTAGGATTGCACAAGCAAAAGCGGCCTTTGGTAGTAGAAAAGAACTATTAACAAAAAGTCTAAAGAAAGACACAAAGATAAAGATAGTGAAAGCTTTGGTTTGGACCACGCTATTGTATGGATGTGAAACATGGACCTTAAGGAAGGAAGATATTAGGAAACTGGAGGCATTGGAAATGTGGATTTGGTGAAGAATGGAGAGGATTAGCTGGACTCAAAAGGTTACAAATGAGGAAGTCTTGGAGAGAGTTGGCACAGATAGACAGTTGATAAATGTATTAAGAAATAGGAAGAAGAGATGGATAGGACACATTCTAAGGGGGGAAGGTCTATTAAAAGAGGTCATAGAAGGTAGAATGGAAGGAAAAGAGGCAGGGGCAGGCCGAGATTAGGTATGTTAGATGATTTAAAGACCCATTCATATGTGGAAATGAAGAGGAAGGCGGAAGACAGAGAAGAGTGGAGGCGTTATGCACCATGGACCTGCCAGTAGGCAGTGCACAAAGAGAGAAAAAAGAGAGAGGCTGTACACGGGCTGATTAATGGTGAAACAATAATCAGCCCGTCACATAGTCACTAGATTAGACAATAAATTACTGAATGGAAAGTAATATATATATATATATATATATATATATATATATATATATATATACACTATATAAATTATCAGTCAACTATTGAGAAAAAAATGAGGAGCTAAGTAAATTAAACAATATTTATATTTCCCACAGCATCTTGAATCAATCAGTGACCAAATAATAATTTGCCAAGCAACATCTCTGCAATATGTATAACACTTGTATGCAAGAAATATCATTAAATTTAGTCGATCAATCAACTGATTGATTGCAGCATAGAATGATTGATTGATTGATTGATTGATACCTCAGCCATGTTAGCGACAACGAAATACATGACACTGCCACGAGTAGCCACCACTCTGTACACCTCTCTCGCTGTACTGATCATTTCCTCAGTCGACTCCGCCTCCTTTAGTCTTACTGAGATTATATTCGACGTCAACTGCACATGAATTAAGCAGGCAAGTAAAATCAGTATATGTGCTAGTGAAATAGACGCGTATATATTTCTAAGAGTCAAGAAGTACGAGACCATTCAAGAAATTTTATTTGGCAGAAAAATAAACAAAAAAAAGAGAGGCATAAAGAGAAAGATTCAGAGAGAGAGAGAGAGGGAGAGACAGAGAGAGGGAGAGAAAGAGAGACAGAAAGAGAGAGAGAGATAGAGAAAAACAGCGAGTGAGAAAGAGATAGAAACACCAGATAGCTAGACAATAAGACAGAGAGTGAGAGAGGTCATTAAAAGAGAGAGAGAGAGAAAGAGAAAGGGAAGGACATTGAGAGAGAGAGAGAGAGAGAGAGAGAGAGAGAGAGAGAGAGAGAACAAGATAGAGCGAGATAGAGAGAGCGAGATAGAGAGAAAGAGAGATAGAGAGACCGAGAGAGAGAGCGAGAGCAAGAAGGAGCGAGAGAGAGATATAAAGAGAGAAAGATGGAGAGAGAGAGAGAGAAGGACCTTGGAGTCGTTGAGAGTGTTAACGAGCTCCTCATTGTCGAGGATATTACCCTCAGACTCAAAGAGAAGCTTGAGGATCCTGTCCTCTATCGCCTTCAGCTGATTCTTATCAGCGTTGATCTTAACGATCAGCTGATTCCTCTGCTCCTCCAGGTCAGGTCTCTCCAGGCTAGTTACCTCACTGGCAACCAATCAATCAATAGATCAATCAATCAATACATCAATCAATCAATACATCAATCAATTAATAGATAAATCGATAGATCAATCAATCAATACATCAATCAATCAATACATCAATCAATCAATACATCAATCAATCAATACATCAATCAATCAATCAATAGATCAATCAATCAGTAGATCAATCAATCAGTAGATAAATCATCAATGCGTCAAGTATATCAAGCAAGCAATCAACCATTCAGTTAATCAACCAATGCAGGGGATTTTACAGTAAATCAACTGCATTCAGATATATTATGACTAGGATATTATATTATCAAGAACACCTCAACGTCTGATTCTCTTAGATAGTTAGGATGCATACAGTACTTGGATATTATATTATCTAGAGCACCCCAACCTCTGATTCTCTTAGATAGTTAGGATGCATACAGTCTTGGATACTATATTATCTAGAGCACCTCAACCTCTGATTCTCTTAGATAGTTAGGATGCATACAGTCTTGGATACTATATTATCTAGAGCACCTCAACCTCTGATTCTCTTAGATAGTTAGGATGCATACAGTCTTGGATACTATATTATCTAGAGCACCTCAACCTCTGATTCTCTTAGATAGTTAGGATGCATACAGTCTTGGATACTATATTATCTAGAGCACCTCAACCTCTGATTCTCTTAGATAGTTAGGATGCATACAGTCTTGAATACTATATTATCTAGTGCACCTCAGCAGCTGATCCTCTAGCCCGGCCCTGGTGACGGTGAAGTTGATGATGGTGACCTTGATGCAGATCTCAGGTAGGTAGTGAGGGTTGGACAGCTTCGTCGTCATGTAGAACTTGAACCCACTGTTGTACTCTATGTCACTATCCCCCAGTCTCATCAACATGCGCCCTCCCTGTGTCAGTGAAACAGTGAATGAGGGAGTGAGTGAACGAATGAATGAATGAGTGAATGAATGAATGAAAGAATGAATAAATAAATGAATGAGCAAATGAAGGAATGAGTGAATGAATGAATGAATGAAATATTAGTGAATGAATGAAAAATTAGTGAATGAACAATATTTAAAGAATGAAAGAATACATGAATGAATGAGTGATTGAATGAATGAGAGATTGAAAGAATAAATGAATGAGTGAGTGAATGAATGATTAAAAGAATATATGAATGAAAGAGTGAATGGATGAAAGAATGAAGAATGGAAAGAACCAATGAAAGGATGAATGCACTATGGAACAACTGAAGGACTGAATTGCCAATGAACGAAAGAATGAATGAAAATGTATTGTTACACGAGTGATTCAATAATAAATATTATAGCACTAAGAAGGCAACAGAAAACCACATATGCAGCTGCAATATTAAAGGCTGTCTCAACGAAGAGGCTTCTCATTACATTTTTGGATTGAGCCTTGTTATGTCAAATAAAGAAGATTAAAAATATCTTTTACGTTTGTCTTAGAAACTGCTTTATTTTATTTATTTACGATTTAAAGATGAAGAAAACAAGCAACACAAATAACAATAATGATTGCCGAATGGCTGGTCATTAGATAATGATTAGAGAGTCGTTAACTCTCCTTGCTTTTAAAGACCTTTCGTCAACGGTGCAAATTGTTTATTTGTCCTTTGCGCTTGGGTGAGATCATAAAAAGTTGTAAACCATTAGGAATCTAAAAGTTTAACATGTTTAAAATGCTAATGTCGTCTACGACAACAGTGCAAATTTTGTATTTTGTCCTTTGCGCTTGGATGAGAACACAGTTGTAACCCATTAGGAATGTAAAAGTTTTAAAAAATCTAAGAAACAACAACATGTTTAAAATGCTAAAGTCGTCTACGACAACAACGGGCACGAAAGTTCTACTCACAGACATATAGATTTGACGCAGTAGTATGGGCTCTAGCGAGGGGTCGAGACTCTCACCGATGTCCTCAAGAAGCACGGGTGTACCGAGTCTTATGCTGTTTTCCAGTGTTCGTAGAAAGTTACTATCCGACAGTTTTATTATCTTCAGGCCAAGTGGCTCTTCTTTATTTCTTATCCAGCGATTTGCCTGAAAACAATCCAATCATTTTTATGAATATTAAATTTGAATGTACCGAGATTTTCCTCGTGTTGTATCCGGGTTGTTTGAAGAATTGGCCAACCGGTGACTACACGTGTCGTAGAAGGTGACTAAAGCACTAAGATACACACCAACGTCAGGAAGAGCATTCGGTTGGTGAGCACCTAGGCTCCAGAAATTGCTACAAAAATTTAAGAGAATGGAAAAGTATCAAATAGCGGATTGGCTGGTGGTGTGGTGTAGGACAGAGAGGATTTGAGACTTTTTATTTGTATCCTGACCCTAGTGAAACTGGTATTCAAGGGAGAATGATGATGATGATGACGATGATGATGAATACACCTAGATTTATGTGACAGTACAGCTACTCAATGAAGACTTTACAAACTTTATCTTTTCCTTATTAAAATACGACCAGTGATGCAGGTACCTGTTCCTGAGGATCGATCATGAGGGGCCATCTGCGCGCCCTGGTGACGAGAATGGCGTTCTCCGTGGAGACCTGGTCCCTGGGCAGCCCGTCCGTGTTCCACTGGCGAATCTCAAACGGGTCGGCGAGAACGTTCACTATGCTCGGCGTGTCACTGATGGGTATCTCCAGCTCCCGACATCTGGCAAATAACGAATAGCATACTCAACTGAGTGTTACGAGAAATGGGAGATTTAAGGAATAAATTCCTACTTTGCTTGCTCAGGAACTAAGGCGCATACCATCGACCAAGGAGCTAATATATTCAGAATTGATTCCTTTAGCAAAGCACCTATTTAATTGTTGCTTTAGCTAAAATAATGCCATCAATATGTTATTTTAGTCGACTCTTGCGACAAGTGCATTTCACATTTCGTTGTAGAGGCTTGGGCTAGTCGATTCTAAGTATTTGATTTCCTGTATTTTGAGAATAACTAAATACGCCGAAGTCCAAAATTACCCATATGCATGATAACTAATCAAAGACGAGGAGTCAATCACTAGCGACTTCTATCATCACTAATCCTCTACTTGTCGCTAATGATTGACTAGTCAATCATTAGCGACAAGTAGAGTACAGCCTCTATTGCACATTAGATGATCTGACTGATTTAAACAGTATCAGGTTCATCAACAAACTGACACAAGTGATATAATAAACGAATCCTGAAAGCTAGGGACTTACCTCTAATTGGTACGAGTGAAATAGAGGAAAATGATCTACATATTGAAATGCACCGGTAGGACAGACGAGTATTCTACTCGTCCGCTTGCACGCTTGTCTTAGAAGTAGGAGGCCGCCTGTTCGAATCTCAGCCAGTCCCCGTGGTTTAAGTAATCGGGATCTCATGGGATTTATGATACTGGGCCTCTGATTTTAGGCAATAGAGATCCCAGAACAATTCTAGATTCTCTGATTTTAGCCAATAGAGATCCCAGAACAATTCTAGATTCTCTGATTTTAGCCAATAGAGATCCCAGAACAATTCTAGATTCTTTGATTTTAGCCAAAATGGATCCCACAGAATTAATTTTTATTGGCCCGAAGATTTTTTGAGATCTCACAACTTAGAAAATTTATACTTTAACCACTGGCCTGACAGTCTCTGAGAGTGACCCTCGTGATACGGAAACAGACGTTTAACTCATCTTTAAAGTTCTGTTAGCATATAGGAGTAGGTATGATACATAACAGTGGCGTAGCCAGGATTTAGTCTTGGGGAGGCACTTTAATCTTGAGGGAGGCACACTTTATACAATGTTTTCTCTTATATTTTGGCCTTAATAAAGCTTTTACATGACATCTTGGAGGTGGCACATGCCCCTCCCTGCCTCCCCCTCGCTACGCCACTGTACATAAGATAGTAAGATTTCTCAGCTAGATGTACCTGTCTATCCACAGGCTAACAAGACGCTGCCTGTAGGTGCTCGTGAAGGCGCCGTAGTAAGCCACGCAGGCAGCCGATACAAACACATCACCTATCACGTTACCCAGCTGCTTGTCGAAATTCTGAAACACACATCATAGACAATTCATTGCAGAGTTCAGCAGTTATAAATAATTTAACAACTGCAATAAATTACGTCCTGGAAATCCCGTTATCGAGAAGTATATGTTACAGGAGCCTTGAGTATGAGCTTTGAACAGTAGTTTCGAGCAGGAGCTTTGAACAGTAGCTTTGAGCAGGAGCTTTGAGCAGGAGCTTTGAACAGGAGCTTTGAGCAGGAGGAGCTTTGAGCAGGAGGTGCTTTTAGCAGGAGGACCTTTTAGCAGGAGCTTTGAGCAGGAGCTTTGAGCAGGGTTCAAAACTCCGACAAACCGCCTCTGAGAGTAGTTACTTGCAGTTAGGAACTCGACGCTGAATGTTGTTTTTATTAATTTTTTATCTGAAGACAGGTGAAGTCACCCAGTCCGTGTGCCCCTGATTAACAACAATAACTACAACAACGACGACAACAGCAAAAACTAAAAAAATAACAGTAACAACAACAGTATCAACAACAGCAACAATCAAACAACAAAAGTAGCAAGAACAGTAACAACAGCAACGACAACAACATGTAACTTACCACGACATTCTCCTCCCATCTGATTTTCTCGTCAGCCAATGCGGTGGTGAGTTTACCGGCTCGCTTGAGCCTATTGGTCGTCAGCTCCATGCTCTCCTCCAATCGCTTCTTCTCCTCGAGACTCTCGTCATAGGCCTCCTGCAGCGCCACTATCTGCTTCTCCACCTGAGCGAGCTTAGCCTGCTGAGCCTTCAGATTCCTCATCACCGTGTCCAGCTCTGCCTGAGCTGCGTTCAGTCTGCGATCAATCAATCAATCAGTTAATCAATCTATCTGTCAATTAATCTCTCTATTAATCAGACAGCTTAGCCTGCCGAGCCTTCAGGTTCCTCATTACCGTGTCTAGCTCTGCCTGCGCTGCGTTCAGTCCGCGAGCAATCAATCAATCAGTCAATCAACCAATCAATTAATCAGTCAATCAAATCAATCAATCAATCAATTAATCAATCCTATCAGTCAGCTTAGCCTGCTGAGCCTTCAGGTTCCTCATAACAGTATCCAACTCTGCCTGCGCTGCGTTCAGTCTGGGATCAATCAATTAATCAATCAGTCAGTCAATCAATCAATCAGTCAGGCAATCAATCAATCATTCAGTCAGTCAGTCAATCAATCAGTCAATCAGTCAGGCAATCAATCAGGCAATCAGTCAGACAGTCAATCAGTCAATCAATAAATTAATCAATAAATATGACAATCAATGACTGACTGAACCAATCAGTCAATCAATACATTAATCAATCAGTCAGTCCGTTATCAATCAATAAATAAATAAATCAATCAGTCAATAAATAAATAAATTTTCACGTGACTGACCTACATTTAGTTTCAATAAGTTGAAAAACGTGAACGAACCAATGCACGAAACAATGAATTAAACTGAAATTAAATGTTATCATAAATATATAACCCTAATCAGTCAGCTATCACGCTCGGTTAAGAGCACATTATTTAACTCGATCATCAGATAAAGGCTTTAGAAATTAAACAAAACCTCCTGAAAAAACTGCCTTGACTTCAAAAGTTTTTCTTTAGCCCCTCTTTGGTCGCCTCTTGCTATAAGCGCAGTATAATTATAGTCTCTATCAAGAATATATGAACTGATCGCCCATTTCATAAAGGAGGATTATCTCCTAATCAGAGTTAAACTACCGATTTAATCAGAATCAAGAAAAATTGCGCTTCATGAGCCTTTAATCGTGATTAAGAACGATTTTAATAGCCCGATAGATAATCATCGGAATTTGTACAGTTAAACCCTGATTACAATATTTGAAGCAGAGTTGTTAAATAACGATCTCTTTATAAATCATCATTTTATTCAATCATCCCTTTTCTTAACTATACAAATTGCCCAATTTCTCATCCGAACCGTAACCTCAATCATATGATATGTATATGTATTAACATATTTGTCGAAAAAATAATTTTAAACAATTTAAAAAGCGATATGTTTGTAATATTTTTAATAATATAGTAAAGTTTCAATCATTAAGGTTTGTATATAATGATAAAATTGAATACTTTTGACGTTTTGGCTCCACCGTGCGATAGACTCTTGCGTACAAGTCCATAGCTCTCACCCACATACACAGTGACTTAGCAGCCTGTACACATCACATACACAGTGACTTAGCAGCCTGTATACACCACATACACAGTGACTTAGCAGCCTGTACACCATATTTATATATATATATATATATATATATATATATATATATATATATATACAAATCATATATATATATATATATATATATATATATATATATTTATATATACATATAAATAAATATATATATACACACACACATATATATATATATATATATATACATATATATATATATATATATATATATACATATATATATATATATATATATATATACATATATATATATATGTAATATATGTCCATATACACACAAAATATATACACCTTAGAGAGTGCACATGTAAATACATACAGTACATTTATTCACATACCAGGTACACATGTAATATACAATACACTTCACATACACATTCAACGTCCAATACACCCATATAAACAAACTATAAACTCGTACACACCACATACATACACTGTACACACTATACACACATTCAACGTGAATATTACTTATACTAAACTGAGAAATTCAAGCACTCAAATTTCATGGAATCTCACAGAAATATCATCCAGATATCTAACTCTTTGCTTGGTGTATCGGCTCCACTGTAGAAGAAACATTCGAGTTTTGTTGATGAATTTCAACTGGTGCTCTATTACCCTTGACTGTGCTTTCCAAACACGCGCATTGTATTGTTGCATTTAGAATTTTGAAGTCTGCATATTAGTTTATTGATCGATCGATTAGTGATTATAACTGTTTAATTGATTTCGTGATTACTTGATTGACTAATTAATTGATAGTTTGAAGCTAATAACACTAATAAAACACACAGTCACTTAATCCTGTTTAATGTTTTAATTTGGTAATTGAGATACATTTTCATTCTGTTTGATTTTGATTTGTTTCTGTTATAATTTTCTTTATTTCCTTCATGTAGTATTTTGATTTTTCAGTATACTGTAAAATATAAAATAAAGAATAAATAAGAATACAATAAGAATAAATAATAATAATAATGAATAATAAAATAAGAATAAATAAGAATAAAATAAATAAGTATTAAATAATAAATAAATAATGAATAAATAAATAAATAAAAAATAAAAAATAAGAATAAATAAGAATAAAATACAAAATAACAATAAAAAAGGTAAACCTTTGAGACTTTTTCCACAGCTTCCGGAGTGAACCTGGGATTGTCGAGATACTTCTGGAGTTTTTTGAGCAGGGACTCGGACATGTTGTCCTTGTCGTACTCGTAGAGTCTCTTGAGAAAGTTGGCGTCGCCCAACAGAAGCTTCGCTGAGGCCCAGTCAGTTCTGTCATCAACACAGCGGCGACAACAGAGCTAGAGTTAAGTCACTACTAGTAATACTGGGTAATTATTAGTAATTAACAGCATCGTCGTCATCATCATCATCGTCATCACCGTCATCGCCATAATCATCATCATCATCATCGTCATCAGCATCATCGTCATCATCGTAATCGTCATTCATCTACTTCTCTTGAATCTCAGTTTAACTAGGATCAGGCTTGACAACTCTATAGCTATTTCTGGATTTAAGGTGCTCAACAATCGAATGATCTCTCTCTCTCTGACATTGATCAAACTGCGTTGGATCTTATTACGTTGTTGCTCTTTATGACACACGCAGTTCACGGTTGGTCTGCACTTAGCTAACCGGACACACACAGGTAAAATAATTAATTAGTAATTATAAATAATTAATATTTATGAAAGTCTTTACTATTATTTATTGGTGCTCTATTCTGTAATCCAACTAGCAACTGTAGCTAGACAATGATTTATAGAACGCGTCACGAGCTATCAAATTTACAAACACTGCCTTTCTCTATCTTTCACTATAACATCAATCCCTCAAAATGACTTCAAACGTTGCTTTATGAATTGATTGATTGCAACATATTAAAGCTACCAAGAATTAACCAGACTCGACATTATAATTTATGGTTTCGAAAATATAGAATATTACGAAAATTTAACGTTTTGGCCGTCATCTGAATGAGATGTCAGGGACGTTTCTTGAAAGAAGACCACACAAGCAGTTCAGTATCAGCTAATAGCAAATGGTTGGATCGGAGAGACAGAGAGAGAGAGAGAGAGAGAGAGAGAGAGAGAGAGAGAAGAGAGAAGTAGAGCTACAGAGAGAAAGATAGACAGAAAAGAGAGAGAGTGATACTGAGATAAAGAGACAGAGATATAGAGGAGAGAGGAGGAGAGAGAGAGAGAGAGGAGAGGAGAGGGAGAGAGAGAGGATAAGAGAGAGAGAGAGAGAGAGAGCGGACTTGCTGCCCAGCAGTAGACAGACAGCCTCCATGACTGTCTGCACAAGCTCTGGAGGCTTCGTGAACACTCTGATCTCTGAGATGTCGTTCCTATCCAGTGCGTCCAGAGCCTACAGGCACACAACATAGGCACACAATGGAGCCCACAGGCACATAATATAGGCACACAATAGAGCCAACAGGCACACAGCATAAGCACACAATAGAGCCTGCAGGCACAAAACATAGGCACAAATAATAGAGGCTGTATACTAGCAAAAAACAGGTCCTAATTAGATCCTACAGGCACAAAACAAAAGCATATGGACACAAAATAACCACACAATACAGGCGCACACAGGCACGTTAACAGGTATCGCCATGACACAATAATTTAAATCTGCAAGATAATAAAAACGCTATCAACTCCAATATGACAGGAACGAATGGCGTTTAGTGTAAACAATCTAATCTTGACGATAGCCTCTAGGACAGGCATGGTGTAGCGTAAACAAGATCTGTTTACCTTGATGGCAGCCTCTAGGGCAGGCATCGTTTAGTGTAAACAAGATCTGTTTACCTTGATGGCAGCCTCAAGGTCAGGCATGGTTTAAAATAAACAGGGTATGTTTACCTTGATGGTAGCCTCTAGGGCAGGCATTGTTTAGAGTAAACAAGGTGTGTTTACCTTGATGGTAACCTCTAGGACATGCATTGTTTAGAGTAAGCAAGGGCTGTTTACCTTGACGGTAATCTCTAGGACATGCATGGTTTAGAATAAACAAGTTCTGTTTACCTAGATAGCAGCCTCGAGGGCAGGCATGACTTAGAGTAAATACCTTGATGGCAGCCTCTAGAGCAAGAATGTTTTAGACTAAACAGGGTATGTTTACCTTGATGGCAGACTCTACGGCAGGTATTGTTTACAGTAAACGAGGTCTGTTTACCTAGGTATGGTTTAGAGTAAACAAGGTATGTTTACCTTGATGGCAGCTTCTAGGGCAGGCATAGCCTCGTCGAGGTCCTGTTGAGCGTCGTCTGCAATAGCCTTCGTCTCAGCTGCCTTCTGCTTGGCTACTGCCTCGTCAGCCTGAACCACTTTACGTACCTACAGACACACCACACATACACATACAGGTTAGTGGGGTTAGTGGACACATGTATATGTACTTCCAAACACAAAATCGCAAAATGTATATACATGTACTTATAAACACGTGCCAGCAAATACCCGTACAAATAAGTATATACAAACAACTACACACACATATAAATACCTAACCAAAGCACTAAACTAACAGACAAGAACAGGTATAAGTAACTACACATATAATCAAGCCCAAAACAAAGAGCAGTAGAGTAAATTGCATGAACAGCACTAACATGTCCATCTAGTAAACTGTATTTAGAGCTCTGGTAAACAAGCTGATCAGTGAATTAGAGTCAAACAGTCTATTTCATGTTAAATAATTTACAATTAAGTGCATATGTAATTTTAATAATTAAAATTAATTAAGAAACTATTATCGATTAAGAGGCTCTGCCAGTTGCACAATGACATATATACAAAAATCTTAGTATTTATGAACAGGTATCTTAGAGATACTTAAATTCAAGCAGAAATAGAAACCTTGTCAGCCTTCTCTTGATCCACGGCTAATGTTTCCATCAGAGCTGCCGTCTCTTCAGATTTCTTCTTCAGCTCAGGTTCAAGCGCCGTCAGTTGGATCTTCATTGAGTCTATGAGAACGTTTGTTTCTGCAAGTTTCTTCAAGCCATTTGTCACCTTCTCTTTACCCGTCATTATCTGTCTACAAACAACACACATCAAACCTTCTCTTTACGCGCCATTATCTGTCTACATACAACAAACCTTCTCTTACGCGCCATTATCTGGCTTTCAAATTATACATTTTTAAACTAAGTAACTAAGGTAATTAATAATCGTAGCTAAAATTATACTTTAACTGGACAATTCAGTTAATGTTCATGAACTAACACGCAGTTCTACAGAGCGAGTTCTAGAAGAGCAGCTATCGGCTGACTGCTAGGAGTGAGAGATAGGAGTATATAATAGTAGAATACTTCTTCTTGTCCTCTAGCATCGCCAGATATAGGTTGATGAGTTCCAGATAGCTGGTGGGCGTGGTGTAGTATCTTCTCTTCAGCTCCGCATAGAACAGCTCAGCGGCGTCTGTCACACTCGTGTGGATCTCCATACACATCTCCGATATCCTCTTCTACTCACACGACATCACAGAGAAACGTAGAATCGCGTTAAACAACATAGAATAACGTAGAACATCATAGAACATCGTAGAACAACAGAGAGCATCATAGAACGTCATATAATATATAACGCAGAACATCCTAGAATAACACAGAACATCAAAGAACTTCGTATAATGACGTAGAACATCATAGAGCATTATAGAACATCGCAGAACAACATAGAACATCATAGAACATCGTAGAACAACAAAGGACATCATAGAACATCGAAGAAATATATCGAGCACCATAGAACATAGAACATTATAGAACAACATTGAACAAACAATGTAGAACAACATAGAAAAACTTAAAACATCATAGAATACTGTTTATGGGACAGCCTAGTCTGAAACACTCGTGTGCATCTTCATGCAAATCTCCGACATCATCTTCTACACAAAACAAAGTTGAAAGCCTAATTTAAACCAGTGATCTGTTGTTGTCATAGTACGTAGATAATTTGACTAATTTGACAGTTCACTAACAGATAAAAGATAAATTTGACAGTTCACTAACAGATAAAAGATAAATTTGACAGTTCACTAACAGATAAAAGATAAATATGACAGTTCACTAATAGATAAAAGATAAATATGACAGTTTACTAATGATAACAGATAAATATAACAGTTCACAACAGATAAAAGATAAATTTGACAGTTCACTAGCAGATAGATATGACAGTTCACTAACAGATGATAAAAGATAAATTTGACCAATAGATGAAAGATAAATTAGACTAATAGATAAAAGATAAATTTGACTAATGGATAAATTTGACTAATGGATAAATTTGACTAATGGATATTAACTAATGGATAAAAGATAAATTTGACACTGCAATAATAGATAAAAAATAAATTTGACAGTTCACTAATAGACAGAAGTAATCCAGAGATCTGACCTTGACTAGGTCAGTGCCGAGGTCGACGCTCTCGAAGGCAGACCTGGAGACGCTGAGAAGCGCCTCTTGCGGCCACTCAGTGAACCAGTCTATGGAGCAACAGTTGACCAGTGAGGGGAACATTCTACAGCGAGATCTCAGAGCACTGCCCACTGGGCTCATACACAGCACTATGTGCAGGTTGTTCCTGGTTACAATCAATCAATTCATCATCTTCCCTTATATCCCAGTTTAACTAGGGTCGGGATACAAATAGACTGTCTCAAATCCTCTCTGTCCCACACACACCATCAGCCAATCCCCTATTTGAGACTTTTCCAATCGTTCAAATTTTTGTAGCAATTTCTGAAGCCTAGGCGCTCACCAACCGAATACCCATTTTTGACGTTGGTATGGATCTTAGTGCTTTAGTCGCCTTCTACGACACGTACGGTCACCGGTTGGTTAATTCTTCAAACAACTCGGACACAACACGGGGATAACAATCAATCAATTGGTTAATTAATAAATCAATGAATGAATCGATGAATCATATAGACAATAAATCAATATTCAATTATCCAATTATTAGATACATAATTTAAAAATATAATTCAATAATCATAAATAATCAATATTATAAATCATAATTAATCAATATAATCAATCATAAATATTCAATAGTATCAATCAATCAATCGACTAAAGAGAGGAGAAATTAAACAAAATGCGTTAAAATTCCAAAACATCTGCAAGTTAAGTATTGGTTAAGAATTACTACATAGAGAGAATGCACAATAGTCAATCATCATATAAGTTATAATGATATCTCATAGCTATAGAAAGACTCTATGAACAAAAGGCTGGAGCCGGTGGCGATGTCGGTAAGATACTCGACCGCGGATCAGTATGATCAGTATAATCAAATACTGGGCTCAATCGTCACTGACATCGCTTTCGAGTGAGGAAACTGACGTTAACATTAGCTTTACCAGCTTTAAAGCTCGACGGTACCTGACTCTATTGATGAAGAACTCGAATATGCCGTCTCTGTCGCCCTCAGCTATGCCGACCTCTTTAGCCGCAGGTCTACAGCCTATGATGCACTTTTCGTACTCGTCAGGTTCAAAGAGGTTGGGCACCTCACCAGAGTTCAGTATGTTGTTGATGTCTTCTAAGAATTCCTCCACCACTATCTGCACACACAGCAGTGGTTTTACTACGTCTTCTTCTATTTGAGAGTTCTTGTGGTTATACAGCTGCAGACTAGACTGCATAACTTAGTATTTAGTAAAATGTTCAACTGTATCCAGTCATAAGCCAATACTATTTAGTAGCCTGCACAGTAAATGTCTTCAGTCAAAGATCATCATGAACGATGCTGCATAGATACCCGTCATTATTCAGTAACGGGTAAAAAGTCACTGGGAGAGAAAACTGGGAGAGATAGTTCAAGATGCTCAGATGTGTGTCTAAGTGAGATAAAGTAGGACATGCACTGAGAGGTAGAGTGACAATGGATATAGCGAAGAAAATTGTTAGCAGCGATTAAGCAAGAACAGTGGAATGCAAGTGAAAACCACCTCAGAAGCAGTATTCCAAAGCCTTAAGCTATACCCAAGTGTGCATTCTTAGTTCTTACCCATAGACTTTTGTTAAGGAATTGACTTGTTGAAAATAAAGGACCTTTATGAAGCGTGACAGCAGAAACGGAGTAGGAACATGTACCATGGACCTGCCACTGGGCACAACACGAGAGAGAGAGAGAGAGAGAGAGAGAAAGAGAGAGAGAAAGAGAGAAAGAGATGGATAGAGAGAGAAGGAGAGACAGATAGACAGAGATATTCCTGGACCTGTGTAACAGTGAAGAGGAAGACAGTATCAAGGAGATACAGAGAGAGGAGATACAGGGAGACAGATAGAGAACGATAGAGATAGAGAGAGAGAGATAGAGAGAGAGAGAGAGAGATACAGACAGACACACAGACAGACAGAGATACTCCTGTACCTGTGTATCAGTGAAGAGGAAGACGGTGTCTAGGTTTTGTACTCCAGCGAGATCGTAGAGTTTCTTGAGATCATCGTGGAATGAGTTGTAATCATATCCTCGGCTCAGCTCAATCTGAAAACATCTGTAGCCACAGATGTGCGAGGCCAGTCTGTCGGAACAACAATCATTTAAAATAAATAATTTATAAAAAAGTTCCAACGTCAGAAAGGGCATTCGGTTGGGGAGCGCTTGGGCTCCAGAATAGGCTACAAAATTTTCTAGAACGAATGAAAACTTTCCTCAATCCACAGAGCTATGCTTAAATTATGGTAAACCATCCTATCTATCTGACCTTTATCGATATATAAAACCTCTCGTAGTCTTCGCTCCTCTAGTAAAAACCTTCTCACTGTACCAAACATTAAATCTGCCATGGGCAGACACTACTTTGGACGTTTTCTGCTCCGACTATATGGAAGATCTTCATTCTCGCATATGTGTTTTTACTTTCCTTGGCTAGCTAAAAAACCATCTCTTTCCTCCATAGGTCTTAATTTTTACCCGCTTGCTTTGTATTTTGAACTTGCACTGTTTTGATCTCGCTTTCTCTTGTGGTCTAAGTGTACTCAATCGTCATCGTGTGGTGCTTTGGCGCCTGTCTCTTTGAGTCTGCAAGAGACGTCCCTGACATTGCCTTATATCTTTCTAGCTATCGCCCCATTTCCAACTTAAATTTCATTTCCAAAATCTTGGAAAAAATAGTCTACACTCACTTATGCAGCCATCTCGAATTTTTCCTTCTCTATCTTGTTTCCAATCTGCATATCGTAAGCTTCACGCCACTGAAACTGCCTTACTCAGCATTCATAATGAACTTTGCTTAGCCTTAAACTCTCAAATGGTATCAGCCCTTGTACTACTTGATCTTTCGGCTGCCTTCGACACCATAGATCATGACATTCTTACCAGTAGACTTAAAACGTGCTTTGGTATCTCTGATTCCGCTTTCTCTCTGATCTCCTCCTATCTTTCTGGTCGCACTCAATCTGTTATTATAGACAATGAACGCTCCCCTGACTTACCTCTTCTTCGTGGTGTGCCCCAAGGATCTGTACTTGGACCTTTACTTTTTTCCCTCTACACTACCCCACTCAGTTATGTTTTAGACAATGCTTCAATAAAATTTCATTTCTATGCTGATGATACACAGCTGTACATCTCATTTTCTAGCTCAGATTCTGACTTGAAATTACAACACCTTTCTTCTGTTCTTGACAAAGTATATTCATGGTTTTGCAGTAATCGTCTCTCTGTCAACCCCTCTAAAACCGAATATCTTTTAATCGGCACTCCCCAGCAAAGAACCAAAATTGCCAATCCCTCCATCTATTTTCAAAATCTTGCTCTCACTCCTACTCCCAAGGCTAAAAACCTTGGTGTCATGTTTGATGAAAATCTTGATTTTGAATCTCATATCTCATCTGTCTGTCGTTCATCTTTCTTCCAGATTCGTCAAATCAGACAGATACGGTCATCTCTTGATAAAAATTCATCCATAATTCTTGCCAACTCAATAGTTCATTCTAAACTTGACTACTACAATTCAGTGATATATGGTTTACCTTCTTCTTCTCTCTTGCGTTTGCAACGTGTTCAAAATACTCTAGCACGTGTAGTCTGTCGATCCTCGAGGCTTCAGGCCACCTCTAGTTCCCTGCTTAATAACCTTCATTGGCTTCCTGTAGTTCAAAGAATTAAGTATAAAATTGCTCTTTTAACTTTCAAAGCACTCCTTTTTGATAAATCTTCTTACCTTTCTGATCTCCTAATCCAATATCAACCTTCTCGTAAGCTTCGTTCTTCTGATACCAAACTGCTCGAAATTCCTAATATTCTCACTTCGTTAGGTAGACGTTCATTTTCTTTCTCCGCTCCTACTGTTTGGACCTCTCTGCCTCCTGATCTTCGCTCATGCTCTACTACTTCCACTTTCCGTTGTAAGTTGAAAACACATCTCTTCCCACCATAGATTTTATTTCATCTTGTCTGACTGTTTTTTGATCACCGGACCGGCACTGTTTAGGATCTTTTATTTCTCTTCAGCACGTGTTTTTTCAGATCGTTTGGGTGAATCGATTTGCAGTGACATGTGATGGGGGGACGTCCCTGACATCATCCTTGTATGAGGAAACGGACGTTAAACCTTTATTATTATTATTATTATTATTATTATTATTATTATTATTATTATTATGGCGAGGAATCTAGCCTTAAATTCCTATTGATTGATTCATTGACTGAGAGGAGTGGCGAATGTCTATTTGTATCCCGACTCTCATTAAAGTGGGATTCAACGGAAGATGATGATGATAACGATATAAAAATAACCAATTCGAGAGATATAGTCACGCAATGATTACAACGACAACCAAGAGTGAACTACTTCTACTGTGATTTTTCTAGTTTCCTGAGGAGCCTAGCTGCCTAGCTGTGTTTATCATGTAGGATAGTAGGTGCCCCACTAATTAATTAATCATGAAGAACTTTTATACCTACATTATGCAGAACATTAGCATATATTTGGTGACTAATTGTTTGATTGCTTGCTGGATAAATTGACTGACTGATCAGTTGATTGATTGGGGTGAATCGATTTGTAGTGAAATGTATATATAAGGGGACGGCAATGATATCATCCTTGCATGAGGTTAAACTGAAGTTAAACTTTTATTATTATTATTATTCTTATTATTATTATTATTATTATTTTACTATTATTATTACTACTACTGTTATTATTATAATTACTATTATTATTATTTTTATTTTTTTATTTTTTTATTTTTTTATTGTATTTTTTACCGCAGTGTAAAGAACCTGGGGTTTGATAAAAACGATTCAAGCAATACGTGCTGAATGGCATTATTACTATTATTATTATTATTATTATTATTATTATTATTATTATTAATAATATTGATCGTGAGACCTGGTAAGAGACTGTTTTCCCGTGCCCCCCACCCCCACGAGCAGGGCGTTGCCTCGCTGTTGTCTGATGATGCGAGATATACGAGAGATGTGCTCCACAGCGTCCATGAAAAACACCAGCTTCATCTCCTTGCTCGACTGCATGTTATACTCGTCCAAATACTGGCAAATCAATCAATCAATCAAACCATCAATCAGTCTCAACCAATCAATCTTTTAATCAATCTATCTATTGATCGATCAATCAATTTTATCAGCCAAGCAGCCAATCAGTCATACATAAATTGATCAATCAATATTTTCAATTCAGTTCAATCAATTGACATCAATCAATAAATACGTTTCATTATTTAGCATTGACAGAAAGGACTCAAAAACACCGGTACCAATATTAAACCACCAGTGCTCTAGTGACAACATGACATCACCAGTGCACTCATTGACAGAGTGATCCACCAGTGCACTCATTGACAGAGTGAACCACAAGTGCACTCATTAACAGAGTAAACCACCAGTGTACTCATTGACAGAGTGAACCATCAGTGCACTCATTGACAGAGTGAACCACAAGTGCACTCATTGACAGAGTGAACCATCAGTGCACTCATTGACAGAGTGAACCACCAGTGCACTCATTGACAGAGTGAACCACCAGTGCACCACCCAGTGTAAACATTGACAAACAGCTCCCAAGTTCCTGGAAGGTCAACAGATTTAAAGTAAATAAATAAATAAATCCAAAAGCGAATAAATCCTTACTATTTAATAAGAACTATTAGCTTTAGCTCACCAGATCTACAACTGAGTTGAATTAGCGGATACGAGTGCAGTCTATTTGCAATAGTATAATGCTTTTATGACTACATCTTATATCAATTTACATGAATGAAAACATAGCGCGATGTAAAATTAACCGTATGAATTGTACAAATTAAATTTAACAAAGAAGATTAATTGGAAATTAAGACGCTGCTAGTTAAGTACAGATAAAAAGGAGATGATAAAGCAGGTAGGACTCTGCAGTAGATTGGTCAGTGAAACAGTTGAAGAGATGACGAATTCTAAAGTGTAGTTAATCCTTCGCCTGATTTCCATGAACGATGATGAAAGAACTTAAACAGAATTATTTACGTAATTTACTTGAGCATAAATAAACCAGGAATCGCAATTAAAATCATAACATGCATCATATTAGATCAGAGCAAGCTTAAACTAGCCGGAGCCAGTGGCGATGTCGGTGAGTTATTCGACCGCTGATCAGTATGTGCGGGGTTCAAATCCTTGGCTCACCTGTCACTGACATCGCTTTCGAATGAGGAAACTGACGTTAGCATTAGCTCTACCCGCCTTTAAACTACAAAACGGCAAATAAGTAGGAAACCACGCAACACGTGCGGTATGTCAGGTGCATACATGTCGCTTAGTCTAAAATAAAAACGAAAAATATCGTAAGCCCATGCCCTGTCAAAGCATTGTATAAGCATTGTCTCAAGCAATGTATAAAGCATTGTATAAAGCAATGTATAAAGCATTGTCTCAAGCAATATATAAAGCATTGTATAAAGCAATGTATAAAGCATTGTATAAAGCAATGTATAATGCATTGTATAAAGCAATGTATAAAGCATTACATAAAGCATTGTCTAAAGCAATGTATAAAGCATTGTCTCAAGCATTGTCTAAAGCATTGTATAAAGCAATGTACAAAGCATTATAAAAAGCATTGTCTAAAGCACTGTATAAAGCACTGTCTCAAGCAATGTATAAAGCATTCTATAAAGCATTGTCTAAAGTAATGTATAAAGCATTATATAAAGCATTGTATAAAGCAATGTATAAAGCATTGTCTCAAGCAATGTATAAAGCATTGTCTCAAGCAATGTATAAAGCATTGTCTCAAGCAATGTATAAAGCATTGTCTCAAGCAATGTATAAAGCATTGTTTCAAGCAATGTATAAAGCATTGTCTCAAGCAATGTATAAAGCATTGCATAAAGCAATGTATAAAGCATTGTCTCAAGCAATGTATAAAGCATTGTCTCAAGCAATGTATAAAGCATTGTCTCAAGCAATGTATAAAGCATTGTCTCAAGCAATGTATAAAGCATTGTCTCAAGCAATGTATAAAGCATTGTCTCAAGCAATGTATAAAGCATTGTCTCAAGCAATGTATAAAGCATTGTCTCAAGCAATGTATAAAGCATTGTCTCAAGCAATGTATAAAGCATTGTCTCAAGCAATGTATAAAGCATTGTCTCAAGCAATGTATAAAGCATTGTCTCAAGCAATGTATAAAGCATTGTCTCAAGCAATGTATAAAGCATTGTCTCAAGCAATGTATAAAGCATTGTCTCAAGCAATGTATAAAGCATTGTCTCAAGCAATGTATAAAGCATTGTCTCAAGCAATGTATAAAGCATTGTCTCAAGCAATGTATAAAGCATTGTCTCAAGCAATGTATAAAGCATTGCCTCAAGCAATGTATAAAGCATTGTCTCAAGCAATGTATAAAGCATTGTCTCAAGCAATGTATAAAGCATTGTCTCAAGCAATGTATAAAGCATTGTCTCAAGCAATGTATAAAGCATTGCATAAAGCAATGTATAAAGCATTGTCTCAAGCAATTTATAAAGCATTGTAAAGAACAGGTCTTCTGTTGAATCCAAGAAATATTATATTATAAAAATTGTAATGAAAGAACTGATTATTTCCTAAGATGTAAAATCAAACAAAAATGTTTAATTAAGAAGAGTAGAGATTATGTTTATTAAAGCTACACTAAACATAAAGCCACGTTTAATGTCAGTTTTCCGCTCGGTAGCAAGTCAGTGACGATGGAGGCACTGGATTTGTCTTAAACACTGACAGCAATTTATGAATCATAAAGAAGAAGCATTTGTGAATAGACGGTGATTTGACTAACAAAACTGGTTAAACTGGTCAATGATTTGCGTTAAATTAAGAGAAGGGAAGTTTATTGGTGTATTGCACGTGAATTCCTTCCATGAACCTGCTGTTCATAAGACAAATAACCAAGCCTATATGTGCCATCAAATGATCCTGTTGTCTATACATGTAATTACATCTAATAGATAGTTATAAGATATATACAAGCAAGCAAGCAGACATACAAGCAAGCCCATAGGTACCGTCATATGAACCTGCTGTCTACAAGTCTATAAGTAAACCGAATAGATAGTTCGATACAAGCAAACAGACGAATAAGTGCTCAAGCCCATAGGTACCGTCATATGAACCTGTTGTCACACATATAACTACATCGAACAGTAGATAGATACAAGCAAGCAAGCAGACGAATAAGCAAGCCCATCGGCACTTTCACACAAACCTGCTGTATCACCTGCCGGTATGTATTTTTAACAGAACAAAAGAATAAAAGCATAAATCAGTGATCATTCGTTTACGTACAGACAGCATATTAATTGGTTGCAACTTCGGACGTACACATTTAATTTACTCACTTTAAGTTTTTCTTGATGAATTATTTCACATTTCAATATGAACTGAGAATAAAAGGAAAAATAAAATCCTATTCAAAGAACTAAAATTGATAGTTTATCAGTTATCAATCTTACAGAGCATTTATACATGTAGCTATTTACTTAAATGAACGGTAAATATAGAATATAAAATATGAAATAAACTATTTAGAAGATATCGACTTTACTTTCACACAGCGCCACTAGAAAGAACCAAATGATGATAAAAAAGCTAAATCCACGTCATAGTGTTGCAACCATCGCCGATATTACAAAGAAGAGTAATCTAGTATCAAGACAGATTTATTCATTTACTCAACGATAGTTTCGGCACGGTGCCCGGGCAACTTAAGAATAGATCAACCGTAAACTGCACGTGAAGAACATAACTTGCAAGACCGGAGGAAGGCAATGAAATCCACTTCAGAAATAAAACTATCTCTAGCTATAGGCTACATAAATATACACGACGTATCTAACATCTTCGTTGGATGAAAAAAAGGACGTTAAACCTTTTTATATCTTATTATTATATGAAAATATAGATAAGTGATAGCCTTAGATGAAGGGATTAATGTATTGATCGATGGAGTGCTCCGTGTGGAGCGATAAAGACGAGTGTAAGATTATATACCTTGGACATGCCATTTGCAAAACACAATAGAGAGTATAGAATGTGTTCAAAGAGAGAGAGAGAGAGAGAGAGAGAGAGAGAGAGCCAAAGGGTGAAGGAGAGAGTAATGAGTTCTATAATGTTCACTATGAATAATTACGAGAATATTGCAATTAACTTCGTCAACCAATTGTTGTCCAATTTACGTTTCGACAACTAAAAAGCTAGAATGATGGACTGTAACATACATCAGTGAGAGCTTGATTCATCTTTTCACTGTTGTTTAATTCCTCGTACATCTTCTCTTCTTTAGGGGCTCCCACTTTTATGAAGTCACCGAATATGATTGGATGAGACACGAACATGTCTGCCTCTATAGTCTAGCAACATAAAATAGAACATACAGAAATAACTAGAACAAGTACAAGGCAATATTCTGTAAAACAGTCATAGATAACTAACATTACATAATATTTAGACAAATGTATATCATAAGTATAGTGTAGGTAGAAAATTTGTTTAATTTTTCTTAAAGATATACTAGGTAGAAGTGGTAATTTACCCGTGTTGTCTCCGGTTGTTGAAGAATAAACTAGCTGTGGCCTACACGTGTCGTAACAGGCGACAAAGCACAGAGATATAAACCAACGTCAAAAAGGGCATTCGATTGATGAGCGCCTAGGCTCCATAAATTTCTACAAAATTTTCTAAAAGGAAAGGAAAATTATTCGTATCCTGACACTAGCTAAACTGGGATTCAAGGGAACATGATGATCACTATGATGATGTTCAAGAAATATAAGGAAACAAAGTAATAAAGCAATGGACTCAAATGTGCTGATAATAAAGAAATACTAAACACATTGATACGAATCCAAATTATGGAAAAGGGTAAAAATTCTCATAAATATCATAAAATATCATAAACATCATAAAATGTATTCATTCGCCTGATAGTGTATTACTCCAGTTAGTGGAGTGTTTATTCCAGTTAGCAGAGTGCTTATCTCCAACATATCACAACAACACACACTTAACACTATCCACACACACACACACACACACACACACACACACACACATATCAGCGCACAAACATGCACATGCACAGACACAAATTGGCAGGACAAGAAAGAGTTTTGTAGCTCGCACCTTTCCAAAGTAATTGGACATATCAGCGCACAAACACACGCACAGACAAACACACACACACATACACACACTTGTAACAGTACACAAGTACAAACACACACATATAACGGCGCACAAACACACATACACACACACTTGTATCAGCAAACAAACACACAAACAAACACACAAACACATACACAACAGCACACAAACATACAAGCACAGACACCGATATATCATCATCGCTTCTACAAAGACAGAAGAAGAAAGAGTTCTGTGTGTCCCACCTCTCCAAAGTACTTGGAGGCGATATCGACGAGGATCTGATGAAAGAGAGTCTTGTCAGCGGCTGTCGTCAGGCGATCATGAAACACTCTGAGCGACTCGTGGCAGAACAGCCTGAACATCGCCTTGTTGTCCCTGATACTACCCTCGTCCGCCTGCAACACACCTGTAGAGCAACAACAACATGAAGTCTCTTCATCTGTCTGCAACACACCTGTAGAGCAACAACAATATGAAGTATCTTCATCTGTCTACAATACACCTGTAGAGCAACAACAACATGAAGTATCTTCATCTGTCCGCAACACACCTGTAGAGCAACAACAACATGAAGTATCTTCATCTGTCGGCAACACACCTGTAGAGCAACAGCAACATGGGCTGCTTCATCTGCCTGAAACACACATGTAGAGCAACGACAATATGAACAGCTTCATCTGCCTGCAACACACCTGTACAGCAACAACAACGTCCAACGCTAGTAACATCGTGCGTGTGCCATGCAAATATACTAACAAATTATTATTATCACTGCCACAGCTTTAAAACTAAATATGGAAATGATTACAACAAAATTGTACTAATAATTAACTTTTTAATTTGTAAAAGTGAGATTTATTTTCTCTTTATTACATTCATCAATATTCAATTTAACTATTTCATTTTTTCATTTAAAATCTAATTTGGCACTTCTATTCATTTTTGTACAATTTTATTTTAACCTAATAAATAGAGTACAAGTATTGACTAAACTTTATCTTATACAGGTTAAACTCATTGCATTATATACATTTCCGCGGGGAGATAAATTGATTTTATTTTACCATGTTACTATTCTGTTATTATTCGAGGATCAGTTTTTGCGGGGTTCAAATCCTGGGCTCGCACGTCACTGACATCGCTTTCGAGTGAGGAAACTGACGTTAACCTTAGCTTTAACAGCTCTAAGTTATAGCTGTATCATGTTATTAGTTATGTTACTATTCTATTAAGTTACAAATGTAACATATTATTAGTTATGTTATTATTCTGTTAAGTTGTATCACGTTAATGGTTATGATATTATTACGTAATTACAGTATCATGTTATTGGTTATGATAATATTCTACTAAGTTATGACTGTATCATGCTATTGGTTATGTTATTATTAAGTTATAAATGTATCATGTTATTAGTTATGTTATCATTCTATAAAGTTATGACTGTAACATGCTATTGATTATGTAATTATTAAGTAACTACAGTATACGGGGGAAGGTCTATTAAAAGAGGTCGTAGAAGGTAGAATGGAAGGAAAAAGAGTCAGGGGCAGGCCGAGATTAGGTATGTTAGATGATTTAAAGACCCACTCGTATGTGGAAATGAAGAGGAAAGAGGAAGACAGAGAAGAGTGGATGTGTTATATACCATGGACCTGCCAGTAGGCTGTGCACTAAGAGAGAGAGAGAGAGAGAGAGAGAGAGAGAGAGAGAGAGACAGTATCATGTTATTAGCTACAGTTCAGCAGGGATTACCCTGGATGCACTTGGAGAGATCTCTGAGATTGAAGAGATAGTGGGATTTTGCGGGAGTGGGGAGGAACTCTTGGCTCATTCTCTCGTAGATCTCCACAGCTCCCGATACGATACCATCCGCGCACTGCTTCACTGACTGGGGAAAGTCCACCAGGAACCCGCTAACTATCGCCTAAACACAACCCGGTAACAACCGTCTAAACAGAGCTCGTTAACAATAGTCTAAACAGAGCTCGTTAACAATAGTCTAAACAGAGCTCGTTAACTGTCGTCTAAACACAACCCGTTAACTATCGTCTAAACACAAACCGTTAACTATCGCCTAAAAACAACCCGCTAACTATTGCTTAAACACAACAAGATCTTAAGTGATATACAATTGAAAACAAGATCTAAGTGAAATACAATTGAAACAAGATCCTAAGTGAAATATAATGGTAAGCAGTGAAGTACAATAATAAACATGGTCTTAAGTCCTCTCAACGTTTGCCCAACTTTCTAAGAGTTTCATCAAAACAAGATTAGAAAGTTGAAATAGCGTAACACTTTCATTTAGATCAGTCATATTAACTCAATTAAAACACATGTAGTTAGAGAGAGAGAGAGAGAGAGAGAGAGAGAGAGAGAGTGAGAGAGATACATACAGAGAATATTCTCTTGAGAGAGAGATCGTTGGGGGAGGGAATGCTGAACATACTGAAGTGTCTGACAAAGCGAGGAGTAACAGCGTTACGACCACCACCAGGTGGGGCACAGGCTGAGCATATAGTCATACTCTACAATCAATCAATCAATTAGTCAATCAATCAATTAATGCAACAGCGTTATGACCACCACCAGGTGGGGCACAAGCTGAGCATATAGTCATACTCTACAATCAATCAATCAATTAGTCAATCAATCAATTAATGTAACAGCGTTATGACCACCACCAGGTGGGGCACAAGCTGAGCATATAGTCATACTCTACAATCAATCAATTAATCAATCAATCAATCGATCAATCAATCAATTAGTAAGACAGTCAGTCAGTCAATCAATCAGTCAAGAAATAAATTAAATCAATCAATCATTCATTCAATTAATCAATAAATCAGTCGGTCGGTAGGTCGGTCAATAGATAGGTAAATAGAATTATCAGCTACTGGGTCAATAGACAGTCAGAAATTAGTAAAATTATCGTCTTCTAGTCAATACGTTAATTATCACTAATTAAAAGGTATGATAACAACGAGAAGAGTTTTAAATTAAGCACTTAATTTAATATAAAAAACTATATTCCAGAGAGCATAGCAAACCTGCAGCTCTTTCCAGAAGAGCTTTTCCCTGTCGTATAGACCACCAAAGTCTTGAAACTGTCTCAGCAGTTCAATGGGCGGCTGTGAGCCATAAGTGTCGAGCTTGGGCATGTTCAGGTCGTCCACGAATATTACTATGCGCTTACCAACGGGCGCGCCTGAAGATACACAGGTTAAACACACAATCAATCAATCAATCAATAAGAATTTAACGTCTTGTTCTTCGCCGTAAGGCAATGTCAGGGACAATATAGTGAAACAATTGTTTATGCTGATATCTACATGTGTAACTGACAACCCCTCGTGAGGTAACAGGAGCTTGTTTGCTAGTCTAACAAATACCACTTAATAATACTAATAGTTATAACAATAAAGACTTAACGTCCATTGCTTCATTTCAGGGCAAGCAACATGATTTAATATAGCCAATATGCGGTCAAAACGTCATATTTTAAAATCTGTTTTACGACAACTCATTTTACTTGTGGAAACAGACCGAGAATATTTTTTCTCTTTTTCTCCATCTTAGACTCGATCATCTCCTGAGTGCGGGCGCTGCTCGTCTGAGCGGAGAAGTTGAGGAAGACAGGAACATAGCCTGACTTCTGCGCTATACCTAGCAGCCGCTCCTTAGCTATCACTGACTGTAACAACAACAACAACTACTCAAACAACAACAACAACTACAAAATGTAGACATATATAGGCGCCTAAAAAAGAATCAAGCACACACATCATACTGATTGCAGTCAGCGACAGACAGTTTAGTTTGAATAGTAACAATTACTTGAAATACATTACTCTGACAATCCATATCAGCTTCATTGTAACAACCCTTGTAATCTAGTTAATATCACAGCCAATACAAAGTAAAGTAGTTGTAAACCTGTTTAGGTCATTCTATAGCTGTGAAATGTCTCTTAATGTTTTGCTACAGCGGTACAATGTCTATTTAGGTCATTCTACAGCTGTAAAATGTCTCTTAATGTCCTTTTACAGTGGTACAATGCCTCTTGAGGTCATTCTATAGCTGTAAAATGTCTTGAGATAACTCGTGTGTGTCGTGATAATCAGAACAAAGAATTTGAATAAGATTGAATGTAAAAAATACGTTACTCCGGCGATGATGATAATATAAATTAATAGTAGCATAGATTTTGTTTCATAAAATAGATATATTGTTAATTCTAGCGGCTGATGCCATATCAATTAGGCACTGGGACAGTCCGAGGTGATCCGTCAGTCATTCGAACCGATGCCCTCCTACTTATCAGTCAAGAGCGATGCCATCTTAGTCATCCAACTGCCATATTACTGAGAGAGAGGTACACATATTGGTAACACATATAATTAATAATATTTTAATATAATATAATATATTATAATATAATATAATAATATATAATAATACATTACTATATATTTAAGTGTCAAATAGGGGATTCGCTGGTGGTGTGGTGTAGGACAGAGAGGATTTGAGACAGTCTATTTGTTTCCCGATCCTGGTTAAACTGGGATTCAAGGGAGGACGATGATGATGATGATGATATAATATAATATTGATACACATATTGATAACTCAGCACAGAGACAGACCTTTCCCACTCCGGTGTTTCCCGTGTAGAGGACGGACTGTTGGACTGACAGAAGCTTCTCCAGCAGGTAGCCGTACCTCACTGTGTCTATGGTGGGAACGAGAATCTCAAAGAACGGAATCGACCTCTTGTATCTGAAGAGTGGAACGATCTTCTCCCAAGGCTCCATTCGCTTCAGATCAAAGTCCATAAAGTTACTCCACAAGTCTCCAACGAGAGGCATCTGAAATGAAACAATAATATTAATTATATTATTATATTAATAATTGCCACTTATCAAACAAGTGTGCTATCAACTCGTCCATACAACTCACGCGATGTTTGTATATTTAAGAATTTACATTTCATACATGATGTATGAAATTATTTATTACATAAAGTTCAGAGCAACGAATTAGCAGGACCGAATGATAAATTCAGTAAAATATATTTCTTTGGTGGTACAGTATTTGTACATAGTAATTTGCCTACACTGTATTTAAGTTTTTTATTGTTTACTGCTACTAAGATCGTTGAAATTGAGATGTTGTGTGTTGTGATGTGTATTAGACATATATTCTTCTTCTGGCAGGAGCCAGTGGCGATGTCGGTAAGATACTCGACCCCGGTTCAGCATGTGCGGGGTTCAAATCCTGTGCTCACTCGTCACTGACATCGCTTTTGATTGAGGAAACTAACGTTAACATTAGCTTTTTTTAGCTTTACCTTTTTCTGGCAACAGATCTGTTGGAATTTCTGTACTGTAACTTTATGCGGTTGTCAGATTGAACGGAAATACACGAATTTATTATTATCGAGACTTCTGAGAGATAAAACTCGAAACCTTGACATCGCCGTAATCGTCGAACTGTGAGTGGACGAACGTGTCGAAGCTGTCCCAGCTCTGATCGGCCAGGTTACCACCAATGCTCCACAGGTAGCAGAACACAAACGTGGTCGAGACGACTGAACCGATGCGGTTCATGTCCTGCTTGAGGTCAACGTTTTCTTTGTTGTTGAGCAGAAGTGCTTCCAGCAGCTTACACAGGGTTACCACCTTACTGATATCAACCTGTGGTAGATATCAAAACAGCGTTAGCATCTTACTGATGTTAACCTGTGGTGGACATCAGTCAATCAATCGCTAATTACAGAAAGATCAATCGATCTATCAAACGCTCTCTACTGTTCTGCTCCACTGACTAGCAAACTGATCCAATCAAAAAAGGCTTAGCCCTTATTTAACCATTACTCAGCAAAAAGCTTGAAAAAATGTGGCTTCAGATGTACGAGTCATAAACGATTAATAAGGGCTTAGTTACCGATTTACGACAACGAAAACTAACAAAGAAGCGATTAATTAATTTATAGATTGATTAATAATTTCATTTGCTCGTACAGTTACACACATGACACATCTCATGTGCTACTGAGTTTCCTTTCTTAGTTGCAGTGTTTGTAGCTTTTGCTATATCCCCATTCTCACCATGGTAATTCATAATTGTTGCCTTTTGCTGGAGCATAAATTGCAGCCGGAGCGAATTTAGGAATAACCTTCCAACACCCTCGGGATTTTTTTCATTAAAAGCTATCAATACTCAATCTTCCAAGTTGGTCACCCACAAAGTACTATCCGGGCGCGACGGGGCTTAACTTCGTTCAATTGACGCGAAATCGAGCGTGGTAAATCCCGCCCCAAAAATTAACGCTGTGGACATGATAAGAACCTGTGCTATATTTATTAATGGATTAATTAGTTTATTGTTTTGTCAAATTATGGAACTAATAGATTTATTGCTTTAGTTAGTCCGTAATATTTTGATCATCTCAGTTCAATGTTATTACCATAATTTATGTTTACTATCTCCAATTTTTCTACGATCTTATGTTACTATGTTACTATGTTTCTGTGTTTCCATTAGTCAGCTAGATAGAGCTCAATTGTGCTCTTTCTAACGGCCGTATTATTTGTAATCTGTCTCGTATGCGATTTGTGTATATTTTGATTCAGTTACAAATAAATGATCATGGTTTTCTCTCTCTCTCCCGTCACTGACATCGCTTTCGAGTGACAAAATTGACGTAAACACTAGCTTTACCAGCTTTTTATTTACTGGCAAGCAGTATTATTAACAACGAAAACTTATACAGCAGTGTCATGGCCGAACTCGGTCTTCGAGACTACTTTACAGGAAGAGTTTAATTGTAATCATGAGCTAAATAACAATTACATTTAAATTAATACCTAAACTAGTAAAAATTTCAACATATGAGTGAAACTTTACGCTATCCAGCAACACTCATTCCAGACTTCATAATACAAAATACTTATATAATAATATTAAAGGAGCACTGACATACCTGAGGCATGGACTGGACTGCTTTCTTCTGCACAAAGCGCAACCCCTTCTCGACGTGCTTGTCAAACAGGTTGTGCAGATGTTCTGCCAAACTCTCGTGGATCTGCCTGCCGGCTCCCTCTGTCGTACACTTCTCTGTCAACCACGACTTAACATAGGGCATCCACTTGAGTTCCTCTGCGTCGATATACACCATGCCACATCTACAACAAGAATACATAGGACATCCACTTCAGTTCCTCTGCATCGATATACACCATGCTACATCTAAAACTAGAATACATAGGGTATCCACTTCAGTTCCTCAGCGCCACAGGCAGCTAATAACAATAGAAGCACCAACGCACGCACAACACACACACACATACACACACAGACACACGCCCACACACACACACACACACACATGCATACACACACACACACACACATACCTGCTGACAGTGGCAGGCGAGGCCACGGCTAAGTCTTGTACTTCAAACATCATGTGTATGTAGGGCGTGAACTTAATCCTCTCGCTGTTTGCCAGACACAACAACTTGTTGTCATCAAGCACAGTGTTCATGTTCTCTATCCACAGCGCATCCACCGGTCCATCACATATAATCCACTGATGATCCATGCTTGTGTCCTAGTCAATCAATCAATCAATCAATCAGCATAGTGTTCATGTTCTCTATCCACAGAACATCCACCGGTCCATCGCATATAATCCACTGATGATCCATGCTAGTGTCCTAGTCAATCAATAAATCAATTAATCAATCAATCAATCAGTCAGTCAGGCAGTCAGACAATCAGTCTGCCTGTCTATCTATCTATCTACCTACCAACCTACTTATCTACCTACCTATCTATCAACCTACGTATCTATCTATCTATCTATCTATCTATCAACGAATCAATCTATCTATCAATCAATAAATAAATTTGTCAGATCCTGAGGTGAATTGAACCTTCGTGGGTTCGAATCCCAGCCGCGCTGATCTGAGAGTAAAATCTCGGACTTTCACTGGACTGGTTAGACGGAAAATGGTCTAAATTGCCTAACGGTTTAAACATGTGGTATTAAAAGTGACAGATATCAACGTAGTTGATCATTTCACTATAATGGGTGTTTATTTTACTCATCTACTACACGTCGTCCACGCTGACATCTACCACATCTATCATCTATCTCTATTACCATTTTTTGATCACCGGACTTTCGTTTAGGACCTTACTTCTCCTCAGCACATTTCTTTTGCAGATTGGTCTGGGTGAATTGATCAGTAGTGATGTGTGCTGTTGGGGACATCCCTGACATCATCCCTGGATAAGGAAACGAACGCTAAACCTTTATAATTATTGTCACTCTCACCTGCACACAGTGGCGCACGGTGAGACCCATCAGTCCGTCCCTCCACTCGAGTGTGAGGGGGTTGATGCCCCCGTACAGCTCCTCCATCGTGATCGACTTGGGGTTGAGCACGTACGTGTGCACGGGCTGATAGAACGCAACGTCCTTCCCCTCCTCGTGCTCGTGCAGCCTTTTGCAAGTCTCCGCCAGAGTCTGCTCAGCGCACACCAAACAACGCAGGTATTGTACCTAATGATTCTAATTAACTGAATAAATTAATCAATTAATAATAATAATAATAATAACAATTAAAAAAAAAATAATAATAGTAATAATAACAGTAGTAATAATAATAATAATAATAGTAAATAGTAATATTAATAATCATAATAGTATCATTAATTAATTGATTAAATTTATCGATGATTCCATTATTCAGCATCATATTCATGATCATCTTCCCTTAATTCCCCGTTTACCAGAGTCGGGATACGAATAGACTTTCTTCAGTCAGCTTAAGTTTTTGAAGCACTTTCTGGAGCCTAGGCGCTCACCAACCGAATGCCCTTTCTGACGTTGGTTTGGATCTAGTCTTTATGTCACCTTCTATGACACTTGCGTATTTACACAGTAGGTCTAATCTTCAAGCAACCCGGACACAACCCGGACACAACACGGGGAGATTACATTATTCAGCAATTAAGAAAAATACAATCGTATTTCTTCTATTTATTAAAAGGGGCCATTACTAATTTAACTTCTAAACCATTTCGTATTTGTCACTAGAATTCTACGCCGTTTAATTTTATAGTACAGAATTCGACACAATGTTGTATTCCTCATTCAGTAACAGTCCTTATCTTGAAATACCACTCATTTTACTTCTAGTATTAAGATGACTAAGCCTCTTTCAGATTTAGAACTTCATACATCAATCGAATTATCCCATCATGGCTGGAGCCAATGGCGATGTCGGTAAGATATTCGACCGCGGATCAGTATGTGCGGGGATCAAATCCTGGGCTCGCCCGTCATTGAAATAGCTTTCGTGTGAGGAAACTGACGTTAACATTAGCTTTACCAGCTTTATCATATCATACAACCTAACCGTAATCCCGGTGAATTATTTAGTATCGTTAGACGCTCGAATGGATACTAAACTTGCCAAATATCAGGGCATCGATTCTTATTTCAGCCGGACAGACGTTTAAAGTATCCACAGTGATACGAAAGCAGACGTTAAACTTAGTTTTAGGAATAAATGCTGGCTTTAGAAGAGACTGACATTTTCAAACACCACTTCTGAATGTTAGAGTGTCAGGCAAATTATTTCAAAAAATAATTTATGTTATCAATCAATCAATCATTGACTATATTAATCAATCAGTTACTAATCAATCAGTAATAATATTCATCAATCAGTGATAGATTATATCGATCAATTAATCATTACTTCAATCAATCAGCCAATGATAATTAATTTAAAGCCCGGTTTCTCACACTAAAGCGATGTCAGGGACGTCTCTAGACACAATCAGGCTCACCCTGTAGACAGTAGTTTTGCCGCTGCCCGTAGGCCCCACCAGCATCACGCCGTGCCTGACAAGCATCGTCTCGTAGAGCTGAATGACCTTGGAGATCTGCTGAGGAACCACCTGAAGCTTCTTAGAGCTCGTCACTTGCTCTATGACTGTCTGCAGCAGCCCGTAGTCATGCGCAGGTATCTCGAGGTTAGGAAACAAATCCTGCAGTATCGCCTGAGAATATGTGAGCAACAACAGAGCATATATGTGTAGAATACATAGCAGTGCAGTAAAGGTAAATAACAGAGCATAGATATGTAGAATACATAGCAGTGCATTAAAGGTAGATAACAGAGAATAGATATGTCAAAAACATAGCAGTGTATTAGAGGTAGATAATAGAGCAGGTCAAATACAGCACTGCAGTAGTGGAAGACAAGAAGACAACAGAGTATAGATATGTCAAATATATTGCATGAATTATAATTCATGCAATATATTTGACATATGCTCTGTTGTTTACCACTAATTAGTGGTATATAACAGAGAATAGTTATGTCAAATACATAGAAGTGCATTAATGGTAGACAACAGAGCATAGATATGTCAAACACTTAGCAGTGCATTAGTGTTAGATAGCAGAGCATAGATATCAAATACTGCATGGATTAATGGTAGATATAAATTACTAAGGCATATGTAAATTACTAAGGGCACAAGTAACACTGAAATTACATATTAGTTTTAATAAAATGTTTTTTAGGAATAGAACTACCACCCTCATTCCACAAACGCAAAATATAAATCCTGAACATTTAAATCAGTAAAAGATCCCAGCAATATTGCCAAAGCCAATTACACGTAGAGAAACAAGAGCTCTTTTAAATGACAGATCCTGAGGTGAATTGAAACCTCGTGGGTTAGAATCCCAGCCGCGCTGATCTAAGAGTAAACTCTCGGACATTCACTGGACTGGTTCCACGGAAAATGGTCTAAATTACCTAACGGTTTAAACATGTGGTATTAAAACGTGATAGATAATAATAATAATAATAAAGGTTTAACGTCCGTTTCCTCATCCAGGGATGATGTCAGGGACGTCCCCAACAGCACACATCACTACAGATCAATTCACCCAGACCAATCTGCAAAAGAAATGTGCTGAGGAGAAGTAAGGTCCTAAACGAAAGCCAGTCCGGTGATCAAAAAATGGTCAAGGTAGATTGATTATGTCTATGGTGGGAAAAGGTAAGTTTTAAGCTTGCTAGAGAATGTTGAAAGAGAAGAACAAGAGCGAAGATTAGCAGGTAAAGAGTTCCAGATTGTGGATGCTGCGTAAGAAAAAGAACGTCTGCCCAATGATGTGAGAATATTTGGAACAGAGAGAAGATTGGCATCGATGGAACGAAGTGAACGTGAGGGACGATAGGGAAGAAGAATTTCAGATAAGTAAGAAGGCTTGCCAAATCGCAGAGTTTTGAAATTTAATATAGCTATTTTATATTTTATACGTTGATTAACAGGGAGCCAGTGAAGTCTGCAAAGTAAAGAAAGAGAGCGAAATTGAAGTCGAGAGGACTTGCAAACAACACGTGCAAGAGAATTTTGGACGTGCTGCAAACGATTGAGAGAAGAAGTAGGCAATCCATGCAATAATGAATTACACTAGTCGAGCTTTGAATGAACTATAGAGTTAGCAAGGATAGTGGCTGAATTTCTAGTAAGGGATGGACGTATTTGCCTAATCTGACGAATCTGAAAGAAAGAAGCGCGACAAACAGAAGAGATATGGGATTTAAAGTCAAGGTTTTCATCAAATATGACTCCAAGGTTTTTGGCGGATCGAGAAGGTGAAAGAGCAAGATTCTGAAAATTAACAGAATTATTAGTAATTTTATTTCTTTGCAAAGGAGTGCCAATTAAAAGGTATTCAGTTTTGGAGGATTAACAGCAAGACGGTTAGCACAAAACCAGGAATAAACCTTGTCTAGAATGGATGAGAGATGGGCCAGTTTCTGATCGGAATCATGATTAGAAAAGGAAATATACAGTTGAGTGTCGTCTGCATAGAAATGAAAATTTATGGAAGACTGAGCAAGCAAGTAGCTAAGAGGAGTGATATATAAAGAGAAGAGCAATGGACCTAACACTGAACCTTGAGGAACACCGCGTAGGAGGGTAGTTCAGAAGAGCGATTTTGACCAATAACAACTGATTGTGTGCGACATGAGAGATATGATGCAAGAAGGGAAACAGAGCAGAATCAGAAATGCCAAAACAAGATTTAAGCCTATTTATTAGAATGCCATGGTCAATTGTATGGAAGGCAGCAGAGAGATCTAGAAGAACCAAGGCAGAAACCTGTTTACTACTAATGGCCAAGCTAAGATCATTATGTATACGAAGAAGAGCGGTTTCAGTAGAATGGAGTTTTCTATAGGCAGATTGATAATGAGAGAGAGAGAAGGGAAAGAATCAAGATGAGTGCATAAACGGGTATAAATTACCTTTTCAAGAAGTTTAGAGATGAAGTTAAGATTGGAAATAGGACGGTAACTGGAAAGATCATTTTTGGTAGAGAAGGCTTTTTTAGCAAAGGAGATACAACTGCTTGTTTGAAGGAGGTTGGGAAGATACCTTCTGAGAGTGAGAGGTTGATTAAGTATGTAATAGGAGCAACTAAAACATCAATACAGGATTTCAGTAATCGTGTAGGAATAACATCAAGGCAGCAAGATGAGTCGGTTGAGCGAAGAATAAAATTGCGTATTTCTTCCGGTTTAGCTGGTTCAAAACTAGAAAGTAGTGGTGGCTCAGGCATATTTACAGAAATGGTGTTGTCCATGTCAAAAGAGTTGGAGGGTATAGAGCTACAGAGTTTGGCAATTTTGTCATCGAAAAAGTTAAGGAAAGAGATAGCAAGAGATGATGGTGAGGAGCTAGAGGGGAGTGACTTGGGAATGGTGCGATCAAGCAGAGAATCAAGTGCTCCCCATAATTTCTTGGGGCAATTTTGATTCTGCGAGATTAGATTTTGATACAAGCTTTTAGCAGAACTAATCATTTTATTTAATAATTTTCTTTGTTTGAGGTATTTGGACTTAATGTCTGGATTTTGTAGTTCAGGTGGATTTTTCATAAATTGAGCTGAATATACGGCAACAGTTGAAGACGGATTAGAATACAAAGAAGAGAACACAATATCAGCAGAGAAGGTGTCAATGTTAATAGAAGAGAGTTTTCTATAAGTTTTAAGTGTTCTGGAAGGGTGTACATTAACAGTCACAGGCAATTTACAGAAAATTGCACTGTGATCTGATAATGAAGGATCACAGATTCCATGATCAAGAAATGACATGTTATTTCGAGTGATAAGCAGATCAAGAATGTGACCAGAGGAGTGAGTAGGGGAAGATATATGTTGTATGAGATCAAAGGCATTAAGTGTTGATAAGAAGGCAGAAGAATAATGGTCATCGGACTTAAGGTGGATGTTGAAATCACCCATAATTATTAAATCAGTGGGTGATGAGGCAATATCTTCAAGAAGCAAGGAAAAATCAGAAATGAAATTGGCCTTGGATAAAGAAGGTGGTCTGTAGACAATCAAAAAGAGATAGGATTTGGATTTGCATACAAGACGGAACGACATATATTCAAAGGATAAAAATGGAGAACAGTTACAGAGAAAGAAAAAGTTGACCTCAACCTCAAAATAGCAGCGATGCCACCACCACGACCAGAAGAACGACCGACATGTTGAATGGACTAGTCATGGGGAGTGAGAGAGTTAAGGACAGCAGGTGGAGTGTCAGGAGAGAGCCATGATTCTGTCAAAAACAGAATATCAATGGACTCGTCAATAATAAACTGTTGAATGAGTTCGGGTTTGTTTAGGTTTTTTGTAATAGTTGTGCCAGACCGAATATTGAGGCAGTAAGTGGACAGGTTAGAAACAGAAGAAACAGGGCCAGGATTCAACTCAACATCGCCTGCTAGAATTAAGAGAAAGGTAAGAATGACGTTTAAATGTCGTTTAGAAGTGAGATTATGTGAAACAAAATGAAGATAGGATTTAGAAAAGTATGGCAAAGGTAAAGAATCAAGGCACTGACAAACGGAGGCATACGGTATAGGTTGGTAAGTGAGTTTGCATGAGGAAGAAATATGATCAATGGAACTGCCAGTGAAATGGTTGGTCATTTGTGGAGTAGTGAGGGCTATAACAAGATAAATGGAAAGAAAGAGCAATGAAAACACATCTATAGCATGAAAAATGGGAAATGATTTCTTTCTGTGGGGGAAGCAGAAAGAAATCAACCAATTAAAGTACAAGGAAAAACATTCTAGGACAAAAAGGTGTTTAAATATATGGCTAAAAAGCGCGGTAAAAAAGTGAAAAATTTTAAAACTAATATGTTAAATCCATTATCGTAAATTAGAAGAAAATAAATGTATACAGAAATGTAAAAAATTATAAGTAATATAGTAGAGTAAAGTATATGAGAAACAATTTAACGAATTAAGATAAAATATTAAATTAAAACTAAAAAACGGTATTGTTTATAAATAAAAGTGTCATCCATTAGGCTCAGCTTAGATATCAACATAGTTGATCATTTCACTGTAATGCGTGTTTACTTTTTTTACTCTAAGAAGAGCTGAACAGCCCACCTGAAAGAGGACTGCGTCGTCCTTGAGGAACTTGGGAAGGTTGGAGTCCCTGAGGGCTCTCAGCAGCACGATGTCCTCACTCTTGTCCGGGTTCTGTCTCTTCAGAGACCCGGCCATGACGAGCACGGACTTGAGGGCCCTCATGCCGAAGTCGTAGTGATCCTGCTGGGAGAGCTGCTCAGAGCAGAGCTTGTACATCTGTACCATCTTCTGAGCGAGGTTCTTAGACGACTCGAATCCCTCCGAGTACAGGATCACTTCTGCTATTAGCTCTGTTGTCAGGTATAAGTAAATGTGATACTTACAAGATCACTTCTGCTATTAAAAGGCAACGATTACTAATAAGTTAATAACCATGGAGAGGAAGAATGAATCTTAAAAAACAAGCATCTGTGCTTCCTGACCCAATGTGCCGTTATGTTTATGTTATGTTATTAGCTCTATTGTCAGGTATAGGTAAATGTGATAGTAACAGGATCACTTCTGCTTTTAGCAATGTTGTCAGGTATAAGTAAATGCGATAGTTACAGGATAATTTTTGCTATTATATATATATATATATATATATATATATACAGGGTGGGTAAAAAAAAGTGATAACACCTGCAAAAAGTTTGAATATCTCAGGCTATTGTTAATATTTTCAAATCAAACTTTTAACAATTACTAAAGGACTATTTTTGGATGAGATGGCCAATTTTCATCCATTTTAGTACATAGATTTTCCAGTTATGACAGTTTCAGGAGAGTAACCCCCCTCTTTTGAATGTACTGTAAATAAAAAATTTATTTTATTGTATTTCTTGAAACCACCGCATATGACCCTGAAAAGGGTCACTGTGGTGGTGCAGAAAGAACCCGTTGTATTAGCTAGCATTACTGATTATACGATATGCTTTCCTCCAGCTGCTACGCAGGACTTCATTAGCTTTCGGAACGCTAGGACAGCCTTGTTGATTCCAGCTTGGGGCAGTATCTCCCAAATTGATTGTAGCACTCACTGCAGTTCTGCCTTGTTTTTAGGCTTCGACTGGTGTTTCTGATAAAGATGCAGCATGGTTCCCCAGACATGGTAATCCAGACGATTTTGATCGGGAGCGTTTGAATTCACTCTTCTTGATGAAATGCGGATTTCTCTCGCTGATTCATTCCGGTGCATGACGAGAAGCAGGAGCCGTGGCATCATCCTGCTGAAAGATGAAACCATTTGATAGAAGCGAATTGCAACCATCAAACAGCTTTAGAAGTAAAGTATTGACGTCATACTGAGCGTTCAACTTTTCCTTCTTGCCAATGAAGTGCAATTTGCACTTACCGTTGTAACAAAGGCCATTTTTAGGTAAAAGTGGGGGGTTGCTCTGCTGAAACTTGTATAACTGGCGAATCTATAAATTAAAATGGATGAAAGTTGGCCACCCCATCCAAAATTAGTCCTTTTGTAATTGATAAAAATGTGATATGAAAAGATTAACAAAAGCCTGAGATATTCACACTTTTTGCAGGTGTTATCACTTATTTTTACTCACCCTGTATATATATATATATATATATATACAATACATACTACATACTTCGAGAGAGAGAAAGAGGGCGAGAGAGAGAGAAATTTCAGATGAATTACTAAATTAATGACAACAAAAACAAAAATCTACAAAAACTTAAATCTACATTTCGGAGGGGCAATTTAATCAGATAGAGAAAGTTTCTGAGAGAATCAGTCCTAAATTCTAAGTTGTGTCGTATAGCGAGCGTTGATTACTAACAGATACAGTATCACAATATTGAGAGAGAGAACTACATGTATGGTTATTTCAATACACTCAACTATACAGTGACATACACAAATAAGGCCGTCAAAGAGGTCAAAAATAACTTCCTTTATTGACCACCCCTCCAACATACAAATTTTAAAAATAACTAGGCAAACGGAATAGACATACAACACCAGTAAAAGAAATAACAGTTGATAAAGTTAGAAATAATAGCAATAGACTGAGTGATAGACTGAGTGATAGACTGAGTGATAGACTGAGTGATAGACTGAGTGATAGACTGAATGATAGACTGACTGATAGACTGACTGATAGACTGAGTGATAGACTGACTGATAGACTGACTGATAGACTGACTGATAGATTGACTGATAGACTGACTGATAGACTTACTGTAGTCTGGCACCATCATAGATATGGGACGGAAGAGAGCCTTGAGATTATCAGGAAGTTCAGTGCGCCCCGCATAGCCCGGGTTCATCGTGATGAAAGCTGCGCAGGAGGCGACCAGCTTTATCTCCCGTCCCTCAAACATGAATCTAGCAGCCTGTAGTAATAATAATAATAATAATAATAATAATAATAATACTAATAATAACAATAATAATAATAATAAATGTTTAACGTCCGTTTCCTCATACAAATATGATGTCAAGGAAGTCTCCCATCACATGTTACCACATATTCTTTGCCAGAACTTCTATGCTCATTCTGTTATTCCTTCTGTTCTTCCATAGATGATAAATCCAGTAGCCTTCAGGTCTTTATCGAGGCAGTCTTTTCATATTCATTTAGATCTTCCTACTGTTCTTTTTCCAACTGCTTGTTAGTTTAAAAACAATTTTGGGGTTGTTTATTTTCATCCATCCGAGGCACATATCAGCCCTTTCGTTATTTTTCTTGATGATTTACTAACCACTTATAGTTTTGTCCTTATCCCAATGTTACAATTTTCATACGTGCTCTTTGTAACTGATTCTTAGTATTCTCCTTTACATTTACAAGACGTTAAATCAGTCCATCGAGCTACATATGTTATACATCCGCCGGCTGGAGCCAGTGGTGAAGTCGGAAAAACACTCGAACTCGGATCAGTATGTGCGAGGAACAAATTCTGGGCTCTCCCGTCGCTGACATCGCTTTCGAGTGAGGAAACTGAGGTTAACCTTAGCTTTTTTTACTTTTACATACGCTTGTTTCATGAACAGACGTTAAGATATACTGAATTTCTCGAATACATGCTGAGATAAGGTGAGATCTGGTTGCGCACAACGCATTTATACAGCAGATTACTACGAGTCTCAGCGTATAAGATGCGAACTAATGCAGTATTTAAGTGTTAATGATTGAAAAACAAATAGGAATAACATTGAGAAAAAATCAAGCAATCAATGAATGAGCATGTAATCAATCAATCAATCAATAAGAATTTAACGTCCGGTTCCTCGCCATACGGCAATGTCAGGGACGTCACTTACCATCCCAGACGTCTAATGTCTGGTTCATTTCCCTCATATGATGTCAGGGACAACAATGCATTGAAGCTTAGCGAGATTGTGGCAGCTTTAGCGTTCCTGATATTGATAAGCTGTTGAGCTATCACTGATAAGACCTCTATATCAATACCTTAGCAGCTTTAGCGTTCCTGATAGTGATAAGCTGCTGCGCTATCACTGATAAGACCTCTATATCAATCCTGTTGAACTCATCGAAACAACACCACGCTCCTGACTGAGCCAAGCCTGAGAAAAACCTGCCCATCATCTGCAGTCAATCAATTAACGAAAAATCTATCAATCAATCGAAATAAACCACCAATAAATCAATCAATTAACAATTCTATCTATCAATCAGTCGGTCAATCAGTCAACTAATTAATCAATCAGTCAATCATTCAGGCGAAAAATCAATCAGTTTGTCAGTCATTCAGTTAGTCAAGTATCAATTTATAAACTAGAGAAACCGAATTAATTAACTAATTCATTACTTATTTGTTAATAAATATATACTTACCAATTAATTATTCGTTAATTCGATAAGCCGGCAAATTAATAAAAAGTAATAATATTTAGCGTCAAGAGAGAGAGAGAGAGAGATAGATAGATAGATAGATAGAGAGAAATAGAGAGAGAGAGATAAAGAAAGAGAGAGAGAGAGAGAGAAAGAGAGAGAGAGAGAGATAGAGGAAGAGATAGAGAGATAGAGAGATAATATATATATATATATATATATATATATATATATATATATATATATAGAGAGAGAGAGAGAGAGAGAGAGAGAGAGAGAAAGATAGATAGATAGACAGAGAGAGAGAGAGAGCTATAAACCTTGAAGTCCAGTCCATCAGAGCAGTTGAAGACTACGCACTGTTTAGCGAGAGACTTGGCGAGATCTTTAGTCGTCTCGGTTTTCCCCGTACCAGCCGGGCCTGCCGGTGCGCCTCCGAGATCTAACTGTAGGGCTCCCATCAGACACAGGTAGCACCGATCCTACCACAACAACAGTATGTCCTATCAATCAATTAATTAATTGATTGATGTACCAGCTGGACCTGCCGGGCCACACTAAGGTATGCTTACAATCATTCAATCAAGCAATCAATTAGACAATAAATCAATCAGTTAATAAGAACTTAACGTCCGTTTCCGCGCCATAAGGCAATGTCAGAGATGTCAATATACAGTGCGTATTATACAGGTCGCTAGTGTGCATACAATGAGAGATGGTAGCTTGAATGTGCTTATGAGAGTGATGATAGCTAAAGTGTGCATACAGAGTGATGGTAGCTAGAGTGTGTTTACAGAGTGATGACAGCTAGAGTGTGCTTACAATGAGTAAAGGTAGCTAGAGTTTGCTTAAAGAAAAAAGGTAGCTAGAGTGTGCTTACAGAGAGTAGTGTGCTTACAGAGAGAGAGACGGTAGCTAGAGTGCGTTTACAGCGAGAATGACGGTAGCTAGAGTGTGCTTACAGTGAGAATTACGGTAGCTAGAGTGTGCTTACAGAGAATGACGGTAGCTCAAGTGTGCTTACAGAGAGTGACGGTAGCTAGAGTGTGCTTACAGAGAGATAGTGACGGTAGCTAGAGTGCGTTTACAGCGAGAATGACGGTAGCTAGATTGCATTTACAGTAAGAATGACAGTAGCTAGATTGCATTTACAGTAAGAATGACGGTAGCTAGAGTGTGATTACAGTGAGAGAGAGTGACGGTAGTTAGAGTGTGCTTACAGTGAGAGGAGTGATGACTAGACGGGGTGAACAGCCGAGATACTCGTATCCATACACATAGAGAGAGCTGGACATGCGCACCACACAGTTGTCTAACTCCACGTCCCAATAGTACCGCAGCTGCTTCTGCCACTCAAAACTTGCCTCCTGCAATCAATCGATCAATCAATCAATCAATCTATAATCTAATCAGTAAGTCAGTCCCCTAATCAACAGATCAATTGATTAGTACATCACGCACGTAATCAATTGTCATCCGATCAATCAATCAATCAATCAATCAATCATACACATTAATTTTCATTTCAACAATCAATCATAAAAATCGGTTACAATCAATCACTCAATCCATCAACGAGTTACACTGCTCACAATAGATTGATTGATTGCTCAGCTGATTGATTGATTGATTTATTGATTTATTGATTGATTGATTATTTCATTGATGGATTGATTGACTGCTACATACCGACGACACTGTGTGTCTAATCATCTCTGTTATCATGTCTCTCCCATGCAAGTCTATAGTGATGATTTATTGATGGATTGATTGATTGATTGATTGACTGCTACATACCGACGACACTTTGTTTCTAATCATCTCTGTTATCATATCTCTACCATGCACGTGTATAGTGATGATTGATTGATTGACTGCTACATACCGATGACACTTTGTTTCTAATCATCTCTGTTATCATGTCTCTCCCATGCACGTCTATTGTGATGAGAGCACAGAGAACCTCTCTCTCCAGTCTCGTCAACTTTCCTCTCACCAGTGCAGCCAGCTGATTCAAGTCCTTAAAACATTTCTCCTCAAACCCCTTCATGCCTTCCAGAACGTTCCTAAAATCAATCCATAAATCAAACAATCATCAGTTTGACTGGACTGGTAGTAGGCTGGTAGTGATATACAGAAACATGTAGACACAGCTAGATACATTTCGAATGCTCCCAGTTTTCTTATATCATCACTTTTTACCGTCCATGTTTCACAAACAGTAGACCTGCAGTGCCGATGCCATTATGCCAATAGTCAGTGTACTGACTATTGGCATAATTTACATGCAATTTGTTTGTAATTTCTTTTGTTTTTGCACTTGCACTGCGCAATGACTCCGTGGGTGCTTTGCGCCCCACCGGCGAAGTAAAGATATATAATACAGATAGGGCCACTAGGTCGCATACAAAAGTGCGTTCAAGGTTAAATATGAGTGAGTATTCAACGCTAGGAATTGATTGATTAAATTTTGCTTAATTAAATCTTAAAATCCAACCTAATTCCATCGATGGCTGTGCTCTTGACGGATTTACTCTCTTTACTCGACTCATCGTCGTCATCATTGCCTGACTCCAGAATCGAAGTTACATCTCTACACCACATCATCTGAGAGACTGTTAGAACTACCTGATCAATCAATCAATCAATCAATAAATAAATAAATCAATACAGTATAGAGGTCACGCCTCTGCACCACATCATCTGAGATACTGTGAAAACTACTTGATAAATAAATAAATCAATCAATAAAACAATCAATCAATCAATCAGTCAATCAATCAATCAATCAATCAATTAATACAGTATAAAGGTCACGTCTCTGCACCACATCATCTGAGATACTGTGAGAACTACCTGATAAATCAAACAATCAATCAATCAATCAAACAATAAATCAATCAGTCAGTCAATCAATCAATCAATCAGTCAATCAATCAGTCAATCAATCAATCAATCAATCAATACTGCATAGAGGTGAAATCTCTGCACCACATCATCTGTGACACTGCTAGAACTTCCTGATCAATCAATCAATCAGTCAATAATCAATCAATCATTCAATCAATGAATCAACCGACCAATCAATAAATTACTCACTCAATCAATCAAATATTCTATTTACCCAACAATCTATTACTCAATCAACAAATCAATTAATTACTCACTCTAACAATTAATCAATAAATCAATCAATCAACCAATTATCAATCACTCTCGATCCATATCAATCAATTAATCATTAATTCATTCATTCAATCATTCATACATTCATGTATTCATGTAGTGAATGCATGTTGTTGACTTTGTCAATTCAAAGGTCCATATAAACTGTATAGAACTAATTCATTCTTAATTTTTCTACCAAAGACAGTCAATGATATCAGATTTAATATATTTTTGTATAACAGCACTGGAACATATTTGATTGCTTTATCTTGTAATACATTAGCACATGAGAGGCATGGAATAATATCTAAGCTACTTCTGTCACCTTCTCAAAGTCACTTATACCCTCGTATACAGTATTGTACTGTCCTCTTCTTCGTTGTATTTGAACGTATTCTATTACATTTTCACCTAGTGTTTTTACTGCATTAACTACTAAAACACTAATACGCCGAGGCATCGAGCATGCGATACTGCCCATCCTACTCCTGTCATCTTCTCAAGTCACTTACACCCTGAAACACTGTTTTGTATTCCACTAATCTATATTGTATTTGGAAGCATTCTAAAACATATTCCCCTATTAAAAGTAAACACACTTTATAGTGAAATGATCATCTACGTTGATATCTATCACTTTTTAATAACACATGTTTAAACCGTTATGCAATTTTAGTCCATTTTCCGTGTTACCAGTCCAGTGAATGTCCGATATTTTACTCTCAGATCAGCGCGGCTGTGATTCGAACCCACGAGGGTTCAATTCACCTCAGGATCTGTCATTTAAAACTTAATGACGTTACCCCTACGCTATTAAGACATTCAATTGTATTGTATTGTACTGTCTATTTATTGTATTGTACTGTCCATTTATTGTATTGTACTGTCTTTTTATTGTATTGTCTGTAGACATTCAATTATATTGTATTGTATTGTACTGTCTATTTATTGTATTGTATTGTCTGTAGACACTCAATTGTATTGTATTGTATTGTACTGTCTAGTTATTGCATTGTATCATCTGTAGACATTCAACTGTATTGTATTGTACTATTGTATTATCTAGTTATAGATGCATACCTGCGAGGCATGAGAGAGTATCCAGTCCTCTCTGGTCTGTTCCTCGAAGTCTCCTATAGCCTGCCGCACGTAGCGCCTGAGCATGTTAAACATGGCCTCCTCCACCTTACCCAGCCACTCCTCTACGTTACCTCGAGCCTTGAGGCCCTTTCCCAGGTCCACCCGCTCCCCCTCAGGCGACAGCATCGCCAGGATGTCGTTCTTGTACTGCGGTCTGTCTACACACAATACAATACAATGTAATACAATACAATACAATACAATGTAATACAATACAATACAATACAATACAATGTAATACAATACAATACAATACAAAACAATGCAATACAATACAACGCAATACAATGAAATACAAAGCAATGCACAACAATACAATACAATGCAATACAACGCAGTACAATAAAATATATTTAGTAAGACACCTGGAGTACCGCTATAGGTACCTGGATTGAGAGAGAGAGAGAGAGAGAGAGAGAGAGAGAGAGAAAGAGAGAGAGAGAAAAGAAAAAGCCGGATACCTGGAGAGAGAGAGAGAGAAGCAGGATACCTGGAGAAAGAGAAAGAGAGAGAGAGAAAGAGAGAGAGAAAGAGAGAAGCAGGATAACGGGAGAGAGAGAGAGAGAGAGAGAGAGAGAGAGAGAGAGAAAGAAGGAAGAGAAGCAGGGTACCTGGAGAGAGAGAGAGAGAGAGACAGAGAGAGAGAGAGAGAGAGAGAGAGTGAGAGACAAGGAAGAGAATCAGGGTACCTGGAGAGAGAGAGAGAGAGACATGAAAGAGAAGCAGATACCTGGAGTGCTTCCCTCAGCGAGAGCGAAGTCGAGTTTGGCGATGGCGTCGAAACATTTCCTCAGATGTGGCTGCACGGCGAGAGGATTGCGAGTCTGAGCCAAAATCTCTAGCAACTCGTCGTTAGATAGGAAATAAAACCTGTCAATCAATCAATCAACTCATCATCATCGTCATCACCACCACCGCCCACCACCACTATCATCACCAAAACCACCACCACTACCATCACCACAACCATCATCACCACTACCACCACCACTACCATCATCACCACCACCACCACCACCACCATCATCATCATCATCACCGCCACCACCATCACCACCACTACCACCACTACCACCATCATCCTCATCATCATCATCGTCGTCTTGTCTTGAATCTCAATTGAACTATGGTCTGCATTAGAACATTTCGTAGAAAATTTTGGAGCCTACACGTTCACCAACCGAATGTCCTCTTTGACGTTGTACAATACAATCAGGCACTAACATCCTACGCTAAGTAAGTACTAGAGGGTCGTAGAGTGGAAAAGTTACCTAGGGAAGACGACGCGCTTGGACTCGAGATAGGCCTCGAGGCACTTAAGTATGTTGTCAAGCAGGGCGTTGTTATTCTGCAGTGTCTCGAGCAACCCTACAACAACACACAGTCTTCTACAGTCAATACATCATCATCTTCAATAGAATCTCAGTTTAACCAGGGTCGGGATAAGAATAGACCCTATCCAATCCTCTCTGCCCCATGCCAATCACATACCATTCCATTCTTTACGTTTCTGTCGAAAATTCTGGAGCCTAGGCGCTTAACAACGGAATGCTCTTTCTGACGTTGGTTTCGTTCTTATTTCTACGTCGTCTTTTACGACATGTGCATTACACGGTTGGTCTATTTTTCAAACAATCCGGACACAACATGGTTTCAATAAATACAACACTCTGAATATATGTATGAATATATATATATATATATATTATATATATATATATATAATATATATATATATAATATATATATACATATATATATATATACTTGTATACTGTATATATATATATATATATATATATATATATATACATATAATACATGTGTACATACATATACAAAATTCTGCATATAAACAATTATTACAATATCAATATACTACAATATTGTACAATCGATGTATACAACCATATGTCATTGATATGTACGATATTCTACAATCAAGAGTCATGACTGCAATAAAATTGAAGTCGTAGTATAGTTATGATAAATTGTAAAATTAATCATGCTATACATCGCCACCGGCTGGAGCCATTGGCGATGTCGGTAAGGTACTCGACCGCTGATCAGATCGCGCGGGGTTCAAATCCTGGGTTTGTTCGTCACTGAAATCGCTTTCGAGTGAGGAAACTGACGATAACATTAGCTTTCAGCTTGTCATACTGTAACTGTAAGTATAGGTAATACAACATTTACACACCTATATGTAAATAATATAATCACATTTAAAAAATGAAAAATTATTAGATAAATAAAAATATGACTGAGCAACAAGTTAAAACCCAAGAGTCTAGTACTGACAGCCACAACCAGTGTTAAACAAAAGAGTCTAGTACTGACAGCCACAATCAGCGTTAAACCCAAGAGTCTAGACTCGAAATTAAAAGCGATGTTGACCTGGTTGTGTGGCTGCTCGGATGGCGAGAGAGACTTTGTTGACTTTGCGCATGATCTCTTTGTAGGACTTGTCAACCGTGAGGAACATCTTCGCTTCCGCTGGAAGCTGTCGCTGTATATCTGGAGCACTGAAGATGCTCTCCAGGTACAGCCAGTTCCTCTGACACAACAACCACGCGTCCTAGCACACATACACACACATATACATACATACATACATACATACATATACACATACAAGTTGTCGCTGTATGCCTGGAGCACTAAAGATGCTCTCAAGATACAGCCAGTTCCTCTGACACAACAACCACGCGTCCTAGCACACATACATGTACACATACACACACACATATACACACACACACATACATACACATACATGTACATACAAGTTGTCGCTGTATGCCTAGAGCACCGAAGATGCTCTCCAGGTACAGCCAGTTCCTCTGACACAACAACCACGCGTCCTAGCACGCATACATGTACACATACACACACACATACATACACACACACACACATACATAAACATACATGTAAACATACAAGTTGTCGCTGTATGCCTAGAGCACTGAAGATGCTCTCCAGGTACAGCCAGTTCCTCTGACACAACAACCACGCCTCCTAGCACACAGACACACACATACATACATATATACACACATACATACACATGCATACATGTACACATACATATACACATACATACATATACACATACATACATACATACATACATACATACATACATACATACATACATACATATATACATATATACATACATACGTACATAGATGCATACATAAATAGGGCTTACACAGATACACACATACAGTACATGTACATATATACATATATACATACATACAAATATACATATATACATATATACTTACATACATACATACATATATACATACATCTATACATATATACATACATACATTCCTAAGGTAATTAGAATCCTTGTGGGTTCGAATCACGGTCGCGCTGATCTGAGAGTAAAATCTCGGACATTCACTGGACTGGTTATACGGAAAATGGTCTAAATTGCCTAACGGATTAAACATGTGGTTTTAAAAGTGATGAATATCGACATAGTTGATTATTCACTATAATGCGTGTTTACTTTTACTTTACAATACAAGCATCTCGTAAATAAAATTCGCCTAAACAGTTTCAACTTCTAAGACACGAGTATAACGCTACACTAGAGCTACTGAAGCTCAACACACTGAGCTATTAAGAATAGAGCTACTGACGCTCAACACACAGAGCTATTGAGACAAGAGCTACTGACGAGTGTTTTGCCGAAGAGCTCTAGCTGTTTGATCCACTCGTCGACTCGAGGTTTGATGGGCCCCACGTGACGAGAGCTGGCGATCGTCTGTATGTTGATGTTGCTGTCGTCCAACAGAACCTGAATCTCATCAGTGATACCAAGTATGAAAATATCCTTGTGATCCTTGTAAGGTAGCACTACAAACTCGCTCGTCTTCCAGTTCTCCTCAACCTGTCAATCAAACTAAAACCTGTCAATCAAACTCTGGAACCTGTCAGTCAAACTAAAGCTTGTCAATCAAGCTCTAGAACCTGTCAATCACACTAAAGCCAGTCAATTAAAATATAGAACTTGTAAGTCAAACTTAACCAGTCAACAATACGATATCATATCAATAAAACTTCAACTTGCCTAAGGATCATATCTGTCAATCAAACCATAATTAATTATTAATATAAAAATGCGTTACCATGTTTTACGTGGAAACCATGTTGTGAAAAGGAAACTGATTCCGTAATACTAAGCAAATTAATTAAAGATTTATTGTTATAAATAGTTTTTTCACCAAAGTGCTATTTTTTTCATCGCTTTATAAACTATATATCAATTATTTAAAAAGGTGTGCGTTTGCTTCGATAGAGAAATGACGAACAAACATAAGCTTGTAATTGTATTTCAGAATTTTATTTCTATGTTCACAAAACTTTAATAGAAAAATCTGTTACAAAACTAGCCTTCAGCGAGTCAGGACTTATAAAACTTAGAATTTACTTGTAGATGAAAACTAATAGAACATATCATAACAGCTGAATAGAGTCAAACTTTACATAATATAGATTAATAGAAAATAGAATATATGAAAATAGACGTATAGAGTGTAAAATTAAAATTTAAGCTGATATACCTGCATTCTCATTGAATACGATATATTGAACCATACAGATGGATTTCAGTAATTAGTAGTCTAATGTTTTTGAAAATAATAATTTTTACAAAAATCTACAAAAATAAATAAACAATAGTTTTTTTAAATAAAAAGAAAAATTAAAAAATAAATAATAAAAAGAAAATAATATTTTTACAAATATTTATACGAGGAAACAAGCAAATAACGTCGGAAGAGTTAAGAGTTTTCCAGGCTTTCCATCTATTTCCATCTCTTTTAAATTTATATAACTCCGGCTATTGTACAAGAGGACCGGAAGAAGACAAACCTTTTTGAGGATGCCCTCCAGGCTTGCCTCAGAGCTTGCTTGACCGGATATCTCTTGGATTCTCTCAGAGTAGCGGAACGCGTCCAACTCTTCCAGTTTTCCAATCGTCAGAGGCTCCTCGGCGGTGAACTTGAACTCCAGGACCTCCTCCACTAACTCCATGTGACGCGGCTTTATGGATGGATTGCGGAGATCAGCAATGACTGGCAGCTTCACAAATCAATCAATTAGTCAATAAATCAATGACTGACAGCTTCAGAGATGAATCGATCAGTTAATCAATCAATGACAGGCAGCTTCACAAATCAATCGATCAGTCAATTAATCAATGACTGGCAGCTTCACAGGTCAATCAATCAGTCAATCAACTGTATCAGCAATAAAGCAATCAATAAATACAGTATCTGAACGGGACTGGGGGCATTCATTTTTGTTGCGATATACCATTCTTTTCTTTGGGGTTATGCTTATGACTGACAGTTACTGGGCAGGGGCGTCATTCCTTGAGAAAACTATCCTGTTTACCATCTTTGCTGCAAATTATAAGTAGAAGTTTAAAAGTATTTTTGTAGTTAGTAAATAGAGGTTTAAAGTTACTTCTGTAGTTTGTAAGTACAAATAGATGCTTAAATTAAAAGTACGTCTTTATTTTGTAAGAAGATTAGATGTATTACGCTGTACTTGTCTGGTACTACAATACATGTATAATTATTTAACTAGAAACTTACATAATTCTACATGTGTATATTGTATAGTCCGCTAAGAAGATTGTGAATCAGTTTTTTACTTGAGAACCTTTTTGATTTCAAAATAGTGCATAACTTTTCACGTAAGTACAGCTTTCCAGTAAATATTGCATAATGAGTAAATTAAGTAAAAAATAAAAATAAAATAACTAAGTTAATATTCAAAGCACCCCGTGTTGAGCCCGGGTGTGGTTAAGATCACTGCAGAATAGGGCAAGCGATGCAGAATAGATGAGGAAAGCAGAAGGGACCCACCTGACCATGTAATTTTTCCACATGATTAAATGGCCCTTGTAGACCTGAGAAAGGCATCGAGAAACCACATCAGAAGCCATTATTGCCAAGCTATAGGCTACATTAGAGTTTGGATAAGGCATAGCCTGTTGTGAAGGGACTAACTAGTAAATCGATGGTGTGCTCTTTATGGAGCGTGAAAAGCAGCATGTGCATAGGAATATTTTTTCCGTATAGTGACATACATGACATATCGCATGCGCAATATAGTTTTCTTTCGTTTCGTTTCGTAGTTGCTGTTTTAACATATACCTTGGACCTGCCGCTTGGCAGAACACTACAGAGAGAGAATATTCAAAGCAATATATATGAGTTTAAAGGAACTACAATCGATTGTCTTAGAATCATCACATGTAAGATCAGCAAGTCGTGAACAGAGTCCAAACTCACCAAGTCCTCAATAATCGACAGCCAATTCAAGAACCCTCTCCGACAACAAGGCCATTCAAGTCCCCCTCCCACAAAACCAAACCCAACCAGCGCACAGCAACAACAAGGAAGAGAGAGCTTGCCATGAAGTGGTTATATAAAACTGTTCTAATTCTCTCAGACAAGAGCCATATACAGTAGAACTGGCAAGGCTGGAGCCAGTGGCGAAGTCGGTAAGATATTCGACCTCGGATCAGTTTGTGCGGGGTTCAAATCCTCGGCACGCCCGTCACTGACGTCGCTTTCGAGTGAGGAAACTGACGTTAACCTTAGATTTACCAGCTTCTTTCCCAGACCTTTTCCTTCATGTTCTCCACTTTAGCTTTGAGCACGGGCACCACGCCGTTAGGTGGAAGACCTTTCTCCAGCTGGAACACGGACTTGTAGAACCTCAGAGTAGTGGAGGAGAGTTCCTCGGGATCCAGGGTGTCCCAATCAGCCTGCTCAATCAATCAATCGTTCAATCATTCAATCGATTACTCAATCGATTAAATACTCAACCAATAAATCACTCAACAGGGTGCTGAAAAATTACTGTGTAATTTGTACTGTGTAACTGCACAGATAAATTCTTTGTCTAGAAGTCTGAATCCATATGTTCTTGAAATCGCTCGCTCAATCAATTGGTGAAATTAATAATTATTAGTTTCGCACTTAAATTATAAATATAACGCTAACTTTAAGGATCTACCACATTAATCTGAGCATCGTAAGTGTCAATATTGTATAATTAAGTCTGAACATCAATCAATCCATAACTCAATTTAATAGTTTAACACAGCATTTGCCGCCATTGACATTGCTTTCGAATGAGGAAACTGACTTTAACCTTAGCTTTACCAGCATTTATGAACAATGGAGAATTCTTTGGGATGAATGATAACCGACCAAATCTAAAAGCCATGGCCAAGTCTAAAGTCAGTTTCATGCCTATTGTATTGTATTTCGATAGCATATCAGGGCGCGGAAGAGTCGCAGATTTGAACTCTGCACGAGATCCTCCTGATTCGCAGTCAAACATCTTACCAACATGTCAACGGCGCATCCTTTCTATTCCAAAAATCTAAGCAAAATCTCTCTGTTATTTAACCGACTAAGAAATTAATGAAATTAATCTCCTTGCAAGTAAATGAGTCAATCATTATTTGCAAAATGATACAGATTTTATATTTATTATCAGACCTTCTTCCACGTGTTCACTATGACGTCCCACTCGTCAATGGAATTCCACAGCAGCTGCTTCAGCCTCAGCTCATTGTTAGCTTCCTCCAAAGCTTCGTACTTAGTTATCTCTACCTACAACAACGGTCAATCAATCAATCAATCAATAAGTAATTCAATAAATCCAATCAACCAAGCAACCAATGATCAATCAATCAATTGATCAATAAAGCACTCAATAAATGAATAAAGCTCTCAATCTTATAGAATCGTTCAATCAATATAGACTTTAATGTGTTAGCCCTTTTAGATTGTCTATTAGGTGTTACCTCTATTTTGATAGCTCTTCAATGGTTTAGCTTAATTATGATAGCTCTGAAATGGATTACACATATTTGATAGCTTTTGAGGGTGAAAGACCACTTTAATATCATTTAATGCGTTAACCCTAATAATATACCATTGAACATGTTAACTCTATGTGATTACTCTCAAATGTGTTAGCCCTATTTTGATAGCCCTTGTTCAGGCTTGACAAATCCACTAGATGTAGCCTATAAACCTTGAAGTTCTTCTGGTAGCCCTTGAATGTGTTAGCTCTGTTCAGTAGCTCATCCATGCGCTCCTGTAGCTTTGCTAGTGTCTTCATCACAACCGCCTTGTCCGCATTGCCGTCCAGTATCGCTGGATTCTGAACAATACAACGCAATGCATTACAATACAATATAGTGAAATACAATACAGTAAGAAACAATTAGATACACTGCAATACAATACAATACAGTGAAATACAATACTATACAGAGAAAAACAAATCGATACAATGCAGTGCAATACAATATAAATACAGCTTGTCTATTATGATCTGCTTACTATCGATAGAATTCATATGGGGCTGAAGAAAAACATTTATTTGACTGAGCCATCGTTCAGCCCGTCCTGATGCATGCGTGTGAAACCACACACTCCATATTACTACTGTTAGTTTCATTTTTAAAAGTCGCAGAAAATTCACAAATTTTTATACGGCTATATTACAAAGCCTAGTTAGCAGGCTGTATCCATTTTATTTATTGATTTAATTCTGGATTCATAAAGCAATTGCTCTACTGACCGATTAAGTGATAAACTAACTGATCAACTGACTGACTGTGGGATTCATTGATTGATTGATTTGTTGGTTGATTGATTTGCTAACTGTTTGACTGACTAACAGACTGACTGACCGACTGACTGATTTATTGATTGATTGATTGATTGATTGATTGATTGATTGATTGATTGAGCGACAGCTAGATAGATCGACTGATTGGTTGATAAACCTGAGCCTCTTGTTTGATTTCTTTAAGCTGCTGGTTGAGCAGAGCGATGTCTTTGTTGAGGCAGATGACAAACTTGGCGATGTTCTGATCTCTGTCAGCCGTTGCCTTGTCTATAGCGTTCATCAAGGCGTTGATGGACGGGTGCAGGGTCTAAACAATTAAACAAACAGCTGATGGACAGGTGCAGGGTCTAAATAATTAAACAAACAGCTGATGGACAGGTGCTGGGTCTAAATAATTAAACAAACAGTTGATGGACGGGTGCAGGGTCTAAACAATTAAACAATTAAACAAACAGTTGATGGATGGGTGCAGATTCTAAACGATTAAACCAACAGTTGATGGACGGGTGCAGGGTCTAAACAATTAAACAAACAGTTGATGGACGGGTGCAGGGTCTAAACAATTAAAAAACAGTTGATGGACGGATGGTTACGAAAGGTTACACATTTGATCACGATGTTGGATGGTAATAAGGAGAGGAGAGGTAACCTGAAATACGGCGATGTCTTCAGGTGGAGTGGGCACCTCATAGCGGTCTATCAGCTCATACAGCTCTCCTATCTGATGAGCCTCTATCTGCAGTGGATCAACCTGTACAACGGGTCAATCAATCAATCTATCAATCAATCAATCAATCAATCAATCAATCATGTCTTCAGGTGGAGTGGGCACCTCATAGTGGTCTGTCAGCTCATACAGCTCTCCTATGTGATGAGCCTCTATCTGTAGTTGATCAACCTGTACAACCAGTCAATCAATCAATCTATCAATCAATCAATCAATCAAACTACAAATTTATCAGTCAACCAATCAAGCAATCAATCAATTAGTAACCAAAAATTAAATTAAAACTGAATCAAACCTTCAATCGATCACTCAATTTATGAATCAATTAAACCATAAAAATCAATCAGCTAAACAACCAATAAATTACTAAATCAATCAAATCATCAATTAATCAATCAAACTATATTTATTAAACAGTCAATCAATCATCAATCAGTCAAACTATCTTTGTCAAACAGTTAATCTGTGAATCCAACTATCATTACAGAAAGTTATAACATCAAAGGCTTCACAGCAAAACTTGTTGATGTAATACATTGCCATAACTTAAATCAAAATTCTCATTCAACCCATTCCTAACATTTGCCTTAACCTAACAGCGGAAGAAGGCTAGAATAATAACTTATAAAGTGTAGAAAATAAGAAATTAATTGATGACAACTGCAAGTGTTTCACAAGAGATGGATAGCGTAAGTAATATAGTAAGTGAGAGAGGGAACTATGTTTATTTCAATACACTCAAAATATACAGTGACATACACAAACAAGGCCTTCAAAGAGGTCACAAGTAACCTATCTAGTTGACCATTCCTCAATCATACAAATTTAAAAATAACTAGGCAAACGGAATAAACATGCAATACAAGTAAAGGAATAACAGTTGATAAAGTTCGAAGTAACAGCAACAGGAATTTAAAAAGAGAATATTGCTTCTTTCAATGCATCTGGCCTACAGAGAATCACTACAGTGTATATCGCTGAGTGTAAATCAGTGTACATCACTAAGTGAAATACTAATCATTACTAGAAAAACTGATATAGCCAGCAGCACATCGCTTAGTTCAAGATAAGTGAGAGCGAGAACTATGTTTATTTCAATATACTCAAAATATACAATGACACACACAAGGACGTCAAAGAGATTTTATTGGATATCAGTAGGTGCAGGGTTCACATCCAGTGTGCTTAACGCCACTGACTGTAGAGACATAGAACTAAGGGCACACTACGCTTTAGCTTTTAGATCCTGCAAACAGACAATAATAATAACAACAATTAGAGTGCTACAGTCATCAATGACAACATCGAGCACTATTGAGACAAAATAAAACCGGCGAGCAAAAAGAAGGTCCAAAAAGGGTACAAATATCAAAATCCAGATAATCAGTCACAAGTACAAACCCTTTCCTGAAGAGTGTCGAGGAACGTAAGTAGTTTGACAAACTCTTCAGTCGTCGTCGCCTCCACCTCGAGCTGAAACTGAGCGTCATGAGCCTCGGCTATCAGCCTGTCCACCTCAGCTCTAGCCTTTACTGGTAGTATGTCGTTAATAGCCTGTCATACACACATACATATACCCATATACACATACATACATACATACATACACACATACACTTACATATACACATACATACACACTTATCAGCCTGTCCACCTCAGCTCTAGCCTTCACTGGCAGTATGTCGTTAATAGCCTGTCATACACACATATATATTAGAGACGGGAATTTTATGAATTTCCAGAGTTCGGGTTCGGTTCGGTTCATTGAAAATGAAAGTTTGGTTCGGTTCGGGTTCGGTTGGCAATTGACAATTTGAGAGTTCGGTTCGTTGAAAATGAAAGTTCGTTTCGGTTCGGGTTCGGTTCTAACAAGGGTTCGGGTTCGGTTCGGGTTCGGCTTGCTTTCCAACTCGCAAGAGTTCGATTCGAGTTCGAAATGGTTTGGTTTGGATAATGTTGCAATTGTTTAACTTTACTTATAATAATCATGGTTATGACAAACATGTTTAAAATGGTTTATTGTAAATAAGCTTAAAAATTCATTAAGCAAAATAGCTGCCACACTTTTTCACCTGGGTAAAAATATGACAATGAAAATAGGAGAGAAGTGGTATTTATTCTTGAACATTTCTTAAAATATTGTAAGTTGACCAACAAATGTTCATAACATAGATATTTAGCTTTATTATTGTATCTGAAATATTCTCATTGATTATTACGAGCAAATAGAATGCTTCATCAATTTTTATTTTGTCACTATGGGCCTATATATTAGATACGTTTATAATTAAATGGAAATGTCTTGGCTAAAATTTGATCCAATATTTCAGAGACAAAGTGCAATTTTAAACATAAAAATGTCAAATAAAGATGATTTGGTAAACACGTGTACTTCCATAGAAAAATGATCATAATATACACCGTTTGCTATCAACTGACCAGTAATAAGCTTCATAATTTACCTTAGGGTTTCAAATTTGAAACTCTCAGATCAATTATGAAGTTACGAAAATGGTTATGAAATTATTGCATTGCTATGGTGCAAAATTATTTACTCCAGATAGTCTTTACACATATAGAATGTCATATATAATTATTTGTAAATATGGCTGCAAAAATGTTAAGGTAGCACACTAAAATTAGAAAAAATCATAATTTGAATTTAGCAAGAACAAATCCATCTAGATTGAGTCAAGCATTTTCAGATTTTTATGGAATACTCTTATCACTTTTGTCTCTTTGATGTTAATCTTCATTTCATATTTCAATGCGATATCATTCAGACTATCATTTTAAAATTTGTATCGGAACCAGCCTTACCTGAATATATGCTGTTAGGTACTGTCAGACATGTAAATGCAAGAATTAATATAATATATTAAATATATAATATATAAAAAAGGAACTACAAGAGTTTGGTTCAGTTCGGTTTGGACGAAGTCTGGATTCGGGTTCGGTTCGGGTTCGGTCAGAGTCTGGGTTCGAGTTCGGTTCGGTTCGGTCAAAATTCTAGATTTTAGGGTTCGGTTCGGGTTCGGTTCGATTCCCATCTCTAATATATATATACCCATATACACAAACATACATACACACATACATACACACATACACTTACTATACACATACATACATACTAATCAGCCTGTCCACCTCAGCTCTAGCCTTCACTGGCAGTATGTCGTTAATAGCCTGTCATACACATGATACATATACCCATATACACATATATACATACACACATACATACACACATACACTTACATATACACATACATACACACTTATCAGCCTGTCTACCTCAGCTCTAGCCTTCACTGGCAGTATGTCCTTAATAGCCTGTGACACACACATATATACACACGTACATACACAAGTACATACACACATACAAACACATACATACACATACATACACACTTATCAGCCTGTCCACCTCAGCCCTAGCCTTCACCGGCAGTATGACGTTAATAGCCTGTCACACACACACATATATACACAGACATATACACATACTTACACACATACAAACACATACATATACACAGACAAATACACATATCAGCCTGTCCACCTCAGCCCTAGTCTTCACCGGCAGTATGACGTTAATAGAGAAGCGTATGTACAATGAGACATCTAGACACATAGAGACATACATAGAGACACTAGACATAGAGAAGCGTATATACAATGAGACATTTAGACATAGAGAGACATACATTGAGACAGCGCAGTGGAGATGGCACCACAGTGGTCTTAAGCTTGGTAGAATCGACGAGTATGAGACCCAGAGGTCTCTTCTCTATCACAGCAGAGGCGAGTCTGTGCTGATCATGATAGCGCTGTAGTGACTCGCTGAACCACGTAGAGTCTAATCAATCAATCGATCGATCAATCAATCAATTAATCAATCAATCAATCCATCAATCAAATGTACATTACTTACCCAGGCTATGATTTTTACTTTACCGTACCTTAATGCAATGTTTAGCTTCAGACATAAAGTTTTCATTGTATGTATTTTCTTAAACTCTATTTAGTCACCTCTTGCATATGGGCAGAATAAGTTTAGTCTATTCTACCGTGGCCTACAATCTACAGGTACAAATTTACTATATGATAGAAAGTCTTATATAACTAGAAACTGGAGACTAGATATTAGATAGTAGTGCTGGATTCTAGACACTAGATAGTATTTACTAGATGGTAGATACTAGATACTAGATTGCAGATAATAGATCAAATATAATTATAGATAATAGCTAGATACTAGATAGTAGACACTAGATTAACTTATCGATGGTAGATGCTAGATAGTAGATAATAGTATATAATAGATGGCATATAATAGATTCTAGATAGTAGATAGTAGATAATACATAGTAGATAGTAATAGATACTAACTAGATACTAGATAGCAGATACTAGATAGTTGATACTAGATATTAGATATTAGATACTAGATATGAGACACTAGATGGTAGCTACTAGACAGTAGATAATAGATATTAGATAGTAGATAATAATACATTATAATTAGATACTAGATTGTAGATAGTAGACACTAGATAGTAGATATTAGATACTAGATAGTAGTGATATCTTACCGTGGTCGGTTTGCTTCAGTTCATCTAGGTCAATGCTCTCGTTCTGTCTGTAGAACTCTCTGATCTGTAGAAACGTGCGGCCATATTGGTTAGCAGCGTTACACGACGCTGACATGGCCTCCTGTACAACAACAACTCTAATCAATCAGTGTCCATAACAACATTTAGCTCCACTGACACTGATTAGCAGCGTCATTAATCTTTACATTGCCTATTACACTTTACTTTTCTATAGTCGTGATTGGATAGCACACATTTTAAGGGAAGATATTTTATAAAAGAGGTCACAGAAAGTAGAAAGAAAGTGAAATAGAGTAGATCGAGAATAGGAATGCCAGATGATTTAATGATCAACCCGTATATGGACATGAGGAGGAAAATGGGAGACAGAGAAGCGTGAAGACGTTATACACCATGGACCGGCAAGTATGCAGTGCACTAAGGGAGAGAGAGAGACGTTATTAAGTTTAGCGCAACTAAGAAAGAGAGCTCCTTAATATGGAACACACTTTTAATATAACAACAAGATATCAAAGGATGTCACGTACTAAAATGTAGAAATCTATCTATCTAGGAAGTATCTTATGTATCTATCGTCATTAAAGACAATCAAGTACTAACATTTAGACTATCTAGGAGATATCTTATATATCTATCATCATTAAAGACAATCAGGTACTAACATTTAGACTATCTAGGAGACCTCTTATATATCTATCATCATTAAAAACAGAAACGAGGTTTGGTCCATCACCACAGGTCTTGTCCTCAAACTTGTTGTTTATTATAGGCCTGCAATCAACAACAACAGCAAAGACTGCATTACACAATGATAACAACAACAATAGCATTACAAATTTTGAAACACAGTAGTTCAGCATTAGCAACATAATATGTCACACAACAGCAAGACTAACAATAACAACAATAAAACACATAATGCGTAACACAACAACAAAAATCACTCGTCAAGGTCAACGTCACAGCTTCACTATAAAATTTAATAAAGCTGGCCAATTCACAATAGCGACTGTTTTGCATTGGCAACGAATTACACTGAAATCTATTGGCAATATCCAGCGCCTAGGTTGCAAGAAAGATTATTTTAGGACAATTCGAAATCAAATAGACGTGTCAAAGCTAGATCTACTGCCCAAAAGAAAATTTAGGCCTAATCAATCGATCAATAAATGAATAAATCCATCAATCGATCACACAATCAGTCAATCGATCAGTCAGTCTATCAATCAATCAATTAAAGAAAATATCAATATAAAGAAAGAAGAAAAAGGCATGAATCACTTTGGATCAGCCACTTGAGAGAACATGAACGAGAATAAACTATACAACAGCACTACGCCACCTAGTGAATTAACTATACAACAGCACTACGCCACCTGGTGAATGAACTACACAACACCACCTGGTGAATTAACTATACAACACCACAACGCCACCTGGTGAATGAACTATAAAACACCACTATGCCACCTGGTGAATGAACTATAAAACAGCACTGCGCCACCTGATGAATGAACTACACAACAGCACTACGCCACCTGGTGAATGAACTATACAACAGCACTACGCCACCTGGTGAATAATGAACTACACAACAGCACTACGCCACCTGGTGAAGGCATCGAAGAACGTATCTGGCACGAGGTTCTGAACTCTCAGCACGGTGTCCTGAAAGCCTCTTACAACCTGTGCCACGCCCTCCAGGTATTCCGTCTCGTTAGGACTGAAGACGATCTGATTGTTGTCCAGAAAACATTCCGTCAGGAACAGCGGAGTGGGTGCGTCTACGTGGTCAGCTGCCTGCTATTAGTTAATCAATCAATCAGTCAATCAATTAGTCTATCAATCAATTAATCAATCAATATATCATTCAATCAATCTGTAATTCAGTCAATCCGTTAATCAATCTATCTATCAAACAATCAATCAATCTGTAATTTAATCATTTATTCAATCAATCGTTCAGTCACTCAGCCACTCAATCAATCAGTCATTTAATGAATAACGTTGCCAAACAAACTTGCATATTGAATAACACGTTCAGAAAATAGAAGGCATAGTCAATTCTGACACATGAGGATTGAAAATTGGCCATCACGTAGTTATTGAATATTAAATGTTTATTTGGAAATTAATAGAAAATAAAAAGAATTACAATTGATCACAACCTAGCTAACACAACTCAGTGTTTTACAATTAACTATTGTTTCCTATCAAGCAATACAACAGGGTTACTCTACAACAGGCTGACTGCACACACAATATATACGTCAGTGGGCGGCATATTCCTAGGTCAAAGAAAAAAAAAACTCAGTTTCAGTTGATATCAGATTGGCCTGGGTGAATTGATCTGTAGTGATGTGTGCTGTTGGGGATGTCCCTGACATAATCCCTGGATGAGGAAACGGGCGTTAAACCTTTATTATTATTATTATTGATTACTAGTCTCTCAATCTCTCTTTCTCTCTCTATCTTTCTCTCTCTCTCTCTCTCTCTCACTCTATCTCTCTCTCTCTTTAGTGTTCTGCCTAATGGAAGATTCAAGATACATAGTCCTATTCACATACCGCTTTCACTATCCCGAAAGAACACTCCATCGATTGACAAATTAATCCCCTCACAAAAGGCAATTCCTTATCTATACCGTAATAAAGCTTACAGCCTGGCAATTCATATAATGGCTCATGAAGTGGTTCCCCGTTACATATCCTAACTCTTGCTCAGTCGTCACTTGAGACGCTCTACATGTATATTCTACAAAGAATCTTAATGAATACATAATGCTACTAATAAGATATAAGAGTTAAGCTAATTATTTGCTTCCTACAGCCTATTACTGCCTCTTATTACAGCTTTCTACTGCTCAATACAGATTATTACAGCTTACAAAAGCTTCTTACAGCCTGTTACTGCCTCTAACTACAGATTATTACAGATTATTACAGCTTACTATTTAAAGCTTCTTACATATTATTACCGCTTACCAAATCATCTTACAGCTTATTTCAGTTTACTATAGTATCTTACAGCTTATTACAGCTTCCTACAGCTTCCTACAGCTTCCTACAGCTTATTACAGCTTACTAAAGCTTCTTACAGTTTTCGTTTCTCAATATTATACTGTGGTCCCTAAGAGAAGACTGAACGAAACAAAATGAATTATTTCATTTCCATTCCATATTTTAATAAATTAAATTAATTAAATATCCATCGTCGCTGCAAGTAGAAAATAGTCGACACGCTGTAATGCAGCTGTCTATACGTAGTTACTTGCGACTGATTTTCGGGATTTTGGCTTTTGCACCGTTTTTGGACCTTCTTTTTGCTCGCCGGCTTGATTTTGTCTCAATAGTACTCGATGTTGTCATTGATGACTGTAGCACTCTAATAGTTATTATTATTATTATTATTATTGTTTTAGTCTATATATTTGACCCCCCTTACCTTGACAGCTTTCTCATCTTTGATAGTTAGAGAGCCACTATGCTCGGCCCCCTCGGCCTCTGGCCCCACCTCCCCAGCGTGCTCCCCATCAGCCCCGCCCTCTTCCTCCTCAGTGGGCTTCCTCGTAGCCTCCTTCGTCCACGCCTACATCAGCGTCAAGTGAACGAGTAAAGATATGAGAATGTCTTTAATATCAGTATCAAATGAATGAGCAAAGATATGAGAATGTCTTTAATATGAGTGTCACAGTAAGCTTGCTATCAAAATTAGAAATGGATTTGGCAGAAGTTAATGAGATGAATTAATGAGATTAATCAGGAATTTTCATGAAAAAGTGAATCATTTGAATTCCCCCCCTTGCAGCTAAATTTACCAGAAAAGTAACGCATACATTTCTGTGATTTTTTAAATTTAAGAAATATATTAAACGTCAAACAGATGCCTTCTCTACGAACACCTGCAGATGTTCATATTACGCCCAGTATAGTCTAGGTCCTGACTGCCTAGACCTAGAGAGAAGAGCATGAGAAAGAAGAGACTCGTACCTGACTGCCTAGGTAACACACAGATATGTGTACATATGGACTAGTGTAACACAGACAGGTGTACATATGGACTAGTGTAACACATAACAGGTGTACATAAGGACTAGTGTAACACATAGACAGGTGTACATATGGACTAGTGTAACACATAGACAGGTGTACATAAGGACTAGAGTAACACATAGACAGGTGTACATATGGACTAGTGTAACACACAGATATGTGTACATATGGACTAGTGTAACACACAGACATGTGTATATACAGACTACTGTAACACACAGACATATTGTAGCACATCATTAGCACAAGAAGAAATTGCCTCTAATCATCGACAGATGGAGTATAACAGTGAACCTGTATGTCCATGAGAGAGGGCGTGTGCTGCAGATGATCGACAAAGTGAGCAAGCAGCGTGCTCACTGAGTTAACAGCTAGAGTGTGCATCGTGGTCAATATCAGGTAGTCTGCTAGTCGAATAAAACTGTCGTCAAATAATCAATCAATCAATAACTAATCCCTCAGTCAAATAAATAATTAATCAATCAATCAAATAATCACTTCTTAATCAGTCAAACACATCATCATCATCATCGTCATCTTCCCATAAATCCCAGTTTAACCAGGGTCGGGATACGAATAGACTTCCTCCAATCCTCCCTGTCCCACACCATATCATCAGTCAATCCCCTATTTTTCATGTCCTTTTTAATTACCGCATTCCACGTCAATTGTGGTCTACCTCTCCCTAGCTTAGCATCCAGCTTTTCCCTCCAAACTCTCTGTACAACATCTTCATCTGCCTTTCTCACAATAGCACTCTCGTCAATCTGTCAAACTTACACTTAATTAATCAATCAATTAGTCTATAAATCAAGGAATCAATCAATAACAGAATCACTCACCCAATTAATCTAACAATCAATCGTCTTCACCAAGAAACGTAGCACTGTCAACATATTGGCTCAGCAAACACATGATCACCAGTATCAGTTAGTTTATTAGCTTATAACATTAAATATTCCATAAGCATTAAAAGACAACAACAATACCATTACTATTTAGCTTTCCGTAGTGTTGTCAAAACACTAAAGTGGTGGCGTAGTTTTCTACATGAAATTTAAATATATTTATGTTTTAATTATTATAACATTATTATTAGGCCTATAAGTATTTAACATATAAAAACAAGAATAAGCATTGTTGGATGGTATGAAGTTCCACTTATGTAGACATTTTTAGATATAAATTTAAATTTAAATGTAATTTTTATTTAGCTTATTATAACTGAACTCTTTCTATAAAGAAAGAAGACAGATTTCGGCCAGGATACTGCTATATAAGATTTCGTTGTTAATAATAATAATAAAAATAACAATAATAGCGCTGAATGATTTATAATAAAATTTCTCTATTTATATTATTCACAGACAATTTTCTAAGCAGTTATATTTTAATGTTTCTACATATAAACCCTATGATATTATATAACAATATGAAGCAGTAGAAGGACAGTTACCTGGTGAGTCTGCGACAATTGCTTCTCTTGTTAGCCTGCTCCGTGTAGGTCATCTTCTCCGGGGCCTCTCCGTAAATATCCATCTCGTACTGGTGGCATGCCCCCTCAAACCCACTCTCTACAATCAATCAATATCATCTAGTACTAGTGGCATGCCACGTCAAACCCACTCTCTATAATCAATCAATATCATCTCGTACTAGTGGCATGCCACGTCAAATTAACTCTCTATAATCAATCAATATCGTCTCGTACTAGTGGCATGCCGCGTCAAACCCACTCTCTACAATCAATCAATATGAATGCAGTACCTGGTACATATACAATGTGTTTTTTGTAACTGATACCCCAAATTGTTTTAACAATAAAGTCGTAAGAAGTTGACCGATGTTCTTGAAATTTACAGCATTTGACCAGCAGCCAATTCTAGAAAACATAGAGAAATTTCGTTTGAATATCTTTAATAACGTGAAAGTTAGTTTTGTGAATAGGAGTGGGGTCAGATAAGAAATTTCCAGTACAGGATTACGGGCTTGTTACAAGCAGCGTAAAATTATCTCTATAAAACTAATAGCGAACACGTCACAAAATTTCAGTTAATGCTATTTTGAAGAGCAATCACTTCTTTGAAAAATGACGTAAAATACGTGCTGATATGTTCATAATTGAGAAAGTTATTGAACTTTAAAATGCATGCATTGCATGTCTGCGTACAACTGCTATCACCGCAGCCACTGCAGCGGCGTCCTCTTCTTCGTTTATTCTCTTCATGCAATGCATGCATAAAAGGTTCGATAACTTTGTCAATTAAGAACATATCAGAACATGAGCATTAGCATAACTTTTATATTGCGTGTTAGCTAGTATTTTTATAGAGATAATCAAAGCTAAATGTAACACGCCCGTAATCCTGTATTGGAAATTTCTTATCTGACCCCACTCATATTCGCGAAACTATAACTTTCACGTTATTAAAGATATTCAAACGAAATTTCTCTATGTTTTGTAGAATTGGCTGCTGGTCAAGTGCTGTAAATTTCAAGAACAACGGTCAACTTCTTACGACTTTATTGTTAAAACAATTTGGGGTATCAGTTATAAAAAACACAGTGTAATTCTAATATTTAATCGTATACACAATCAACAGCAAACAGACGTGGGGTTGTAACTTGTAGTGTTAATCTTACATTTAATCAACAGCACACAGGGGTTGTGTTGTAACTTGGGGTCTTAGTCTTATACACAATCAGCAGCATACAGGGGTGGGATTGTAACCTGGGGTCTTAATCTTATACACAATCAACAGCACACAGGAGTGGGGGTGGAACCTGGGGTCTTGGTGCCCTCGTAGAAGTAATCATCCGGGGTGAAGCCGACCTCTAACAGCGCCGTCCTGCAGGCACTGCGCACAACCTCCTTCACCAGATTCCTAAACTCCTTCAGGCTCTCCGATACCTATAGTAATCCATCCATCAATCAGTCAATCAATCAATTAATAAATTAGTCAATTAATCATTCAGTCACTCAATCAATCCATTAGTCAATCACTCACTCACTCAATCAGTCAATCAATCCATCAGTCTATCAATTACTAAATAAATCAATCACTCAATCCATCAGTCAATCAATCACTCAATCAGTCAGTCAATCCATCAGTCAATAAATCCATCTGGCAATCAATCACTCACCCCGTCACTCAATCAGTCAATCAGTCACTAAATCACTCAAACAGTCAATGAATCCATCAGTCAATCAATTACTCCATCAATCAATCAATTCATCAGTCACCCAATCAATCCATCAGTCAATCGATCACTCACCCTGTCAATCAATCAATCAATCGGCCAATCAATCACTCACTCAATCACTCAATCAATCCATCAGTTAATCAATCACTCAACCAGTCAATCAATCCATCAGACTATCAATTACTCAATCAATCAATTAATCAGTCACCCAATCAATCCATCAGTCAATCGCTCACTAAACCAGTCACTCAATCAATCAGTTAATCAATCAATCAGTGAGATCTTTATAGTGCCATATTGCAGGCAAAATGGCACAGCCTCTGCGAATGTTTCCTATCTTCATGTATACCATCCTATATAGGGCCTACTCGATCTATAATTCCATAAATCATGGAAACGATTAATAAAAACCTGCCAGGAACCGGCAAAGAGGTCTCGAAGACCGGACACCGGCCATGACACCGCTATAGAAATTGTCGGAGGTTATTATTTTATTATTATTTAATGAACTGAAAGTTGAACCATAAAAGGAATTCCAATTGATCTTTCCTGATGATAATACAATACGTAGCCCTTTGCTTTGACATCATCATCTTCCCTGGAATACCAGTTTAACTAATACCGGGAAACCTGTGTTTTAACAAGTGTCAAATAAAAACCAAATCTCCACTCCCAACTCGCAGAGCAGACGTAGCAGTTCCTGTCGAAAGCGACGCATGGTGCCATAAGTTATTCATGACAACAGCTAGATTAGTGTACTTCTGTCATCTACGACAACATGGAGCATCGTCGGTTACTAGTGCAGTCAAATTTCTTTACTATTTGTTAGAAGGCTTAATGATAATATTATATCAGATAATGATTGCCACGTTGAAAGATTGATTGATTGACTGATAGCATTTAAACCTGGTTGAATTGCCTGAACTGTCAGAAATTAATTAATTGATTAATAGACTGATGAACGGATATATCGTAGCATTTAAACCTGGTTGAGTTGCCTGAACTGCGCCTCTTTGAACTCGAGCAGTGAGTAGGTCTTGTCTCTCTCTATCTTACATAGCGCCATGTCACTCATTCTGTACGACATCTCCCTCACGTTCAACAGCGCCGGTCTTAGAGACTACGTTACAACAACAAAGACGTACACTGGTGACACACACGAAGCTACAGATAATAGAGATATACACAGACATAACTATAGACATACAGAGACACAACAATATATATATGCACAGACACAACAATATTCATGTACAGCTACAGCTATAGACATACACAGACAATTGAGGATGAACTTAATAGATACTAACACAAGCGGTTCTATGCAGGAATCCAAATTCCAACTATTATTCCAAGAAAATCGCAATACCATATAAAAAACTCCTATTACGATTCTTGTGCGCATGCGCAATAGTTGGAAATCGTTCCTTCCATGAACCGCTTGTATACTAACCGGATTAACAATGAATAACGTCTCGTTGAGGATGGTTTTAACTGTTACTAACCGGGTTAACAATGAATAACGTCTCGTTGAGGATGGTTTTAACAGTGAACATCTTCTCGCTGCGGGTATGATGCCTCCAAACTCTAAACGCTTTCCACTTGCGGAACTTTGCAAACATCGGTATCTGCAGTCAATCAAGAAATGTAGCATTGAAACAAGCAGCACAGGTAGATTCTGCATGAAAAAGCAATAGAATGACGTCATATTACAATTAACACACATAATCCTCTTACAAGTACATGGAGTAACCCCAGTGAAAGCGTCATATGCCAGGCGACATCTGGAAAAGGTGATTGTACAAGAACTGAGGCAGGCAAAGGGAAGCCACCTCAGTAGTCATGTTATTTCTAAGATATAGGCAACATTAAGGTGTAGATAAGGTTGTCATGGAATTTTTTGTCATGTTATCTCTTTGTCATGGAATTAACTTGCTAATCAATATAGTGCTCTGGAAATATCTGGAAATTTTCTAGTGTATAGAATGATACACTTAGGTGTCCACTGTATGTCATTAGAGTATCTCAATAGTACAGTGGTTACATCGCGTCAGGTATTGTCATCTAAAATGACCGATCGTGAGATGAATTGAACTCTCGTGGGTTCGAATCCCAGCCGCGCTGATCTGAGAGTAAAATCTCGGGCAATCATTGGACAGGTTACACGGAGAATGGACTGAATTGCCTCACGGTTTAAACACGTGTTATTAAAAGTGACAGATATCAACATGGTTGATCATTTCCCTGTGATGTGTGTTATTTATTTACTGAAATAAACATTATAACACAAGACAGTCCTCATGGTTATATAGGCCTTTGGTTCTAATCTCTTTTCATTTCTAGCGACCAAAGTAAAATATAGTTTCTAAATCAAACTCAATGAATAAGATATTTGATTTTGACTTGAATGATTGATGAGATTTAAATGTCTGATGCATTTATTTATTTATTCATTGATATCATGTTTGCATGATGTGTCGGTGTATTGTGATTTCTCTTATATTTTTTTTACTTTGGTTCTAATAAACTTCAAACCACAGTACAGACCCTGATGAGTTTCTTGAAGTAAGCACTCTCTTCGAGCCACCTGTCCAGTGGAATGAACTCTGTCTCAGTATCCGCTCTCATGCGTGTTACACCCTTCAGACTTATAGTACAGTGGTCCTGCTTGTTCACTCTAGCGTGCTCACACACTCTACAGTCAATCAATCAATTAATCTGACAGTACAGTGGTCCTGCTTGTTCACTCTAGCGTGCTCACACACTCTACAGTCAATCAATCAATCAATCAATCAGTCAGTCAAACAATCAATCAATCAATCCGTCAATCACTCAAACATAAATTCCAACCAGTCACTCAATCAATTGTTCAGTTTACATGCAATAGATGGCCAAATAATTCAAATTTTATTTGGCATTACAAATAATAAATCTCCATCAAATTCAAATATTTAACAACCGCATTCGAGTGCCACTGTCATCAATGACAACAGAACTAAATCAAAACTAATAAGTAAAAAACATCCAATAACAATAACAAATCTAAAAGATTAAATGAGACAGTCAATCAGTCGACTTATTTACTTTCAAAATTCAAAAAACCTAAACTGAGCATATCGAGCCTACCTGAGGTTGTAGTAGTGGTAGTTGACGTTAGTTTTTGCCACTGCAGGAGTCATGTAGAAGAACCCGAGCTGTGGGTACATCTTCAAAACCCTCACCACTTCCTCCACGTCACTCAGTCCATAGAATTTACTCGCGTCTACACACGCACACATATGCACATACATACATATATACATGCACACGCATAAACACACATATATGCACACACAAATAAACACACATACATGCACACCCATAAATACACATACACTCACACACATAAAAACATATACCTGCTATTACACATAAATACACACACACGCACACACACATAAAAATGCATACACGCACACACATAAACAGACATACAAGCACATAAACACACATATATGCACACATACATAAATACACATACATGAACACACATACAAACACACGCACACACACATAAACATATATACACGCATATACGTAAACAAACATACACGCACACACAGACATAATCACACATACACACATATAAACGCACATACACGCACACACATAAACAACCTCTGCTGAAGAAATCAATGTTTAACTACCATTAAAATATATGTTCTTTATGATAATATATCATATCATTTGTACCTAGTGTATGTGTGTGTCTGTATGTGTACATGTATGTGTACATGTATGTGTATGTATTCTCACAGACCCACAGTGCGCTGTACAGGCGGATAGCTAGGTCCCGTTGTATGTCTCAGTCCTATTGTTTCTCTGTCTCTCTTTCTACCTTTCTCTTTTCTCTCACTCCCATCTCCTCTACCATCATACAACTCATCATCATCTTCAAATCCTGATGATTTGTCACTCAGGAAACTCGACTGTAAATAAACATCTGCCTGCTTGAAGTGACAATAGGACAACAGGGCAGCATGATAACAGGACAACATGACAACAGGACAACATAACAACAGGGCAACATGATAACAGGGCAACATGACAACATAGACAACATGACAACAGAGACATGACAACAGAGACAACAAGACAACAGAGACAACATGTCAACATGACAGCAGGACAACATGACAACAGGACAACATGACAACATGACAACAGGACAACACGACAGCAGGACAACATGACAACAGGACAACATGACAACAGGACAACAGTCAGATGTCAGAAATTAGCACTATGAGCAATTAGACTCTGATCATGACTTTGATCATGACTCTGATAATGACTCTGATCATGACTCTGCTCAAGACTCTGATAATGACTCTGATCATGACTGATAATGACTCTGATCATGACTCTGATCAAGACTCTGATCATGACTGATAATGACTCTGATCATGACTCTGATCATGACTCAGGCTGAGCTGCTAGCTTGATCGGTTAGATTCACAACAGCCAATCAATAGGCTGGAGGTTCCAATCAACAGCTGTCCATTATATATCCAGCCATTATACTAAGAATATTAAGAATAAAATGGACTGCATGTGACATAAAAGGTGACAAAGCACTAACACCCAAACCAACATCAGAAAGGGCCTTTGAATGGTGAGCGCCTAGCTAAGTAATTGCTACATAAATATCTATTCCATTTTAGTTCTCTAGCTAAACTGGGGTTCAAGGAAAGACGATGATGATGATGAACACTTTATATATTTTTCATTGATTGAAAAAAACATCGTCAGAAACGGCATTTGGTTGGTCAGCCCCTAGGCTCCATAATTGCTACAAAAATTTCTATTCCATTTTAGCTAAACTGGGGTTCAAGGGAAGATAACGATGATGAACGTTTTATATATTTGCTATTGATTTCACGATTCATGAGGAAGAGATGCAAGATAATATGTCACTCAAGCTGTTACACAACCTGTCGCTCTAGCTGATCTGTAGATAGTGGCGGCAGAGTTCTGCGTCTAGACAGCAGAAGTTCTGAGGACCTGCATCTCTTAGCAAGCAACTCATCCTCAGCGCTGTCTCCTCCCACGAATCCCAGGCGATTCAGCTTATCCTGGTGGCACTTCAGCACAGGCTAGAAAACATAGCAAATCATCCCGTAACCATGATATTACATTGATAGAATGAAAATACAGTTTAATTACCTGAAAAGCCATAATTTTCCAAAGTTATAGGCGTACGGAAAAGGCATTGCCTTTTGGGAAGGGATTAACATGGAATAAGTCCCCTTTCTGCCAATTGACAGAAAACTAGAGTGTGAGCGAAAGAAAAATTCTACATTAGAAAAATACCGTTTTGCACAGATTATATTACGATTTAATAAACGAATATGTTCTCCATGGTAGCAGCTGGTGACAGAGTAGCTAACTTACCAGGTAAGCAAGATAACATGGGGTCAAAATCATGCCAGATCATCATAGACAGTACAGCGTATAGTGTAATGTCTGCAATGTCTATTTCTATGTCTAGAAAAAGACATGGTATCTAATAGCTAAGATAATTAACTAAACCATTAACCAATGTTGGCAGCATTACAGGCTAGGCCTGACCAAATAAATTAACTAAATAATTAATAATCAATCAATTAACCAGAGGTTCTAGCAGAGGTTCGGCTGGTATAGACATCCTGTTAAGCTGCGCCTGCGTGGGTTTCTTGAAGCACAGCACTTGACGCTTGCGTGACCAGGGCGGCTCAGGCCTGGCTCTAAGCCGGTCATGCAGCCGTGCCACATCCACAGCCGGTAGAGCCAGCACATTGCTGCTGATCATGCGCTCAACCTGGGTCTTCCTCACGAGACTGCGATGAGCCACTGGCTGAGCCGCCGTGTTGATAGCCGAGTGCACCGGACTGCTCGCTACGACCTGTGTAATCAATCAATCAATCAATCGAGAGAGGACGTGTGCAAACAATCAATCAATCAATAAAGAGAGGTCCTGTGCAAACAATCAATCAATCAATAAAGAGAGGTCCTGTGCAAACAATCAATCAATCAATCAAGAGAGGTCCTGTGCAAACAATCAATCAATCAATCAAGAGAGGACCTGTGCAGTCAATAAAGCAATCAAGCGAGGATCAGTGCAGTCAATCAATCAATCAAGAGAGGACCCGTGCAATCAATAAATCAATCAATCAAGAGAGGACCTGTGCAACCAACCAATCAATCAAGATAGGACCTGTGCAGTCAATCAATCTATCAAGAATCAATCAATCAATCTAGATAGGACATATGCAATCAATCAATCAAGCAAGATAGGACGTTACTGGTAAGATTCAGGCTGGGTGGGCAAAGTGCAGGGCTGCTAGTGGAGTGCTGTCTGATAGGAGAATCCCATTAAGACTGAAAGGCAAATTTTATAGTTCTGTGGTAAGGCAAGTAATGATGTTGGGCACTAGGAAGGGTATATTTGCAGAGTTTGCATGTGGCAGAAATGAGAATGTTGCGTCTAATGTGTGGAAGAATTAGGAAGGACAGAATAGAAAATGCATGTGTGAGGATGAATTTGAATGTTGAGGTGATCGGGGATACGTTGGCTCAGTCGAGAGCGCCTCAAGAGAACATGAAAGAAACTTAGAGGAGAATAGTAGTTAGTGAAGGCATAAATATATGTACATAGTACATTGTAGGATAGAGATGAGTGGAGGCGTTGTATGTAATGACATAAACCTGCCAGTAGGCAGCGCACTAAGAGAGAGGAGAGAGTATATTGTAGCCTATTGTAGGTAGAATGCTAGAAAGAGATAGAGAGAGAGAAATTTAAGAGACAGAGAGAGAGAAATAGAGATATTTTTTTATAAAAATACAAACCACATCCTCAACATCAGATTTTTCCGACATAATGCAATAAATTAGATGCTCTCTATAGTCTGAAGAAACAGACCTACAAACTATTTGCTGTAACTCACACTATCGAAATTGTAGTAAAGTCTGAGGCACAAAACAGAGTTTTATAATTTGATTTAAAATTACAATTTAAAACTATCAATAATCAATATCCTGATGGTAAAATTAACATTTATGAAGTGAAATAGGATGCAAAAGCCACGAAAGCACTATAATAATATAAATATAATATATATATATATATATATATATATATATATATATATATATATATATATATATATAATAGAAAGTTCAGGCCACGTACCCTAAACACATATAGCCTAAATAAATCATTTAAAGCAGTTAAATACTTCTTGCAGATCAAGACATTCAATATATTAAGCAAATTACTGCGTGGATAAAGTTTAAATTGAAAGCAAAATATATGTAGTAAATAACAGCTGAAGAAAATAGAGAATTTAAGCCTAAGTTAAAAATAAAAAAAATTTATTAGTCCATGTGAGGCCAATTAATTAGAAAAAAACTATTTGAAATATATTAGGCCTATACGAAATTATGAAAAATTATGTCATGTTTATTGCCTAATTTCATAGCCAGTGTTGTACTGTTCTCTTGGTATTTCGCGAGAAAACATTAATTTAAACAAGAAAGCCGGGTTCGGTTAGTTACCTAATTTTAAATTAAAATAAACAAATATAAGTTTAAAATAAAAATAAATATTTACATCAAACCAGAAAATCAACAGAAATGATTTATTTTCTTTAAAAGTATGAGTTCTGTTGCTAAGTAACCAACTATATCCTAAATTCAGAAATGATCCTCAACCTAACACCAAGATGGAATAAATGACTTTTCAAAGTCGCTAAACGCACACTACATGCATATTGAAATGATAGAATATACATTAGTGATGGTCTCACTTGATTAAACTTATTAATGCGATGCAGCCTTTTGTTACTCTGTCTTTTAAAAATTAATTACTCTTGTGAGACCGAGTTTACTTTCATGTTCTAAGACAACAAAACGTACAACACTGGGTCAGAAAGCACAACCGCTTGTTTTAGACCCACACAAAATGGAATAAAACTTACCTACACATCTAGCATAGCATAACATATTAAACATATTTACATAATAACCTGTACCAATACAAGCTACCAGCACAACTGTACCAATAACCTGTACAGTGATAGGTACTAATACTCCTCATGTGTTAATACTTTTCAATTTACAACAGACCTAGGCCAACACATCCTCAAAATCAAACATTTTAAATATCATAGCAAAGACAATAGCCATTTTACACAAAAAGCTAAATAAACTGTATAAACTCTACTTAACATGCACAACATATGTACGTAGTTTCATATGACTACGCAACCCCACATGGGGTTCGCCTCAATAGTGCTCGAATTTGTCATGGACGACAGTAGCACTCCATACTTGTTATTATGCTATATATTATGCTGCACCGCAGATATGTAATTTTCTTCCATCCACTCATCGGAAATTTTCATTTGATTTACATCGACCTTAATTTTGCTATATATCCCTTGAGCATCAGTTCCATAGACAATTGAAGACCTGTCTCGCATTTCCATTCATGCGTGCAGTGAGTCAACTGCGACCAGCACGTAGACCTTCGACCTTTAACTCGCTCTCTTTACCTTATGACAGGTTTATGATTTTCGACTTGCACCGCTTTGGATTACAGCATTAAGCCTTCACCAGGCCTGTAGCGTGAGGGGGGCCACAGGGGCCCGGTCCCCCTGCTAAAGTCGTGCCCCCCCCCCTGCTAAATTGCTCGCAAAATCATGGTCCCCTCTGCTAAAACTGCTTCATCGGCATACACGCATAGTGCATTGCATTCGTTTACTTTGAGGAGCCTAAACTAGATCATTATTCATGTCGATCAGTAAGAATGTTATAAATTATAAAAAATATAATCTATATATATATATATATATATATATATATATATATATATATATATATATATATATATATATATATATAATATATATATATATATATATATATATATATCTATATATATATATATATATATATATATATATATCTTGCAAATTGGGAAATCTTGGGAAATTATAGTTATACTCGTGAAAGAAAAAATCGTCACAGAGGTGAATGATGCTGACGTTCCATACTTCACCCTGAAGGTGGATGGAACAAAGAATCCGACTCGAAGGAAAATGTCTCGATAGTTTTATGATATGTTTTAGATGGCGAGACGAGGGAACACCTAGTATCGATGCCTTCCACAATTAATGTCGATGCAGAGTCACTGGCAAATGTTGTACTGAAAGAATTGAGTGACCTAGGACTCGATCCGCAGTGTATCATTAGCCAGTGCTATGACGGTGCTGCGGTGATGTCAGGCGCACATGGTGAAGTCAAGGTAAAAATTCAGGAAAAGCTGCAGAGGGACATTCCTTACGTGCACTGCTATAACCATCAGTTACATCTTGTAGTCGTGCACGCCATATCAGAAGATATTGTAGTGTAGCAGGTCCTTGACATATGTAGCAGCTTGTATAATTTTACACGGAAGCAAACTGTGACAGCTATTTACGACGGTACGAAGCTGAAGCGACTTTTGGAGCAGCGATGGACTGGTCATCTGGAAACAACAGAAGCAATTCTCAACAACTACGACAAGATTATTATTTTACTGCAGCGCTGTGCAGAATCTAATCTTTCGGCTGAGAATGTCGTTCAAGCTACTGGGTTGTTAGCGATGATTAATAATAGGCAGTTTCTATTCATTGCGAAGTTTAATATTCTTTCGCTACTAACTATTCTGGAACCAGCCAATGCAAGTCTACTGTCGAAGGCGATGGATCTACTGACAGCGAGTGAGGTCGTCTGTACAGTGCTCAATTTAGAAAAGAAGTTACGTTCGAGGAAACAATTTGATGAACTCTATATTTCATTGTTTGGGACAAACACAGTAACCGACAGTCAGTTGGAAATGGGTCGATCAAGACGCTTAGTCAAAACGCCAGAAGCACTGAACCAATTTGTGGTGACAGAGCACCTCCCAACACGAACTGGACTCACTGGATCAATGATTTCACAGAAAGAAATTCTCTGAAGTCTGTACAATGAAGTCATCGATCGCGCAGTTTCAGAAATCGAAACTCGATTCAGTGCAAATAACATTACTCTTCTTGAATCACTGAAAGTTCTGGCATCATTTGATGACACATTCTTTTCCTTAGAAAAGTCAAAAACGCTGGCCCAACTTTGCGCAGTAGATATAGAGTCAACAAGTGTTTGCACTGAAATTGAATGTGCCAGAAATTTCTTCGTGAAGAAACAGGCTGAATTGAACTTTTCAAAGCAGTTGCATTCTTTGACTGCCTTCGCATTTACATACAAAGACACATATCCTTCTGTTTATCGTCTTCTGGCTTCCGGATTAACTGTTGGTGCTTCGACCAGTACTTGTGAGTCAAGCTTCAGTGCACGCACACGGGTACTTACACCATACAGACGATCAATGCTACGCCAACGCAAGGCTAACTTAGTTTTAATATTCTATGGACATGATATTACAAATAAGTTAACTGTGGACGACTTTCTGAAGAAATTCAACAACAGAAAAAATTGTCGGTTGAGACCAAAGATATATTCTATGGTTGAGACTCTACTAGCGGTTGTATAATTTATGTTTTATATCACTGATGTGTTATCTAAGGCTGGTGTTATCACTATAGGTGTTATCAATTTAGCTTATATTTAGCCTGATATTCCTATTTTCTCTGTATGCAATTATGTAACGTTAATGATTAATAGCCCTATATAATGTAATTGCCCGCATGAATGACACTATGTCGTCAGATCACGAAATCACTAAGTATATGGCTTTAATCTATTTCCAATGTCAATGACTGTAAATTAAAAAACTTTTATATTTATATTGCTTAAAAGTTTGGTTATTGTTTCTGTCATTTATTGACGCGTATAAGACAAATGTTAATATTAAGTTAACAGTTTTGAACGACTCTATGTTTGTTAATTACCTACCCTTGAATGACGGTGTCTGTGGGTTCTTCGGTCTTGAACACTGGAGCCTGGAGGACACAGCCGTCGTTTTAAATTACCTAAGACGGGCCTTCCTCAACTTTGCATTCTTTTACCTTTTCACTCTATTAAAGTATGACTATAAATCGACGCAAAGTAAAAATTCATCGATTTTCTCACTAATTAAAATGCTCGTTCGGGGAGAGGGTGTAATAGTCTCCACCCCCGCACCGCCCACCCCCCTTCCCTACTTCAAAGCAAATAATTCACCGCTGAAAATTAGCCCCTCCCCGAAAAAATTGTCTAAACGATGATCGTGAAAACTCGGAAACCATATAGCATCTGGCCTCCAAGAAATATTTTGGCCCCCCAACTGAAAAGTCACGCTACCGGGCTGGCCTTCACGTACGTCTTCAAGAAAATTATAATGTATATATCAATTACTAAAGGAAGCTAATTAAACTATTTAAATTATCAGTTCATAGCGTAGGGGTAACGTCATGAGATTTTAAATGACAGATCCGGAGATGAATTAAACCCTCGTGGGTTCGAATCCCAGCAGCGCTGATCTGACATTAAAATCTCGGACATTCACTGGACTGGTTACGCGGAAAATTGAATAAATTGCCTAACGGTTTAAACATGTGGTATTAAAAAGTGATAGATATCAGCATAGTTGATCATTTCACTATAATGCGTGTTTTCTTTTTTTACCTTTTTAAACTGGCTTTTCAGAATGCCGGAACATACAATAAACAATAAACAAAAACTGCTGTGCTTCTAGAGCTAATTATAGTTCTTTATCAAAATCAAAACATAACAAAGAAATAATTAAATATTTAATAATATTTATTTTTCCTAAAAAGAAACAACTGTAGCCCAGACTGCAACATCAGTCTGCTCGTAGTTTTAGTTTTTCTGCTAAAGAAGTATTGCTAGTATGTCACCAATCTGCATTATTAAGGGCTGCAAGAGAAACCGTGATGATGGAGTATCGATGCATAAGTAAGGCATAATGTACCCTAATAATAATTCGTGTGTTTCTAATGCACTCATCACTCATTTAATCTAAGTTATATATTTTTGTTGTACCACATTTTCATTTAATACGATAGTTTATAAAATGATTAGGTTAAGACATAAAATAATTCAAAACTTACACAATATACATCTTACATGGTCTCGCGATGGCTATAAATTGTGTTGAGTTGAATGATAACCATTGCTGTGCTTTGTTCTAAGAAACAGTCCGAGAAAAACAATTGAAGCACTGATTGGATTTGCACTCAAAATTTGTGTATAGACGTTTATTCTCTGACAACGAAAAGCCTAATATGCATGAGTAGACTCTTTCATATTAAGGTGGGTTGTATGAAATAAGGCTTGGAATAAACTTGAAGGAAAGTATTAAAGTTGCTTACTTTCACACTGTTTTGGAATTAATGTGGGGGGAGACTTTATTGAGTTAAGAAGTAAAATTGAAATTACATAATTTTAAGCAGAAGCTCTATTAGAAGTACTAATCAATATCTTCAAATTAATAGCATTTGATAGCATACTGAACTGAAAAGTGACGATAGTGACTTTCCAATCTGAAGGTTATTTTAAAACCAGTTTGGGGAACCCATTTTGGGGAGAATCCCCTGCTTCTCCTACTGCAAATCCAATCCAGCGCTGATTGAACAAGCATGCTCTCTAATAGTCTAATGCAGACCTTTTGAGTGAATGGTGAGTTCTGCGTAGACATTTTATAGCCAATCCTATTGTCATAGTATATGAAAAATCGTGTAATCACTTATTGTGATGAAATTGATGATATCTAGTCCATTTACTAGTGCAAGTTTATACCATTGGGCGGTTTAATTCAACTTTAAGTTAACGGTCCAACGAACGATGTCACTCTCTTATCTGCTCGCCTTGGAATAAAACCAGTTCAGTCTTCGGGAGCTGTTGTTTAACCCTTTCAGTACTGCCGGACGTACAGCGTACGTCCTACTGCTATACTGTTGGACGTATGTCAACATCAGTTAAATTTATACATCAAGCCATACATTGCAGTATCAGCGATGTGGCTTGTTCTAATGCAATATAGTGCAAGCTTTCTATTCATGTCAAACAATAGATTGTCGGTCTCTCACAGCCCAAGTTATAAAACTTTTCTTCTTTTGACAAACACCTTTATTTTCTAATATTTTATTAGAAATATTGAAACCCAATATATATTGAAGAATAATATATATTATAGAGACTAAAGGAAAAATCTCTCCAATTTATCTTGTCATGCTGAAAAAATTCACTCAAATTGATCCTATTGCAGTTCTTTATAAGTAATAATTTCTAATTTCCGAATCTGCGTAGGATAAATTTATGCGGTGTATAATATGAAGTAAAATAAAATGACAATATAATGTCGTGTATTATACATTATAGTCTTACGAAATACACATTTTATGTGCACTTGCATGCGTAATTAGACCCTACCTAATTGCTGTGCCGAATAATTTTTCAAGGAAATATGCCACACCAGAACGTTTCGGATCACGAATCCTCACTTCTCTACAAAGGTCGCCTGTAACCTACTTCAAGAAGTAGTCTACGTTTTTGCCTTGTGCAGCTCAGATGAATGTATAGTTTGGAAGTTTATTCTGGTATCAAGCGCTGGCTAAGTTCATGTCTGCGTATACGAGAAAAGAAGTTTTGGCTGTGAAGCTCTGTGCTTCAAGTGATATTTATGTTTTGACATCCCAATATATAGCCAAACTTCAGCAGAGTGAACTAAATGTTGGACGAAGTCTAAGGCAGCATTTCATGAAGCAGATGCATATCCATGAATACATCATGAGTATGCGAAGTCTTCTTCTAGTGCACTGCCTAACGGCAGGTCCATGACATATAATTCTTCTAACCAATTATATCCTCAGCCTTCCTTTTCATCTCTATATATGAATTTGTAATCAGGTCATCCGGCATCCCTGGTCTCTGTCTTCCTCTAACTGTTTCCTCTTGCATTTTTCCTTCTATTACATCCTTTAGCAAACCATACCCCCATACCATCCATGCGGATTAGACAAGACGTACTAGCTTCTGCATTCCTATGCTTCTTGTCACAAATCGTAAAGCTGGTTCAAGAAGCCAGACCTTCACTTCTTGCAGCGAGCTGTACTCAATGCTCTTTTTATGCATAATAGAAACAGATATATTTAGCTTTCAAGTTTTACGAAATGCACACTTGAGTGCATTGCTGGTGGATTGACTGAGGAAATTATGGAGCTGGGTGTATAATTACTAAAATTTTGCACCCGGCTCCATGATGGTGCAAAATTGCGCAGACGTATATTTTGATTAGAAATTTTGTAATGTGCTCAAATGGAATACAAAAAAATGGAAATGGAATCCAGAAAAGTATAATTTTTTGACTATTTAAATACAATTATAGATAATTGTGAAATCGGATGATATGAATTTTTTAAACTGTAATTGTATGATCTGAGTTTTATTGAATTGCTACTGCTATAAAATGGTGTTTTGTAATTTTTCAGGATACATCATTTTATATTATATAAAGAATATAATGCTAATAAATTAGCACAAATATACTTTAAAAATTTATAATTTAGTGATTCTATAAATTTTACTGTAATATTTTGTGACAAATTTATGTGGTAAAATCGAAATCACGCAAAATCAATATATCTTAATATTTTAAAAGCAAATTAAAAAATGCGTGGCAGTATTTACGAGCTCATTTAGAATATAATGGCAGTGCTGAAAGGGTTAAAATTTAAACAACATACTCTGTACTGATTCCTAATTTCTAAACAGTGAACTATTTCGACACTAGCCTATGAAGTTATCTTCTTATGAATCCTATGTGATCTTCTTATGAAGTTATTTAGGGTCAGTTACCATCACATAAATTTCAAAGTTTTGTAATCAAACATGTTTCTTAAATTTCTATATCAGGTTTCCTACCGATCGTCAACTCCGCAAGAAGTGGATTGAAGCGATAAACCAGAAGAACTTTGTACCGTCCAATTTCTCCACGATCTGCTCCAAGCACTTCCGCGATGAAGACTTCGATCGCTCAGCATTCAGAGTTGGTCTAATGAGAGGTGCAGTTCCTTCAATATTTGAGAGAGATCGTTCTGCTCCAACTAAAAATAAATCATCCAAGGCATCAGCTTCAACGAGTGGAACCAGTGCAAACTCTGGAACTTTCCGGTGTGTTGCTGATTAATGTTTGTCTTCGATATGGTAATAATTACTTTAAGTATAATTTTGATTTGGGTGTAATGATTAAAATATACTTATAATTTTGATGGCGTGTACATACATACTTGTTAGCAACGGTAGTTAGGCGTTAAGCTTTATGAGAATTAACCTTTGTGAGAATGATGTGTGCTAAAATGGTATGTATATATAAAGCTATATATAATAATTTAATTAGAATGAAATTATTTCTCTGTCATAGAAGCACCAGTTCAGCTTCTTCTTTTCTTCCTCCTCTTGTTTTCAGTAAAAGTTTGTTTTTATCTTCTATCACACTATCTTTGGAACTTGGACACTTACTCTAAATCAAGTTATCAGATCATAGGATATGTAGTTTTTCAATTTTCATTTAAGTAAGAGATGGTGTAGGATAAATTTCTCCTTTACAAGTTCTTAGATTACATCAGTGGAAAGCCACTTCAGATGCACTTTTGTTTTTTATAGGAAGGGTCTGTACTGTTGCGCATTGAACTGTCGTAATGGAAAGTCATCAGAATCTAAAACTAATGGAATCTCATTTCACGGGTAAGTTACAAATTCATTTCTTAACGAATTCCTTTAGAACTCTGAAAATCGACTGAATTGATAGAATTACTGTTGGTGTTTGGTTCACTAGTGACTGAGTACTATCATTAACAATGTTTGTCATCTGGCAGGATATGTTTGTAATTGGATGTGTATTTCAATTTACTCCATTACTAGTTAACAAAGAATGCAATTTTCTTTAAATTATCAGATCATAGAATATGTAGTTTTGTAATTTTCATTTAAATAGGAAATGATTTAGAAGGAATTTGTCTTTTACAAGTCTTCTACAGATAGATTTGAAGTGGGGAAATCACCTCTGTTCTAATATTTGGCTCTTCTATTTGAGAATGGTCTATGGCAATGATGCAAATTATTACGATGCTGAATTAGAAAATTTAGAATTATTTTATTGTAAAAATATTTATAGCGTATTATTTTTAAAATTATTATTATTAAGGAATGCCTTGTGGCGCAGTGGTAGAGAGCTCACCTCTTGAATGAGAGGTCGCGGGTTCAAAAATGCGTAGCGACATGGGGTTTCTCTTCTGGGGCTCAAATAAAAGCCTAGTCGTGTACACTTGATGGCGTCAGGTCGATGGATAGCCGACCTTAATATTCCATTTCCTATCTAGTCCCCTCCGTGTTGACCCCGAACAGGGATTCATGGCTAAAGGGAAGATTTTATTATTATTTCTTTTATTAAGATAATTATATTGTTAACTTCAATTTAATGATATACTGACATTACAATTTAAAAGTTCATTATATTGTTAACTTAAATAACTTCAAGTTAATTGTACTTAATGACAGGTTTCCGGTGGATGAAGAGATTCGTAAAAGCTGGATTGCTGCTGTGAGAAGTCAGGACCCTGTAACAAGAAAACAATGGATGCCTGGCCCTACTGCCAGCCTTTGCTCTGAGCATTTTCAGCCATCAGACTTTGTTTTCGATGGGGGTCCTCTTAAGTCAGACAGTGTTCCGTCGATCTTTGAGATTGGACGACTTGTGAGTTAACATTTGATTTAACTTTAATTGTAACTTTGAGTTTGATTTATACTTTAAATTTAATATTAATCTAATTGATCTTACCCATACGTTATGTAGCCTATATCTTGGGAACAAAACGGCGTCTGAGATGGTTTCCCGTTGTCTTCCTCAATTCTTACTTAGTCACCTCTTACGACGCATGTGGTTAATGATTGGTGTAGGCTTCAGTGTCCCGGAGTGTCTTAACCATAAGGTATGGGAAAAGTATTGGCTCTTGTGAAAGGATTAACGTGTTGACCTATGGTGTGCTCTATATGGAGTGCCCTTGCAGGAGAGTGTAAGCATCGTGTAAGAATATGTACCTTGGACCTGCCACTATGCTGAGCATGACGAGAGAGAGATAATTGATGTTAACTGCGATTCATTGTAATTGTTATTGAGCATAACATGTGAAGTGTAAGTTAATTGTAAGCTAATTTTAAATATTTAATTTGAATAACATAATTAGCCAATTATCCCGCTCTGAATGTCCCAATGAAAGAGAATATCTGGGTTGTTAATTTTTAATGGGTATCATTTACTACTTATTGTATATATTAGACCACATTTGCATTGAATTATTACCTACATATATTGTATTACTTAAAAACTTGTAAGATTTGAAAAATTTGACCACTTCATGGAAGATGTTGTGAGGGTTGCTAAAGACAGTAAAGAATGGTGGAATGTTGCCGCCTTATGTTCCCTTCAGAATGCAAGGAAACATAAACCTAACCTCCTTTTCTTTAATCCCATTATCTTAGGACTGATTCTCTTATATTATGAAAGCAGACTCTCAGTGTAATATGTGCCATGGACTTGCCCTTTGATAGAACACTAGAAATGTATTGTATCATAGTTCCCATTATTTTTACTCACTAAGTACTCTTCTACTGTTGTGACTGAGCCAGCACAGAACGGATCAACTGTAAATTGTTTACGCCTGGCAACTAATTTTAAACTGGAGAAAACAATTAAAAGCCAGCTCAAATGCCCAACATTTCCAAACTAAAGCTACATTAAGGTTTACTAAGGGCTTAAGGAGTTTCAAATATTTGGGTCATATTATAACCGATGATGGAAAATGTGAGACAGAAGTATGCAGTAGGATTGCACAAGCAAAAGCGGCCTTTGGTAGTAGAAAAGAACTATTAACAAAAAGTCAAAAGAAAGACACAAAGATAAAGATATTGAAAACTTTGGTTTGGACCACGCTATTGTATGGATGTGAAACATGGACCTTAAGGAAGGAAGATATTAAGAAACTGGAGGCATTGGAAATGTGGATTTGGAGAAGAATGAAGAGGATTAGCTAGACTCAAAAGGGTTACAAATGAGGAAGTCCTGGAGAGAGTTGGCACAGATAGACAGTTGATAAATGTATTAAGAAATAGGAAGAAGAGATGGATAGGACACATTCTAAGGGGGGAAGGTCTATTAAAAGAGGTCGTAGAAGGTAGAATGAAAGGAAAAAGAGTCAGGGCAGACCGAGATTAGGTATGTTAGATGATTTAAAGACCCACTCGTATGTGGAAATGAAGAGGAAGGCGGAAGACAGAGAAGAGTGGAGGCGTTATGTACCATGGACCTGCCAGTAGGCAGTGCACTGAGAAGGGCTTAACCTTTGATTGGATCAATTTGTTGTTCTCCGTCTTGTGCTGAGCATGAGAGCAGATTGTATAGGAATATGTAATATGGACCTGCTACTGGATCAAGCATAAGCAAGAGAGACAGCTCGTTTACTTACTAGTTGCTTGCATATGCATGTACATTGTTACGTTTTGCTTTTATATATTTACAGAAGATGACTAAGGGCAGAAGATCCACCAGTGCTGTAGACAACATGGAGATGAAATCTGAGACATTTGATGATAACCCCAGTTCACCGGAAAGAGACGATCTATCGATAAAGCAGGAACCGTTCGACTCCGCTGCCGATGAAGCTGCGGAAACAAACGATCTGTCTGAGCAGCTCAGTCCGTCCAATCAGCCCGAGGCAGCCGACTATTCCTACGAGACTGAAGAGGACACCGTTGATCATCAGAAGACGGAGACGACGTCTCGACTACGTTCTCGACAGACGGAGGGGAGCTATCGGCAGGAGCCCGACCATATGTATGTGACCATCAGTCGCTCCACGGTCATCAAGCGACAGCTGGTCGACGCGAGGAAGAAAATAAAGATCTTGAAACAAGAACTGTACGTCGCTAATAAGCGCAACAAGCGTTGTCATAGGCTGATAAAGATGCTGCTGAAGAGTTTGGGTAAGACGGTGTGAATGATGCCGTGGAGCTGTGGAGGTAGTTCAGGACAATATCGAGATCTAGAAAGTGTATCTCTTCCATCCAGTCTTCGAAAGTTCTCGTTTGAATCACAACGGCCTTTGCTTTCTTATGAACAGTTCCATATAGCTGATAAAGCTAAGGTTAACGTCAGTTTCCTCGCTCGAAAGCGATGTCAGTGATGGGCAAGCCCAGGCTTTGAAGCCCGCACATACTGATCCAAGGTTGAGTATCTAGGCAGTGTCGGTCATAGGCAGTTGAAGACCTATCTTTTCCATCTCTCTTTTCCATCCAGTGTCCATGAGTTATGAACAGCGAGAAAACATCTTTTTCTTTAATTCCTGTATCTTTGAACTGATTTTCTGGGTTTTGAAATTTTCACCATTTTTTTACCTTCTTTTTGGTCGCCGGCTTGATTTCGTCTCAATAGTGCTCGATGTTGTCTTTGATGACTGTAGCACTCTCATTGTTGTTATATTATGTATAGCTACGTGTTGTGAGTGAACAGTGGGTTTCGATTTAGTGGTGTTAGGTAAAGGTTGACTTACATAAGAAATTTCTGTTCTAGACTAAAAATGTGAAATAAATGTTTATTTAATAGATTTAGAATAAGTGTTTCAATTTCTACTCATTACCCACAATGAATTAATTAGATCATATTTTAATTAGATGACTGAATATTTAATTGGATCACTCACTATGTAAACTATATGAGATTACCGATTACGCGGTTTATCTATGGAGTGAAAGCAGACTCTGAGTATGAATTTGTACCTTGGCAGTACACAAGTGAGAAAGAGAGAGACAGAGAGTGAGAGAAGACAGTTCATACAAAAACACTCACAATAAAATGTTTAATATGAAGTCAAGTTAATAATGACTTTGCTTCACTTCAACAAACGTAACTAAAACAGAGTACTTCTAATAGGGACACGTACAGTATATAACTTCCTAATCATTCTCTTAATAGCTACGTTTATAATCAATCGTATATATTCTTGCATACATCATCTTAATCAACCAAGCGATGCCCTCATTTGAATACAACATCTCTGGAATGGCTATCAAGCAAGCTAGTCAGTGATCCAAAGAACTTAACGTAGAAATAGCCCCATACACTGTGGTTAAAGTGGGGAGAACTGCATTCCCCTAGCTCTCTTTTTTTCTGACGTAGATACTAGGAGACCTGTACATACATTACAGGGGGGTCGAAAAATTCCTACCGTTCCCCTAGCTCTTAATTCCCACTTTAACCACTGCCCATGCATTACACGAGAAAGCTATAAAGGATATATACACAAATAACCCGACCCAGTATAGTCTCTGCAGGTTCCACAAGCTTACAATACATACGATTATATACAGTAGACTATAACGATAGAATCGTGGCAGTGGAGTAAATGTGATCGATAGGAACAAAACTAAGCAAAAAGAAAGAAGTGACAGCTGAGTAAAAAAATGAAACTTTATAAATTTTACTCTCATCCTTTACTTAACATACATGTATTTACTCTCGTTGCCACAAGACACATAAATCAGATCTATTTAAAATTCAGTCTTAACATAGTCTCAGAAGCACTCTATAACGTGAAAGACAAAGCTTTTACATACTATCCAAACTGTACAATAACAGCAACTCAGTTCTAGTAAGTCATTTAAGAATTACGAAAAAAACCATTGTGAACATTTATGTAATAGAATGATTTTTAAGTTCAAATTAAATTTCATTGATTCACATTTAACTAGTAAGACATCACATTAAATATTCTAGGACGGATGAAATATCAGTGCTAAAAGAAATTTATTTTAAAATTTATCAAATTTGAGTCAGTTCTTCAATAACTCCTAATGTGTCATAGTTCTAGACCAGATACTTCATAAAATTTCGGCAATACAACTAATTAATAATAATGTAAGTATTATTAAGAATTAATTACATAATGCAATTCATTGCTATGTAATTAGTAATGTAGTTAGTATTTGTGCATACCAGTTGATTGTGTTCGTAGCAAACTGACTTGGTACCAGTAGACAATTCAGCTTCAAATCCAACTGAATCATCTTTGAGAGAATCATATTCATCTCTAAGAGAATCATATTCATCTCTAAGAGAATCATAATCATCTCTGATAGAATCATAATCATCTCTGACAGAATCATAATCATCTCTGATGGAATAACACTGACTCAAAAACAGACGTTAAATTTAGCTTTTCTCTTTTCTTCTACACAATGTAAGGCTATATAAATATACACATCATTAGTAATCATGTATCTAAACAAATGCACCAGTTGGTATTAGTTTTAGCAGCACGCTTGTCTCATATGTAGGCAGTGCCTACTGGTCCGGGTTCGAAACACGGCCATAGTGTCCGTGAGAATACTCTTGTGTCAGAAACAGCCGTTAAACTGAACTTCTTTTTAACGGATCGTAAGAAATATTGTTACCATTTCAAGTGTCAGTTGAAATAGGAGGACTTTGGGGAGGGATATGGCTTAACGGTTAGAACGGTTAGAGTATTCGCCTCGGATACAAGTGGCCTGGGTTCAAAGCCCAGGTCAGTCCAGTAAAGATGGATATCCCCTTGGGTCCATGGAAGGTTAATCTTGTATCGGGGCTTGCTGCCGATTGGCGCTATCAGTAGCAAAGATATAATTAACCATGGAAAGGATTACTAATAACCTGCCAGGAACCTGTAAAGCGGTCTCGAAGACCGGACACCGGCCATGACACCGCTATAGAAATTGTCAGAAATTATTATTTATTATTATTAAACAGCAGCTCATAAAAGTGCTGAAATCTTGAAAAGCGATTTAAAACAATTAGAATTAATCCAGCAAAAATTATCTCAGATCGTTAATATATACGAGATTAACATCAAATTATCCCAAATAATCACAATTTCTGAACTAGTATAAAAATGGATAATACGCAAGTAGTTTACTAAAACAAGAGCTAAGAATTATAAGTTAAAGTTTTAGTATAGACTTAATCTTTTGCCCAGTAGCAAAACCAGTTTGAAGTTATAAAAAGTACCAAGAAGGCGACCAGAAAATTCCAGAATAGAAACATTTAAAATAACAAAACTGTGAAGGTTCAGCACTAGAAACTATAAAATCTGAATGAACAGGCATCAACATGGCATCAATAGCAACAATAACAACGGGCTTCAATTGACTAAATGCTAGGCTAGCAACAACAACAATACAACAATGATTATGCAGAAAGATCAATGGAAACTCTTCAAAAAATGAACATACTGCATTTGATCCTGTTTATTAATTCAAGCAGAGGCTCTCATTACGGCCAATATTTCTCAGCCTTGCTACAATAGCTATATATCTCATTTTTAGTTAAATTGATTAACGTCAAGGAGATTCAATGGCTAATAGGGATAAACCTAAGTTTAACGTCAGTTTCCTGTCTCGAAAGCAAGTTAGTGGCTTGATTTGAACCCCGGAAGCTACTGATCCACTGTCAAACAACTTATGAACAAGCTACTGGCATTTAGTATAACCAGGATATATGTTTTAGAACATGGGGTTCAAATAGCATACAAGCACACCAGAAAGTAAAATTATAATATAAAACTAAACTAATAATTACCAATGCTGCCTAACTATTTACAAAGATGATATTAAATAAACAGATGTTAGCATAGATGATGATTTTACTAAGTCTAACAGTCTGTATAAAATTTACAGAATTTAGGGGTTCATTTAGAATCTGCATAATTTAGCGGACGATTAATTTTCGCTCGTCGACTTGGAATTGATTTCATACAGCTCGATGTTGTTAACGATGACTATAGCCTCTAATTCTGTTATCTTATTCTGTTATATAATTCTGTTATCTTATTTTGTTATCTAATTTTGTTTCTAATTCTGTTATCTAATTTTGTTCTCAAATGTGTGATTTATCGTTTAACGTACAATAAACGCACAAAGCCTAAGGACAGGTGAAACAGATCGTATTAAATTAAGCTTTCTGAATTGAAAAGTGCTAAGTATAAATATGGGAGATTCCAGCATCACGGCTGACCTCCTATACGAGCAACAACAACATCATATATTGTAGGATGTTAAAAGTACGGAAGCTACTGCATTCGAAATAGCATCACTACATGTAGATGTCAGCCAATGAAGCTACTGCATTAAAAATAGCATCACCTCATTTAGATGTCAGCCAATGACGCTACTGCATTCGAAATAGCATCACTTCATTTAGACGTCAGCCAATGAAGCTTCTGGTGACATTTGTAAAATCAGAGGCTGAAGTTAGGAAGCGTTCGGTAATTAAAATTCTTTGATTTGATTCACGCACTTGATATAAATAGACTAACATATTAATCAAACATTAAATTAACCTAAATTAACAATTTATTATGCATGTCGAGTAAAGCGATTTCAAAATATTTAGTCTTCATCAGTTTATTAGTTAAACAGTTGCTTCCCAGTCAATACATCAAAATGTTTTTCAGTCTATCTATCATTTAATCTACTGACCAAATTTTTCCATTCTCAATATTAAACATTCGCTACTTCATTCCATCCCAAAAGAGTTCTTGAATACTTTGTTAAAATAATGCAGTCATTGACAAATTAATTAACTAATTAATCAATCACTAGCTATAGGTAAACTCTGCTTCAGTTTTAATTCAGTTTTGAATAGAGATATAAGAAGCAATGAAACAATACAAGCAGCATTACAAACATCACTTTACAAATCTTCTTGACTCAGCATCGTAACACTCTTTAATAAAACCATTGATATCAGTATCAATGATACATTTAAAAAATGTCATACCCAAAAGGATCATTACCACCCATTTATTCGATGTAATTAATCTACAAAAAATAATTACCACCCATTTATTCGATGTAATTAATCTACTAAAAAAAGACATGATCAATAAATCATATCTAAAAAATGAACTAATGTTACACGAAGCCCATGGAGAACAACAACAACAACAACTCAATGACTCAATCATCGATTACAAATTCGCCTGAGTAGACTCACAAACCCTCCCCCCTCCACCGTGTCTCTGTTCTTGTTCCTCTTCCGCTTGTTCTTCCACCCGCTTCGAGACTCCGCTCGAACATCGGAGCTTATTCCTTGTTCCTTCTCTCGCATCCTGCGAATGATTCCGTGGAAAGCGTCATCGACGAAGCGCCTGAGGGCTGCAGAGGTCTCGTAGAATGGGCATTCCCACTGACTAGCTAGAGCCTGGCCCTCCAGTGTGCTTACCTGCAATCAATCAATCAATCAAGAGTCTGTCCCTCCAGTGTGCTTACCTGCAATCAATCAATCAAGAGACTGTCCCTCCAGTGTGCCTACCTGTAATCAATCAATCAAACAAATCAAGAGTCTGTCACTCCAGTGTGCTTACCTGCAATCAATCAATCAAACAAATCAAGAGTCTGTCACTCCAGTGTGCTTACCTGCAATCAATCAAATCAAGGGTCTGTCGCTCCAGTGTGCTTATCTCAATCAACAAATCTTTAACAATCTTAAATAATCAGTCAAGATATCAACAATAATAAGCTCATAGACAATGAATGGCTGAGTTTATAGCATGTGAATGTTGTAAGCAAGAGGATATCCGTTCTAATCGCAGTCAAGTTGTCAGTAGCAACCCCTTACAGTCCGGAAAGAGTCACCGAAAGTAACTTATGCATATTATAATTAATTGCTCACTAAAACAGCATCACACTGTTCTATAGCTAAAGTGTAATATAAATCAATATTTAGAAATTAAATCCATAAATCAATATCCACAGACCTGTCTATCAGATTCTAGATCACACTTGTTACCAACAAGAACTAGAGGAACGTCCTCCTTGCGCACTCTGTCAATCAAATGTTTGTAGGCGACGGCTTCGTCAAAGCTCCGCCTATCTGTCACTGAGTAGCATATGATAAACCCCTCCCCCGTTCTCATGTATTGCTCCCTCATTGCAGCAAATTCTGGCTGAAAATATTGTACAAATTTCCAGGTTTGATAAAACTCTTACATATGAGATGAGCTTTAGTTAGTATCTGAATATATTTAGAAATTATTTTCTCATTGACCACGGTCCAAGAGTTTTAAACATTAGTCCAAATTCTAGTGTGGCTTACTATTCAAAACTCTAGTATATTATTTAAAACTCGAGCTGTATATACTTGTCAGAAATCTAGTACGACATATTATAAACAAAATTAGTGTGATATACTATTTAAAACTTTGCAGTGACATACTACTGAAAATGTAAGTATGCTATACTTACAAACCTCTATTCAAGACTAAAGTGTGTTATACTATTCAAAACTCTAAAACGGTGCTATACTATTTAAAACTTTACTAAGATATACTGTTCAACACTTTAGGGAGATATACCATTCAAAGCTCTAGTGTGACATACATTCAAAACTCTAGTGTGATATACCATTCAAAGCTCTAGTGTGACATACATTCAAAACTCTAGTGTGATATACCATTCAAAGCTCTAGTATGACATACATTCAAAACTCTAGTGTGATATACCATTCAAAGCTCTAGTGTGATATACATTCAAAACTCTATTGTGATATACCATTCAAAGCTCTAGTGTGACATACATTCAAAACTCTATTGTGATATACCATTCAAAGCTCTAGTGTGACATACATTCAAAACTCTAGTGTGATATACCATTCAAAGCTCTAGTATGACATACATTCAAAACTCTAGTGTGATATACCATTCAAAGCTCTAGTATGATATACATTCAAAACTCTAGTGTGATATACCATTCAAAGCTCTAGTGTGACATACATTCAAAACTCTAGTGTGATATACCATTCAAAGCTCTAGTGTGACATACATTCAAAACTCTAGTGTGATATACCATTCAAAGCTCTAGTGTGACGTACATTCAAAACTCTAGTGTGATATACCATTCAAAACTCTAGTATGACGTACATTCAAAACTCTAGTGTGACATACTGTTCAAAACTCTCTCTAGTAAGATATACTATTCAAAATTATATAGTGTGCACTATTATTCAAAATTCTATACAAGACTCTAATGTGAAACACTGTTCAAAACTCAGTGTGGTATATGGATAACAAAGGAGTTTTAGATCATAATCCTACTATCCTCCCATTATCACTAGTGCTTTATACAATGTTGTAATAATGTGTGTGTATATATATATATATATATATATATATATATATATATATATATATATATATATATATATGTACAAATATAAATATATACACTGTGAGTCAAAAAAAAACATGTGTGAAGCGTCTCGCCCATAACTTTGGTATTAAGTGGACCGATATCTCAACTTCTTGCATAGGTATAATCGGATAACATTTGCTATAAAATAACGTTAAGTGACTCTCTTAATCTTTATTATTGCATTGAAGCAGTGCTTGAAAATATGTGCGACTGAAAAATTCAATTTAAGTAAATCAATCGCTTCAGAATGTTTACAAGTCAGTGGCTTAACTAACAACGAAACACACGAAACAAACAGTGTTATACAGCTACTGTCAACTGTCAAAGCATTCGCTCGAAATGTCCTCCTGTGGCGCGAATACAAGCTCGAAGATGCCTGCGCCACTCATCTATTGCTTTGTCGATGACAGATTGCTGCATGTCTTGCTAAACGTCCACCAGGCGTTGCTTCAATTCGTCCACGTTATTTATTTTCTTCTTTTCGGCGTAATTTCTTTAATAAGCATTCAGGCACTCCCAGAGTCCAGTTTTTTGTTGGAAGTTCGGCAATCAACCGATGTGCGCCATAACCCGTTAAGAGGTACAAGTTTTTTTTATGAGCGCTTTATCTTCCAATCAATCAATCAATAAGAATTTAACGTCCGGTTCCTCGCCATAAGGCAATGGCAGGGGCGTCTCTTGCAGACACTACACAAACAGGCGCCAAAGCACCACACGATGACTACTGAGTGCACAGAGACCACAAGAGAAAGCGAGATCAAAACAGTGCAAGTCCAAGATCCAAGGCAAGCGGGTCAAAATATAGACCTATGGCGGAAAGAGATGGGTTTTTAGCTTGCCAAGGAAAGTACCAATACAATTACAAGATTGAAGGTCTTGTAGCAGAGAGTTCCATATTGTGGGAGCAGAAAACATGAAGGAGCGTCTGCCCATGGCAGATTTAATATTTCGTACGGAGAGAAGGTTTTTACTAGAGGAACGAAGACTACGAGAGGGTTGATAGATGGATAAAAGATCAGATAGATAGGATGGTTTACCATAATTTAAACTTTTGAAGGTCAAGGAAGCTATCTTGAAGTTTACACGTTCGGATACTGGTAGCCAGTGCAGCTTCTTAAGAAGAGGAGAGGTGTGAGATTTGATTATTTTCATAAGTAAACACCATTTTAAAATTTCAACAGAGACAGACTATGTCTGTAAAATCGTCTGCTATTGTTTAAAATAAACCGGAAGTGTCACAAAAACTAGATTTAAGATTAATACTTTTCTTCTTCTTTATAATTCTGAAAATATTTTCAAAATCGGTTCACAAGTGTCAAAGTGGTAGTCGAAATACGGCGCACATGTTTTTTTATGACTCACAGTGTGTGTGTGTATATATATATATATATATATATATATATATATATATATATATATACATACATATATATATATATATATATATATATATATATGTATATATATATATATATATATATATATATATATATATATACATGTTTAATATATATATACATGTTTAATCTATATACATGTTTAATATATATATATATATACATGTTTAATATATATACATATTTAATATATATACATGTTTAATATATATATACATTCCCCGCGTTGTGCTCGGTCCCCGTGTTGTGCTCGGGTGTGGTTGGACCACTGCAGAATAGGGCAACCGCAAACAATCTGCTACGTGTACGTAAGAGTCGAGTAAGGCAGTAGATGAGGATGGCTAGAGGGGACCCACCTCACCATGAATATTTTCCCTAGGAATAAAAGGTAATTAAATCATCTAACTGAGGAAGGTAACGGCATACCACCTTAGAAGCCGTACTTTTCCCAAGCTATAGATTACAAAAGGTATGGATAGTGGATAAGGCATAGACTTTGTGAAGGGATTAAATTGTTGATCTAAGGAATGTTCTTATGGAGAGAGAAAAGAGACTTTCAGTATGAATATGTACCTTGAACCTGGCACTTGGCAGTGCACTGAAGAAAATATATATATATATATATATATATATATATATATATATTATATACGTATATATATATATATATATATATATATATACATGTGTATATACAGACTGCGTCAAAAAAACTTGACCCCCTACAGAAAATTTTCTATAACTTTGGTATCTGATGTCTCTTTATCATACAAATATTAACTATAATACATGATCCAATTCTACACATATGCTGAAAAATTCATGGAAATATGTGCACCACAATTTGAGTTACAGATCTTTTTGCGCCATGCCCCTACCTCTTGTAGGTTCTCCAAGCAGTTTGTCACCGAATACTCCCGATTAGAGGCCTTCAATGATTCTTTGTTTTGGTAGTAGCAATCATGCGAACTGATGCGACAGAAACCCCTAGTACTCGAGATATCTGACTTATATTTCGACTTGTTACAGGCTCTCCTTCCTGAGAACCAGTTAGTTCCTCAACAGCAGCAATATTAGCAGGAATTCTGGCACTTTTGGGCCAGTCACTGCCCGCCTTTCTACCAGTTGCTCTCTCTCTCCGCAATCTTCCGACAAATACTCTTCATAGTTGACAAGGACCATCCTTTCAGCGGATAGGCTTGCTGTATTCTTTTCACTCAGTAACCTTGCTCATGGAGTATTTGTATCCGCAACTTATAGTGACTTATAGTGATGAACTGCTTAGAGAATCTCTAAGAGGTAGGGGCATGGCGCAAATTGATCTGTAACTCGAAATGTGGTGCATATATTTTCATAAAATTCTCAGCATACATGTAGAATTGGACCTTAAATAATCGCTTCAATTTATGAGATAAGGAGACATCAGATACCAAAGTTATAGAAAATTTTATGTAGAAAATCTATAAAAGGTTGGGGCATGGCCCAAAAAGATCTGTAACTCGAATTTTGGTGGATATATTTTCATCACTTTTTCAGCATATGTGTACAATTGGACCAGGAATGGTTGCTTGAATTTTCATGATGAAGAGACATCAGTATGCAGTATGTTTTTCTGTAGGGTCAGTTTTTTTGACGCAGTCTGTGTGTACAGTATATATATGTATATATATATATATATATATATATATATATATATATATATATATACATATATATATATATATATATATATATATATATATATATATATATGTATGTATAAAACTAAATTCACATCATTTGAAGCTAAATGATCTAGACAACAGTGTACTCGCCACATCAACTAAAGATCTCACCTGTCCTGCAGTGTCCAGTATATCCAGGTGTGCTGGTTCATCATCAACTCTACACTGCTGCTGGTATGAGTCCTCTACGTACAAGTTAAATTAATTAATCAATCAATTAATCACTCTCAAGCAGCTAGTCAGTGAGTCAGACGAACAGTTAAGTGGTCAGTGTCTATTGTTGGGTCCGATGTACATATTCCTACACACATTTTACATTCACGCTTCATAAAGAGAGCTCCACCAATCAATGAGTTAATCTCGTCACAAACGCTGTAGCCTTTATCCACACCTTATTTTATATTATAATGTATATTATATATAGCTTAGGAATAATATGACTTCTGAGGAAGCTTCCCTTTGCCTTCTTCAGTTCTAATTTAGTGGCCTCTTACGCCACTCGGAATTAACGTATCAATCAATTAAATATCAATGAATCAATCAGTCAACTACCACTGTATGTGAATCAGTCAGTATAGGCCTGCAGGGCTACCAATAGACTGACTCAGTTTTTAAAGAAATTAAACAATAATTTATTATAGTCATATATAATAATATAGTATATAATAATATATCATATAATAATATAACATAATATAATATAATATAATATAATATAATATAGTTAGTTGCAACTAACTATAATATTATAGTTAATTTAAAATAACTATATATTATAGTTAGTTGCTCCTATTATATACTTAATCAATCTCTCACTCTCAGAAGGTATCTTCCCAACTTCCTTCAAACAAGCAGTTGTATCTCCTTTGCTAAAAAAGCCTTCTCTAGTAAAAGACGATCTTTCCAGTTACCGTCCTATTTCCAATCTCAACTTCATATCTAAACTTCTTGAAAAGGTAATTTATACCCATTCATGCATGCATCTTGATTCTTTCCCTTCTCTCTCCCATTATCAATCTGCCTTTAGAAAGCTCCATTCTACTGAAACCGCTCTTCTTCGTATACATAATCATCTTAGCTTGGCCATGAGTAGTAAACAGGTTTCTGCCTTGGTTCTTCTAGATCTCTCTGCTGCCTTCGATACAATTGACCATGGCATTCTAATAAATCTATAGGCTTAAAATCTTGTTTTGGCATTTCTGATTCTGCTTTTTCCCTTCTCACATCATATCTCTCATGTCGCACACAATCAGTCGTTATTGGTCAAAATCGCTCTTCTGAACTACCCCTCCTACGCGGTGTTCCTCAAGGTTCAGTGTTAGGTCCATTGCTCTTCTCTTTATATATCACTCCTCTTAGCTACCTGCTTGCTCAGTCTTCCATAAATTTTCATTTCTATGCAGACGACACACAACTATATATTTCCTTTTCTAATCATGATTCTGATCAAAAACTGGCTCATCTCTCATCCATTCTTGACAAGGTTTATTCCTGGTTTTGTACTAACCGTCTTGCCGTTAATCCCTCCAAAACTGAATGCCTTTTAATTGGCACTCCTTTGCAAAGAAATAAAATTACTAATAATTCTGTTAATTTTCAGAATCTTGCTCTTTCACCTTCTCGATCCGCCAAAAACCTTTGAGTCATATTTGATGAAAACCTTGCTTTAAATCCCATATCTCTTTTGTTTGCCGCGCTTCTTTCTTTCAGATTCGTCAGATTAGGCAAACACGTCAATCCCTTACTAGAACTTCAGCCACTATCCTTGCTAATTCTATAGTTCACTCAAAGCTCGACTACTGTAATTCATTATTACACAGATTGCCTACTTCTCTCAATCGTTTGCAACACATCCAAAATTCTCTTGCACGTGCTGTTTTTGTAAGTCCTCTCGACATCAATTTCGCTCTCTTTCTCTACTTCGCAGTCTTCACTGGCTCCCTGTTAATCAACGCATAAAATATAAAATAGGTCTATTAACTTTCAAAACTCTGCGATTTGGCAAGCCTTCTTACTTATCTGAAATTCTTCTTCGCTATTGTCCCTCACGTGCACTCACCGATGCCAATCTTCTCTCAGTTCCAAATATTCTCACGTCATTGGGCAGACGTTCATTTTCTTACGCAGCATCCACAATCTGGAACTTTTTACCTGCTAATCTTCGCTCTTGTTCTTCTCTTTCAACATTTTCTAGCAAGCTTAGCTTAAAACTTACCTTTTCCCACCATAGACATAATCAATCTACCCTGACCATTTTTTGATCACCAGATTGGCTTTCGTTTAGGACCTTACTTCTCCTCAGCACATTTCTTTTGCAGATTGGTCTGGGTGAATTGATCTATAGTGATATGTGCTGTTGGGGACGTCCCTGGATGAGGAAACGGACGTTAAACCTTTATTATTATTATTATTATTATTATTATTATTATTATATTATATAATATACTATAATATAATATAATATAATATAATATAATATAATATAATATAATACAATACAACACAACAAAACACAGCACAATACAATACAATACAATACAATATAACATAACATAATCATATAATAAATTGATCACATTGGGTATAGAAAACTTACCAATATTAGGATCATAAGTCTCAAGAAACTGATGATAGACAAACTGCATTGTGAGAGCTGAAATAAACAACAAAACACGATACAGAATTACAAATAGAGAAGAATGAAATATATGAGAAATATTCACGATAATTAAACATCGCAACAGTTTAACATTATAACAGTTAAACCATAAAATAGTTTAGCAATATAACAGTAGGTAAAGCTGGTAAAGCTAATGTTAACGTCAGTTTTCTCAATCGAAAGCGATGTCAGTGACGGGCAAGCTAAATAAATTAGCAGTTAAACATTACAACAGTTAAACATAATAAGAGCTAAACATCATAACAATAAAACATCATAAAAGTTAGACACTACCACCGTTATACATATAAAATCATCATCATCATCTTCCCTTGAATCCCAGTTTAACTAGGGACGGGATACGACTAGACTGTCTCAAATCCTCTCTGTCCTACATCATATCATCAGTCAATCCCCTATTTGAGACTTTTCCATTTGTTTACATTTTGTAGAAATTTCTGAAGCACAGGCGCTCACCAACCGAATGCACTTTATGACGTTGGTATGGATCTTAGTTCTTTAGTCACCTTCTACGACACGTGCAGTCACCGGTTGGTCAATTCTTCAAACAACCCAGACACAACATGAGGACAGTTAACCCTTTCAGCACTGCCATTATATTCTAAATGAGCTCTTAAATACTGCCATGTATTTTTTAATTAGCTTTGTAAAATATTGAGATATATTGATTTTGCGCGATTTAGTTCTTGCTGCATAAATTTTTCACAAAATACTACAGTAAAATTTAATAAAATCAATAAGGCATCAATTTTCAAAGTATAGCCAATGTATTAGCATGACATTCTTTATATAATATAAAATGATGTATCTAAAAATAGAACGAAACACCATTTTATAGCAATATCAATTCGATAAAACTAAAAAACGCCAATTCACACAATTACAGTTTCGAAAATTCAAACATCGCATTTCATAATTATCAGTAATTGTATTTAGACAAAAATTATACTTTTCTTGGTTACATTTAGCACATTACACAATTTCTAATCAAAATAAACGTCTGAGCGGATTGTTTGCATAAGCAAATTAGTAAAAAGTAGCGCTGTCTTATTTGCGCAAGCAGTACAATAGTAGCGCTTTTTCCGACTTATTCCACCTTTTTCGCAGACATTCATCAGCGTTAAGGAATTGGATGACGAGGTGTGGATGCAAAGGTTTTTGGAGTCCACACTTTTGCCGAAACATCTCGGCATCTCTGTGCTGGTTGTCGTCATTTAAGTCATCATAAATGACGACAACAACACTATAATTTCCTCAGTCAACCCACCATAATTTCCATAATTTTAGCTCCATAATTTCCTTAATCAATCCACCAGCAAGGTACTCAAATGCGCAGTTCATAAAGCTTGGAAGCGAAATATGTCTGTTTCTATTATACATAAAGAGAGCATTGGGTACAGCTCACTTCAGAAAGTGAAGGCCTGGCTTCTTGAATCGGCTTTACGATTTGTGACAACAAACATAAGAATGCATCAGCTAGTTCGTCTTGTCTACTCCGCATAGATGGTATGGTTTTGTAAAGGCTGTAATAGTACGAAGAATGCAAGGGGAAAGAGTTAGAAGAAGACCGAGACATGGGATACTGGATAATCTGATAACAAATTCATGTATAGAGATGAAAAGGAAGGCTGAGGACAGAATTGGTTGAAAGAATTATATGTCATGGACCTGCCGTTAGGCAGTGCACTAGAAAAGGAAGACTTCGCATACTCTTGGTGTATTCATGGATATGCATCGGCTTCCTGAAATGCTGCCTTAGATCTCATCTGACATTTAGTTCACTCTGCTGAAGATTGGCTATATACTGGGATGTCAAAAAATAAATAACAATTGAAGCACAGAATCTCACTGCCGAAACATATTCTTTTCTCGTAAACGGAGACTTGAACCTAGCCAGAGCTCGATACCAGAATGAACTTCGAAACTATGCATACATCCATCTAAGCTGCACAATGCAAAAACGTAGACTACTTCTTGAAGTAGGTTACAGGCGACCTTTGTAGAGAAGTGAGGATTTGTGGCCCAAAACGTTATAGTGTGGCATTTGCTCCGAAATATATTCTGCACAGGAACTAGAAAGGTCCAAATTGATATTATAGTATGCCATTTTATTTTACTTTATGTTATTACACACCGCATAAGTATATCCTAATAGTATGCAGCTTCGGAAATTAGAAATTACTACTGATAAAGAACTGAAATAAGATCAATTTTTGTGAATTGTTTTATCACGACAATATAAATTGGAGGGATTTCTTCTTATACTCCTTTTATAATATGTATTATTTTTCATTCTATAATGGGTTTCTATATTTATAATCAAATATTGGAAAATAAAGGTGTTTATCAAATGAAGAAAAGTTTTATAACTTCTGCTGTGAGAGAGAGACAATCCATTGTTTGACATGAATAAAAAGCTTGAACTATACTGAAAATGTTGAAACAAGTCAATGTTCAGATATTGCAATGTATGGGCTGCTGCATTAATTTTATCAGAAGTTGAACGTATATATACGTCCAGCAGTATAGCACTGTGACGTATATATATATATATATATATATATATATACGTCCGGTAGTGCTGAAAGGGTTAAACTGAAAGGGTTAAACGTATATAATAACAGTTAAAAATTAACAGCTACAGTGATATAACTAATAACTAGTCTTAACGTCAAACAACGACGTATATAAGACATAATAAATTAGGTATTAATGTAACAGAGATTTACAGACCACTTTTTCCCACTCCACCATCGCCCAGTATAACGACCTTATACACCTGTATCTTCGGAGACTTGACGTAGACGTCTGCTGCTGTTCCATTCTCAAAGCTTTTATTCATCATTGTCAATCAAAGTGACTATAAATCTACCATAAACTCAATCGAAATATCATGCGATTGCAAAAATTTACATGCACAATACGTCAAAGTTTCGCTTGCAAGACCTGAAAAGCAATCAATCAATAAAAGCGTTGACAATATTATTAAATTCTTGCAGCCGCTTCAGAGCCAGATCGTTTGATTGAATATGAAAGCTTTTACTTTTTAAAAAAATTAAGGATAAGGTTCACGTTTCACAATACTACCAATATAACTAAATATTGTTGAAGCTGAAATAATTAATTATATGTATACAAAATATAAATAAAAGCTTGTTAAATGTTTCAATTGTCAAATATATGCCTTTTCGCAGTCTGTAGCTTAACCATATACTCCGATGCACTCTAACTTAATTTAACAACTTTTTTGTCTAATTACTTTCAAGCAATTAAATTTTTCGATTTAGCTACATAATTGCTTGAAATTTCTTTCACTTTTTTCAAGCAGTTTATAAGCTAAGCATTTAAGTAAATAAATTTAAGTAACACACAAAAATGATCTTTTAATCATCAAATTTTTAATTTTCTTGACTGGTACATAAAGAACTCATAAAACCAACGTAAAACAAGTTGACTATAAATTTCTAGTGATTTATCATGTGATATTAAAGTAACAGATATCGTCATGGATGATCATTCACTAAAATGTATTTTATCCTTTAAATTCATTCTAAAATTTGCTTCATAATTTTTATTTTCACAAAACTTAGATATACACTTCAACAACTGGCTATTTAGAAAGTGGAACACTTTTATACAGTAAAGCACTGGTTACTTACAAAGTAGTTAATTGCAAGGACACTTCTGATTTAGCAGTATGTAATTAGGCCCAACTAGACCATTACAAAATATTGACATTATAAATTTTACATAACAGTAAAACTAGGTAGTTAACTATTGCGTAGATAATTAAGCCTGTCATTAATAGTTGTCACTTAAGCACTAATCACTTAAGTGATTTCTATATACGAGGGAATTTGTCTACTTTATTTTTAGTAACAGTTATAAAACTTAACCACTTTTATATTACTAATTTAAAATTTTCACTGCATCAATAGTATTGAAAGATTTGTAAGCAATAGTTACACAGCTAATTTCTTACATTAAATTGAAAAAAGGGTATAAAAATAAAAAAGTAGTTCTATGTTAAAATCTTCTTGCTTATAATTCTATTTCGTTTTAATATTATTCCTAAAATTTATAAAATTAACACATTTAATATAAAGAGGATATCGACTAAAAATAAACAAACATGAATCATGACAGGAGCTAAAAATAGTAACGTTTTGTTCTAAAAATAGCATCCAGGGTTGACTAAATTCATTATACTGCTTTCAGGATGTTTCAGAAATGTTCACTCATAGAATAAGGAACTATTTTATGTCTTTGTGTTCACTACGCTCATTCAGTATCAGCCAATAAAAAATCAATTAAGCAATAATAAATTTATTCCTTAAGCATCTGAAATATGCGTGTTTAAGGCCTACGCAAGAATCTAACGAGCACAAAAACACTCATTTGCAGTTGATAAGTTTATTTAAACACAAAATGATAATTACAATAATTAATAAATAAATAATAATTAATAAATAATAATAATAAACAATAATTATAGTGCTAAGTACTATAGCTCTTGACAACATTGAGCACCATTGAGACAAATTCAAGCCAGTGAGAAAAAGATACTCTAACTTTAGCATAGCCTTGCTCTAGCTAGATTGAATCAAATATTTAATGTATACTATTTTAACTTTCAAATAGGAGTTCTCACTTGTTAGACCCCAAATTCACTACATCAACGATGTCTTCAAGTATTTGTCTTCCTTAATTGTTTCAGTGTACTGGTAAATGTCATTGTCTATACAGTAGAGTGCATTGTTACATCAAATTAATTATTTTATCACTTGTCATAAGAATGTCTTAATAGCGTACGTATGGGTAACGTCATGAAGTTTAAAATGACAGATCCTGAGATGAATTGAACCCTCGTGGGTTCGAATCCCGGTCGCACTGAGCTGAGAGTAAAATCTCGGACATTCACTGAACTGGTTATGCGGAAAGCAATATAACATAACACAACAGTTTCTGAGTCAGAAAGCAAATTATTGCTTGTTTAAGACTCATTAAAACACAATAAAAACTAAAAAAAACTAGAAGTACACAATTAACTAAGAGAAAGCATAAAGTCCCCTACACATATACTTAACTAACACAATATAACACAATATACATATTTAGGCTAGATATGACATTAAACAGCATTTACAGAAAAGCAAGGTAAACAGCTATTTGAATGAAAAATAGCTTTATTTTCTGTTTTAGACCTAGCCTAATGCATGGATTCCTTGCCTAATGATATATATCTATACAACCTAAAATACCTAATTATGGCCTAATGTCTAACAATTAAGTAATTTTACACATATGTGCAATATTACACCAACTTCTTATATTTATCGTACACATTTTAAAATTTATTTATGGATTTTGCTTCTACAACTTCCTCTGGAAGCTCATTCCAGCTATTAATAATTCTCTGACTAAAACAGTTTTTACGTACATGTATATCTAAATTAATCTACTTCTAGGTTTAACAAGTTTGTCTTTATAACCTCTAGTTCTGCAGCTATTAGTTAAATTAAACCAAGCGCTGTAATCAACCTTAATAAATCCCTATAGAATTTTGAACACTTCTATTAGATATCCCCAGCTCTTCTCTCTTTCAGAGTTACTAGAATGTCTTAATAGCGTAGGGGTAACGTCATGAACTTTTAAAAGACAGACCCTGAGGTGAATTGAATCCTCGAGGGTTCGAATCCCGGCCGCGCTGATCTGAGAGTAATATCTCTGACATTCACTAGACTGTTTACACGGAAAATGGAAAAAATTGCCTAACGGTTAAACATGGTATTAAAAAGTGATAGATATCAACATAGTTGATTAATGGTCTAAATTGCCTAACGGTTTAAACATGTGGTATTAAAAAGTGATAGATATCAACATAGTTGATTATTCACTATCATGCGTGTTTACTTTACTTTTTAAGGGTACTTCTGTGCGATCAACGAAGTATTAGAGAGAACCTAATATTTTTTTAATATACCTATGTGTGCGATTTAATACTTCCTTATTACTAGTTCTTACCCTTGAAAGTAAATAAACATTAAATAAATAAATATTATAAAAGATTAATTTTAAGTAGAATTCTAAGAGATTTGAAATGCTCCTAAGATTATTATAATAATATTTACAATTGTGCATCAATACTATGAAGTTTACGCTAATGTTAATTAATTGTAATATACAATGGTCAAAATTTATACTTGAAGTTAAAACTAAAATTGTTGATACTTAACAATTTTTGAAAGTCACTAATTAGTCACTAAATTTAGTGTTACTAAATCAGTGATTACAGTATTTCATTTTGTACGATTGCTAATAACCATGGAGAGGAAGGAGGAAGTGGGTCTTAAACAAGCATCTGTGCTTCCTGACCCAGTGTGCCATTATGATGTCATTTTTTAACGTTTGCATATTGTTGGTATAAATAAATAAATGTATGTAATATATGTAAGCATATGTCATAGAAATAAATGTGTGTTCTTTCATAGCCTATGTAAAAAATGGACTTTATTTCTTATGGCTGTTATATGAAATCTTAAGTATCATGTAACATATGAAAGTGAGAGAAGAACCAGAGGAGATTTAATAGAAGTTTTTAAGATTCGCAAAGGCTTCAGCAAAGTTAACCATAGTATTTGGTTTAATTTATCAAACAACAGAAACACAATGGGACATATTTATAAACTTAATAAATTTAGAAGTAGACTAGATTTAAGGAAATTTTTCTTTAGTCAAAGAGTTATAAATGCTTGGAATAGTTTGCCAAGCATTTATAGTTGTGGAAGCAGAATCACTGAATGCTTTTAAAAATAAATATTATAAACATAAGAACATGTAAATTAGATGCTAATTGCATGTTCAGTGTTATACATAGGCTATAGAAATTTGACATGTTGACATGAAGTCTCTATGATTTGATTAATATTAATTGGTTTTAGTTAAGAGCCAGATGAGTCTTAAACAAGCATATAATTGCTTCCTGACTCTGTAATGTTATGTTATATTTAATTGATGTTACAGTGGTATTACTGGTTGTTGTCACAGGTGTTTTTACTCAGATATAAATTATAATTATCTTAAAGAAAGAGAAATAAGTTTTAAAAATATTTGGTGTACTTTTTTATCTTATCACTTCAAAACAATACTCCTGGATTCTTGACAGTATTTTGATTATCCTTATCGTATACGAATGTTTTATTAGGTTTATCAACTTATATTTTATATTTTACCTATTCTGTACTACCTTTTAAGAAATAAAAAGTTAAACAAGTGTTAACTTTTTGAAAAAGAGTTAAGCTGTCATTGTTATAAGTAGTAAATTACAGTTCAACAATTAGTTAAATGTTACAAAAATTTTAAGTACTAATAATTGTTAGTGCCTAAACTGCCGATCGCTGATATTATATAAGAAAATATATTAAATGTATCAATTTCAGTTGTAGCTCTAAAATTACAATTGCAGGCTACTAATGCTACTAATTGCTGTTTCTATCTCTCTACATAGATTACATGTTGTGCACTAGATTGTATCATATTTATACCATATTTATAGTGAATACGATTAACATGTTGATGCAGTTACTGATGATCATGAATATTTAAATCTGGAAATTATTCTAGTTAAATACCAAGGTCAATTAATGACTGTTCAAAAAATTTTCGCACATAGTTCACACATGCTACTGCAACCATCAACATGCTTGGGGCAGAATTACTCATTGATATGCTAATCATAATCATAATCATCATCATAATCATAATGCTGCTTATTAGAATCTCTCTTGACTCAAATTTGACACTTCTTATGGCCAATTTTATGACACTCCGATAGTATGCTTTCGACGGCTTTATCAAATGGATAGTCACTTTTGGATTTTATGAACACTTGTTGACTCGCTCGTTAGCGGAAGACTTGTCGTCTCATATTTCACCGGTTAAGCTTGTCGCTTGTTCGCTAAATTCAAACAGCTCTGAGAACTTTTTTTGGGACATTTTAAGTGCGGAGATTGCACTAGCCAATGGCAGAGCTCAATTATCTTCAATCGCTTTGAATTCTTGGAAATATAGTTAGGCTGAAGTTATGATCGAGATTGGTTCATAAAACCCAAAAAGCAAATATTAAGTTATCAGGGAAACTAAGACCAAATCAACAACTGGTCAAAAGTTTGTTTTTTCGCTTTCACATAAAATGGGCCATTATTGGATTAAATTATAAATATGGGTTTATTAACTGAGCATTTATTGCTGAGTTGATTTGGTCTAGTAGTAATTTATCTTTAGTAATTTAGCCGTACTTATGGTATTCTAAAATTACTTTCAATTCCAGTAACTGTTCTGATCATAATCAGAACAAGAACTATGCAGCAGATTGCCCATGTATCTCTCTCTAGTGCTCTGCCAAGCAGCAGGTCCAAGGAACATATTCCTACTCACAGGCTGTTTTTCGTGCTCCATTTCAACTAACAGTTTTATATGTGTATATATGTATATATATATATATATATATAATATTAGATATATATATATATATGTATATATGCATATGTCTATATGTACTATATTTAAATATATGTATAATATATATATATATATATATATATATAATATATATATATGTATAGATACATATATACATATACATACATATATATATATATATATATATATATATATATATATATATATATATATTATACATATAATGTGATATAAAAATTCTATACAAATAAAGAATATATGATTTATTGATATATATATTATATATATATATATATATATATATATATATATATATATATATATATATATACATATACATGTATATAGTTTTACTGGTGTACAATTCTTGTACACCAGTACAACTCCACCCTTTCTGCCCTGCTTGATAAGCACGCACCTTTAACTCGTAAGACTATAAGGGAGTCTAACCCATGATTCACTCCCGAACTAGCTAAGTTGAAGGCTGCGTGTCGTAGAGCCGACAGAAAGTGGCGCCAAACCCATGCTGTAGTTTGGAAAACTACTTCCAATCTACAGTATAAAGAGTATCGTTCTGCCATTGCATCTGCTAAGCAACGATACTACTCCACTGTCATCTGCTATGCAGTAAACTTCAAGAACCTATGGAAAGCAGTCAACACTTTGTTGCATAGGTCACCCTCTCCAGCTCTTCCTTCACTTCCTGCTGAGTCACTTCCTAAACGGTTTGCTCTTCACTTCTCTGACAAAATCAACCAACTCCGGTCCTCCATCATTCCTCTCATCTCTAGCTCCACACCTCACTATCCTCAACCAACCAAATCAACTGATGAGCAGCTCCGTAGCTTCACACCTGTCTCCATTGAGCAGTTCATGCAACAAGTCTTGAGTTCTCCTCCCAAGTACTGTGATCTCGACACTATCCCTACTTCTCTGTTGAAGAAGTGTATCCATGTTCTGGCACCTTCAATTTCCGCAATTGTTAATTTATCCTTGTCCTCTGGCACTTTTCCGCAGTCATTTAAAAATGCTATTGTCACTCCACTCCTAAAGAAACCCTCGCTGGACAAGGAATCACTCTCCAACTACAGGCTCATATCCAATTTACTATTCATTTCCAAACTCACAGAGAGACTAGTCTTTCAAAGACTCTCCACCTATCTTAAGTCCGATGACCTCTTCAACAATCACCAACCTGCTTACACCCAACATTGCTCTACTGAAACTGTTCTTCTTTCTGTCTGTAACACCATTACTAACGCCATGTGCACTCAACGTGTCACTGGACTTTGTACTCTCGATCTGTCTGCTGCTTTCGACACCATCGATCACCAAGTCCTCCTACAACGTCTTTCCTCATGTTTTGGTATCCACGGCAATGCACTTGCTTGGTTTACTTCATATCTCACCGACCGTACTCTTAGCGTCAAAGTTCAAGAGTATTCCTCTCCTCCTTCCATCCTCAAGTACGGTGTGCCTCAGGGCTCTGTACTTGGTCCTGTCCTCTTTAATTTATACACTACTCTACTAAGCTCCTGGATCTCTTTACATTCATTAGACCATCAACTTTTCGCTGATGACACTCAGCTGTACACATGCTTCACCCCCCACTCCTATCCTGATGCTAAGGCTTGTCTACAGCAATCCTTTCAGGAAATATCTTCTTGGATGTCTGCCAATTTCTTGGCACTCAATCCATCCAAGACTGAGTTCGTGCTATTTGAACACCTCAGCAACTTTCAAAACTGAACGAGGTGTCCCTGGCTCTCTCTTCTGATGTTTCAGTAATACCAGTTTCTTCTGTGAAGAATCTTGGTGTTGTCCTTGACCGCCACCTCTCATTCCACGAACATATCACTAAAACGTCACAGGCATGTTTCTTTCATATTCGCGATCTTCGTCGAATAAGACCATTTCTTTCTCTTGAGACTGCCACTACAATTGGCGCTGCTCTCGTGCAATCAAAACTGGATTACTGCAACTCCCTATTTCTAAATCTTCCCAGTTGCGAGATTGATAGGTTGCAGTTCATCCAGAATTCCCTTGCACGTGCAGTCTTTCGTAGCTCCAAATATTCTCATGTTACTCCAATCCTCAAGTCCTTACACTGGCTCAAAGATAGAGAACGCATTTTATACAAGACAGTTTCTCTAGCTTATAAGTCTATTACCACTCCTGGTAATAGTTACATGTCCCACTTACTACAAGCGATTTTGGCTCGCACCATTTATGGACCCTCACTCTGCTCATCGGCTTTGATTTTATTTAGATCACCAAAAAGGGTCATTCAACCCTGTACAGTTCACAATCAATGCAAACAATCAAGTAACTGTAATAAGTGGTTGAGATAATGTAATAAGTAACAAGCAAATGTAATAAGTTGATTTGGTATCACAATGCTCAATGTTGTCATAGACAACAGTAGCACTCTAATCGTATTGTTAATGTTATATATATATATATATATATATATATATAATATATTATATATATATATATATATAGATATATATATATATATATATATATATATATATATCCTTGCTGTGTATATATATATATATATATATATATATATATATCCTTGCAGAATGAAATTTGATAGCTCTTAGTCAATGGAGTAGAAATACACGTGAAGATGATAATGAAGATGCCAGTAGATGGCTACGTGGAAAGAGATGTAAAGGTTTGTAGCCTCATTAGCTTTATTCTGATATTATTTAGGAAAACCCGGCTTGGTCAGATATAATTATATTCACAATTATCATTTGATTTATTCCTCTTTACACATGGTAAAAATGGAAGATATAAAAAATATTATAATGTTAGATATATGAAAAAAGTGTCAAACTAGTATCAAACAATAATGTATCATATATTATGCCTGAGGATAATATTTTATGAATTATTATTTTAAAACATTTCTTACATTTTGTTGTGCACATATTTCAAAGTATAAACTGATTGTTATTTATCATTAATTGAACATTATTGCAGATTATTATATATTATTGCTTATATTAATTGATTCTGTTGATGTTTATTGATTGATTGATATTTACGTTTAGTTTGGTGGAGTTTTGAGGGATCTTTCCATGAAACTTGATCCCACTGATAGAGCTCAAATGCTGAAAGTCATCGATCACGGCAAGGTTAGACTGCCATTTAAACATTTAATCACTCAATTGTTATTCTCTCTCTCTTAGTGCATTGAATATACTGGCAGGTCCATGGTAAATACCACATCCACTCATCTGTATCTTCCGTTTTCTCTTCATGTCCACATACGAGTGGGGATCATTAAATCATTTAACATAATATACCATTATTCTTGGGGATCCTGCTTATAACAAAATAGGCCCCTATGCCTTCCACAGTCATTATTATAAACACTTCTGATATCAATTCATATCCTCTACTAATTTGTTAACTTGGATGGAGGATAGCGGCTTATTCTCATCCAATCTGTGGGTATGTCCCCCCTCACCATTCATGTTTTTATCCTCCCCAGTGATAGTGACTAGTGATATTTCAGAACTTATACTAAGCTCTTCAGATGACAAGACATAGATTCCTCTCCATAAACAAAATTGTAGACATTAAATTTTATTCTTCTCACTATAAACGAAATTGTAGACATTTCTTCTTCTCTCACTTATAAAAGTTATAAAGTTAAGTTTAGCGTCTGCTTTTGTATCAAAAGGAATACTGTCAGGGAGTATATATATCTATATATAATATATATATATATATATATATATATATATATATATATATATATATATATATATATATATATATATATATATATGTACATATATATATATATATATATATATATATATATATGTGTGTGTGTGTGTATATATTCGCACACACACAGAAATAATAGAGAGAGTTAGAGAGATAAATAATGACAGGAGAGTAGGGGAAAGCACCTGTTGCTGTATTTAATTTCTAAAACTCTTGTACATTAAGTAATAATTAACTTCTATAATGTATGTGTGACTTTCAGCTAGCTGCAGTGATGTTGGCAAAATTCATTGTAATTGATGTAATTAATTAATTACGTAATTTACTATTGATTGAGTGTAATTAATTGTAATTGATATTTAATAAACCAGTGATGTTTAATGCACACAGCGTGACAGAGGTTTGGGAAGGTTAGGACGTACTGACCTTGAAGCCTCTCTGTTCCTCAGCGTGCACAACATCAAGCTTTGCTCCAGGGCTGACACAGAGGTACAACTTCTTCTTCTTCTTCTCTAAGTGCCGTGCCTGTTCCAAGCCTGGGCGGTCATGGTCATATTCCTCCATATGTCTCTGTTCATTGTTTCTCTGATCATCTCTGTTTCGGTTAAGTGCATCCATTTGCTAAGACTCTTAATAAACGTCATTCGTTGTCGACCCATGCATAACACCTGTGATAAATGGTGCCTAGTTATGATGATGATGATGATGGCAATGACGATGATGATGATGATAGATTAACAGGTTCAGTCAAGCATAACGTGATGAAGTTGATGAAATTAAAACCTAGCACGATACTCATATATCAATTAAATAAATATTTAGTTTAAATTATAATAAGAAAACATAAAATGTATCAGCTATTCTGTCTGTCTTGTACTGCAAGCTGTGTCAAACCTATCAAATGAGACAGTACTGGGGATATTGAACTTGCGGTTACTGAGTTTAGCAATCGATCAATTCCATTGGCTGGAGGCAGTGGCAATGTCGTTAAAATATTCTACCGCAGATCAGTATGTGTGGGGTGCAAATTCCCGTCACTGATGCTGCTTTCGAGACATGAAAAACTGACGTTAACATCGTCTTTACAGTTTTAATTCATTACAAATTATTTCTTACTACTGATATTAGCAATAGCTCTCACACGTTTTTCCTGCTCGTTATATCGTACATTCATCTGATATATGTTTAAACCATCGAGAGAGAGAGAGAGGAAGAAATTCTTTATTGCATAACAATTCAACTTTTAATAGATGCTACAAACAACAAATGAAAACATTCATGTAAACAACGAAAAAGCGAGCACAACCATTGCAAAAAGAAACGAAAATAAATACAAGTACGTGTGGCCATCAGTGAGGATAAACAGTATCTTATCTAGCTGAACGCCACGCCAATAGTTGCTAGATTGGAAAAGCAACCCAGACCCTGATTACATTCATGATAAAAATGTTGTTAGTTTCATGTGTATAATAATTTATGTTTTGTTATGCAGGATTTGCTGCTAAGGATACCCATATCTCAGATAGCTGCAGTATCATATATAGACGATCATGACGCCCATATACTAGCCATTACATTTGGTATGTGGATCATTCAATTAACCAGTCAATCAATCAAGGATTCAGTCAGTCAATTGAGATTTAAATAGATAAATAGCTAGATAGTTACATAGGTAGATCAATTTAGTATTCCTTAGTTAACAATAATGTAACGTACGACTGTGGTAACTTGTGAAATTTTAAAACATTGCTCTCTATTTACGGGTAGATTTTGTTTTGAAATTTTAGTTGATTATTCATGAACCTGCAAGTGGGCAGTCTTAAGCTCTGCTGTGGGAGTCTATCAATAATGCACTAATGCTCTTGTACAGCCTGAACTAGAATGTCTCTCCCTCTAGCTTTCTGCCAAGTAGCAGGTCCACAGTACATTTTAATACTCAGAGTCTGCTTTCACATTCCATACTGAGCACTAAATAGAATAATAAATTATCCCTTCACGAAAGGCTATGGCTTATCCATATCTTATGTAGCTTGGAATATTGTTTCTGAGTTGGTGTCACAAGAAAATTCCTGTTCGGAAATCCTGTGTCTTTCAGTAGCTGACTTAACATCAAATATCTAGGAATACATTGCAAAACCACCTGTGAGATCATCTTTTTACAGGCTACATGCATCCTCATTTGTGTTGCGGATGTACAAAGCTTGTAACGAGGAAAGCAGAAGACAGAGAAGCATGGAGGCGTTATATACTTTGAACCTGCCGGTAGGCAGTGCACTAAGAGAAAGATGTACATCCTTTAATTGCTCTATAGGCATCACATTTGTTATTAAAATGTTTGATTGATGGATTACTCAATTGTGAAAGAATGGCTGGCTTTATGTAGGAAATTTTGTGGTGGACCTGCCATTTACCAATGTTTTTAGAAGAAAGTGATTGTTTGCATGATCAGGAGAGCTGGACTTACAGAAACAGCCACGAAGGCGGTCAGATGTCGATACAGTTTGCTGCTGCCATCTGGCTGTTGTTTACTGTCAGTCTAGGGTCTGTTCTGAGATCATTATCTCACTGTTTCTCTTATTATTCATCATCGTTTTCATCATCATCTTCCCATGAACCCTAGTTTAACTAGGATCGGGATACAATTATACCTTCACCACATGTCTCTCTTTCTTACCATATCACCAGTCAATCCATATTAATCACTGCATTCAAAGTCAGTTGTGGTCTACCTTTCTCTAGTTTAACATCCAGCTCATCCCTCCAAATTCTCTTCACCAAATCCTCATCTGCCCTTCTCACAATATGACCATGCAATCCCAATCACAAGTGCGCCAATCTATCCAATCTATATTAACACTTAAAATCATTCTCACCTATTTTTTTGTTTCTCTTATTACTATGTCGTATTAATACTTAATTTTAAATCTGAATGCTCGTTGTTTGTATATTATACAGACACAGAGTGAGGAGGTATGCTTGTTGTTTGTATATTGTACAGACACAGAGTGAGGAGGTATGCTTGTTGTTTGTATATTGTACAGACACAGAGTGAGGAGGTATGCTTGTTGTTTGTATATTATACAGGCACAGAGTGAGGAGGTATGCTTGTTGTTTGTATATTATACAGGCACAGAGTGAGGAGGTATGCTTGTTGTTTGTATATTATACAGGCACAGAGTGAGGAGGTATGCTTGTTGTTTGTATATTTTACAGACACAGAGTGAGGAGGTATGCTTGTTGTTTGTATATTGTACAGACACAGAGTGAGGAGATATGCTTGTTGTTTGTATATTGTGCAGGCACAGAGTGAGGAGATATGCTTATTGTTTGTATATTGTGCAGGCACAGAGTGAGGAGATATGCTTGTTGTTTGTATATTGTACAGACACAGAGTGAGGAGATATGCTTGTTGTTTGTATATTGTGCAGGCACAGAGTGAGGAGGTATGCTTGTTGTTTGTATATTGTACAGACACAGAGTGAGAAGATATGCTTGTTGTTTGTATATTGTACAGACACAGAGTGAGGAGGTATGCTTGTTGTTTGTATATTGTACAGACACAGAGTGAGGAGATATGCTTGTTGTTTGTATATTGTACAGGCACAGAGTGAGGAGATATGCTCTCTGATAGACCAATGCTTTCAGATCGTCTACACTGAAGCCACGATGCATTACTTTGATCATAGCCTACGAGAGGGCGCCAGGCATTCGTCAGGTCTTGATCCTGATATATACGGTATGTATATATTTTTATGTTTGCGCCTGTGTTTGTATATGTAGCTTTATTAAGACTTACCTTTTCCCACCGTAGACATAATCAATCTACCTTGACTATTTTTGATCACTGGACTGGCTTTCGTGTAGGACCTTACTGCTCCTCAGCACATTTCTTTTGCAGATTGGTCTGGTGTATTGATCTATAGTGATGTGTGCTGTTGGGACATCCCTGACATCATCCCTGTATGATGAAACGGACGTTAAACCTTTATTAGTATTATTATTATTAGTATTATTATTTATGTCTTTCTGTGTGTCTGTGTATGAAAGTGTGTATATGTTCTTCTCTGTGTTAATGTGTGTATATGAATTTGAGTTTAGGTGTGTTCTTGTTTATATATACAAATATGCACTTGAATTCAATATATTTTAATGCTCATTTTAAGGATTGAAAGTTCGTAAATAGCGTTGCATATGTTTAACAACCTCGTACTGTATATACTGAAAAATGCTAAGAAAGGTAAGAAGAGCTACCTCTGAGTCCTATATTCTAAACTTCATTATGTGCATTATGCAAGCCTGTCTGACTGTAATGATAAACTTATTTGTCTAGCGAGATTCATTAATGATGTAGGCATTTGACCTATAATTGTGTATTAACAATTGAATTGTTTGTACAGATTCAGATATGATTTTGTTGATTAGATTGAAATCATTGATTGATTGGTTAGATTAAGATTGTTAATCGAATGATTAGATTTAGATGGTTAATTGATTGATTAGATTGAGCTTGTTAATTGATTGGTTAGATTGAGACTGTTAATCGAATGATTAGACTGAGATGGTTAATTGATTGATTAGATTGAGCTCGTTAATTGATAGATTAGACTGAAATTGTTAATTGATTGAGCAGGCAATGATAAATCAGTGAGGAGTGCGTCAGAACAAACGTTAAATTCTTTAAGGAGAACGAGTAACGAAGATTTACCAGGATTGTAAGTTAATCATCTTATAATCAACTCTAATTTTAACCTGCAGCTGCATATTCCACTTGAAACCAAACGTACTCTTTAGTGTTCAGTCAAACGGTTGGTTCAAGGTACATATTTTTACCAACCTAACTCCAATTAGCATAAAATGTCTCTCCATCAAAAGTCCGTTGATCCCTCCACACTATGCTGTATCTTATCCACACTTTATTGTAGCCTTTAGCTTGGAAGAAACGGCTTCTGAGCTGGAGTAGGTTAATATGATAAGCTGAATTGTAGTATATTGTATGATATCGATAGCTTGTTTGTACAGTGTCTTAATAGCGTAGTGGTAACGTCATGAAGTTTTAAATGACAGATCCTGAGGTCAACTTAAACTTCATGGGTTCGAATCCCAGCCGCGATGATCTGAAACATCTTGGATCATCAATCTCGAACATTCACTGGACTGGCTATAGAGAAAACGGTCAAAATTGCCTATCGTATAAAACGTGTGGTATTAAAAGTGTTACACCTCAACATAGTTGATCATTTCGCTATAATGCGTGCTTTATAATATTGTACTGAACTGTGCTGTGCTATATTGCACTGTAATTCACTGCATTGCACGGATTTCATTATATTGTACCATATCATATCACACAGCAGTGCATTTAATGGCGTTGTATTTTATCATATTATATCACGTTCTGTTGTATCTCATTGCTTTGTATTGTATCGTATCATAACATATTTCACATTTTGCACTTCACATTGCAACTTCACATTATTATATTGCATTGTATTGTATTATGTCACATTGTTTTGTATTTCATTGCATTGTATTGTATCCTATCATAACGCATTTCACAGTTCACATTTTGTATCTCATAACATTGTAATGTATCGTATAAAATTTAACGCATTATTTTGTACATTGCATTGCATTGTATCGAATCATATAACACTATTTTATATTTTATTGCATTGCATTGTATCGTATCAAATAACATTGTTTTGTATTTTACTGCATTGAATCGTATCGTATCATATAATTTTTATTATTATTTCATTACATTGCATTGTTCTTATCATAATTGTTTTGTATTTCATTGCATTGTATATTATCACAGAACATTGTTTTTTACTGCATTGTATCGTATCATATCACACTGTTTTGTACTGCATTGTATCATATCACACTGTTTTGTACTGCATTATATCATATAATATTGTTTTGTACTGCTTTGTATCATATCACATTGTTTTGTACTGCATTGTATCATATCACACTGTTTTTTACTGCATTGTATCATATCCCATTGTTTTGTACTGCATTGTATCATATCACATTGTTTTGTACTGCATTGTATCATATCACACTGTTTTTTACTGCATTGTATCATATCACACTGTTTTTTACTGCATTGTATCGTATCACATTGTATCATATCACATTGTATCTTATCACATTGTTCATATCACATTGTATCTTATCACATTGTATCTTATCACATTGTATCGTATCACATTGTATCGTATCACATTGTATCGTATCACATTGTTTAGTACTGCATTGTATCGACAGCCTATCTCACTCCAGTGTTAGTGTGAACAGTGGAAGCAGTGGCAGCAGCAGCAGCCCAGCTACTGGTGCAGCAGCAGCTGCAGCCACGCAGCAGAGCAGCAGCGAGGCCTCCAGTAGGTCAAGGTCTCGCTCGGATGAGTCATCACCGAGAGGCGTGGTTACAGGCGGGGCAGGGGCGGGGCGTAAGCTATCGGGGGAGGAGCTAAGTGATGCAGCGAGGAAACTCATCTTCAACTACATGAACAAAGTAAATGTCAATAAATCATATCAATGAGTCATATCAATGAGTCATATCAATGAGTCATATCAATGAGTCATATCAAGGAGTCATATCAATGAGTCATATCTATCAATGAGTCATATCAATGAGTCATATCAATGAGTCACATCAATGAGTCATATCAATGAATCCTGTCAATGAGTCATATCCATGAGTCATATCAATGAATCATATCAATGAGTCATATCAATGAGTCATATCAATGAGTCATATCAATGAGTCATATCAATGAGTCATATCAATGAGTCATATCAATGAATCATATCAATGAATCATATCAACGAATCATATCATTGAATTCTATCAATGAATTCTATCATTCGATCATTCAATCAAAATATTAAATCTGTGTGTATATTTACGTGTATCTGTGTGTATGTGTACATATATCTGTGTGTACGTGTATCTGTGTGTACGTGTATCTGTGTACGTGTATCTGTGTGTATGTGTACGTGTATCTTTGTGTATATGTAGTTGTACACTAAGTTGACGCCTGCAGAGCTGCAGCAGTTCTCAGTGCTGGTGAAGGCCTGGCACACCGACATGTCCTTCGCTCAGTTCTGTGATGCAGTGGCTGAGCTCTATGGGCCGGACAGGAAGCATCTGCTCGTGGGTTTGTAGTGTGGCTTATCAGAGGGATAAACAGCTGATAGCACTGATATAAAACATCTGCTCGTGGGTTTGTAGTGTGGCTTATAAGAGGGATAAACAGCTGATAGCAATAAATAATAGAAAGTTAATCACAATGTACAGGTTTTACCTTCTATAATGTAGCTTTAATTTATCTACTTAAGTAACGTTTTAAGTTTAAGTTCTTAAGCTACAGTAAGTGGTTAGTGTTTACTTCTTCATCAGTAAGGATACACTTGGAGAGTAAGGGTTCGAACCTATGACCTCCTGGTAATCAACATTATAATGATAAGACTCTGATTGTGTTTATCAACATTATAATGATAAGACTCTGATTGTGTTTATCAACATTATAATGATAAGACTCTGATTGCTTATCAACATTCAAATGATAAAACTCTGATTGTTTTTCAACGTTCAAATGATATGACTGATTGTTTATCAACTTTTGAATGATAAGACTCTGATTGCTTATCAACATTTAAATGATATGACTTTATTTATCAACTTTTGAATGATAAGACTCTGATTGTGTTATCACAGATATGCGACCATTCATCCCGGCTAAAGACTCCGCCTACTTTGAGAGGTTTATAGAGAACATAGAACAGCGCAGACACTCTGGCCCCGCCTCCAATGATGCGCTCTCGAGGTGTCTAAATCTGTATTTAATGAATTATATAATATAGTTAATATTTTTATTATTTAATTTTTAATTTAATATTTAATTGAAATAATTTAATTTTTAATATTTTATATATCTATTTAATATTTTATGAATTTTTGTTGTTTTGTTTTAGCTTTTGATCGTTTAAGTGTATGGGCTTGAAGCCTGGGCTTGAGAAACTAAATTGAAATGAACAATATATCTCTGATTTTAATGAAATATTAATATTTTAAGTTAATAATACATAATAGTTAGTAACAGTGATTATTGTTAATTTTTGTTAATTTTTGTTGTTGTTTTAGCCTTGAATTGTGAAGAGTCTAAGGTTAAGAAACTTAACTTAATTTAACGGTTGTTATATAAATGTTATTACGGTTGTTAACTTAGCAGTTGTTATTTAAATGAGGAAGGCAACGGGAAACCACCTCAGAAGCCATACTTTTCCCAAGCTATAGGCTACATAAGGTATAGATAATTATTAGATATGCATAGACTTTGTGATGGGATTAACTTGTTGATCTAAGAAGTGCTCTTATGGAGCGAGAAAGCAGACTTTGAGTATGAATATGAACCTTGAACCTGCCATTTGGCAGTACATTGAAGAGAGAGATATATAAATGTTTACATGCAGGGTGATGTTGGATACTTTAAGTGCTTCCTGAAAACGTTAAAATGCCGGTGAATCAATCAGTTAATTTCTAATTATGGTTTGACGTCGAATAAGTGAAAGCTGATTTCGCTTATCATCATCATCTTCTTCACTTGATTTCTAGTTTAGCTAGGATCTGGATACGATTTGACCTTCATTTCCATTCGTTTTAGGAAATTTTGTAGTAAATTCTGTAGTCTAGGAGCTCACC
>CAJHZI010000291.1:322500-570492 GCA_905160935.1 Enchytraeus crypticus | reverse complement strand
TCTCTCTCTCTCTCTCGGTTTGTCGATCAGTCTATCACACTCAAGATATTATCAATTTTAAAAAGTGATCTGCGTATTTCAGTCCACATGCAGGTTTTCACCAGGAATGACGTTGTCACTTCAGTGACAATGTCGAATTATAACATTCCAGAAACGGAGATGGCAGTTTGTGATCATGTGACTAATTTTACCTTTGTAGACGTATACAATATGATCAAGAGGTATATCATTAAGTACAGCTAGGTCTATTATTGCATGGAGAACAGCTAGGTCTATTAATGCACGGAGAACAGCTAGGTCTATTAATGCATGGAGAACAGCTAGGTCTGTTAGTGCATGGAGAACAGCTAGGTCTATTAATGCCTGGAGAACAGATAGGTCTATTAATGCATGAAGAACAGCTAGGTCTATTAATGCATGAAGAACAGCTAGGTCTATTAATGCATGGAGAACAGCTAGGTCTATTAATGTATGAAGAGCAGCTAGGTCTATTAATGCATGAAGAACAGCTAGGTCTATTAATGCATGGAGAACAGCTAGGTCTATTAATGCATGGAGAACAGCTAGGTCTATTAATGTATGAAGAACAGCTAGGTCTATTGATGCATGAAGAACAGCTAGGTCTATTGATGCATGAAGAACAGCTAGGTCTATTGATGCATGGAGCATGTTGCCGCAACGTACTGATGTTCTACTTCGAGTTATAAAAAAAGCTGGTAAAGCTGATGTTAACGTCAGTTTCCTCACACGAAAGCGATGTCAGTGACGGGTGAACCAAGGATTTGAACCCCGCACATACTGATCCGCAGTCGAATATCTTACCGACATCGCCATTGGCTCCAGCTAGTTTAAATAGTTCCAGCCAGATTTAGGCTATAGGTTTAAATATATGGCGGGATATAGCGTACTTGATTTCGTTGCACACTAATCGAAGTTAAGCTACGTACGTCGGCCTCGGTTAGTACATGGTTGGGTGACAACTTTAGAAGACCGAGTGTTGCTTTGAACGAAAGAATTCCATGTTTTGGAAGGTTATTTTTACATCGATTACTAATAACCATGAAGAGGAAGGAGGAAATGGGTCTTAAACAATCAAGCATCTGTGCTTCCTGACCCAGTTTGCCGTAATGTTAAATATGAACTAAGTGTAATTGATTTTAGTAAATTTCTAAGCATTTGTGAACAAGTGTAAGTATTGCGCCCAATATAATAATTTATACTGCTGTAGTTTAATAAGGTTGTTTTTACAAGTTTGCTTTTACTCAAATTTGTAACGCATGCCGATATTTAATTAGGCTACTTGACACTAAATGTGCGGTGTTCAAATCCTGGGCTCGTCCGTCACTGACATCGCTTTCGCGTGAGGAAACTGATGTTAACATTAGCTTTACCAGCTTTTTCTTTAAAATGGTTGGAACGCAATGGAAGCTCGTTATATATTTAAATGCGGAATATGTAAGTGCCATGTTAATGGGCCTTTATTTCCATTTCACGCATACTTGATACTTTTACTTGAGTTTAATTCAAATCGTTTCTACATGTCTGTTCGGTGTTGTGTATGCTGTAATAAATAATTTAATAAATAAAAGTTATTTCCAATAGTGTTCTATGAATCCGAGGATCCGTGATTTGTGAAAACAATCTTTTGATAATTATAAAAAAAATCCTGTTGAATTTTAATTGCAATATTTGTACAAATGTTAGGTCTAATAGTGATATTAGATGTTATTAGCACATGCTTTCGAGTAAATTAGCCCAATAAAGTAATAAGGAAATGAAGAGTTATATTGTGCGACTGCGTTACGATGATAATAAAGAAATAATACGGCAAAAACTTTAGAATAAGGTGCCGATTATGCCTAAATAATCGTCTTAGAGGAAATATCAAGCCGTCAACTATAATTTTCAACAACGAGATTTTGAGAAAGACTCGACCATATTTTGCCTACACAAAATCAATAATAAACTAAAGGAACAGTAACACAAATAAGAGTGCTACTGCTATCAACGACAACATTTAGCACATTGAAACTAAATCCAACTGATAAGCAGAGTGCATGTGGGGTCCAATAATCGGTGCAAAACCAAAATCTGGGAATTCAGATCAAGGAAGGGAATTAGCAGAATGGAAGTTTTCATATTGTTCTCAATTCATGTACATTTTGTGAATAGGATGATCGTTAGCATTCGGTACGGACTTAGAGATCACAAAGATTACGATCGCGAAAATAAAAGTATCGAACATAACAGCAACGACAACAACAACACAACAAGAACAACAACAACACAACAAGAGCCTTACCGTCATCAATAATGATAATAATACAGCAATTGAGTCTAAGAGCTAAAACTCAAAGTTGCATTTAATGGTTCAAATGCAATAATCGAAACAACAATCGCAGAAAGAAGTGATAAAAGTAACGAGTTTCAGTTTTCATCTCTTTCAGTCTACGCCCAGGCAGCAAATATTAGGAGAAAGGCAAACACTAGCTTCTGCTGCCATCATCCAGTGCAGTAAACAAGTCATTAGCAGTGGTTAAACTTGGAATTGAGAGTTAGGGGAACGGTCAGAATTTTTGGGACACCCTCCATTGTATATACAGGTCTCCTAGTATCTAATATGGGCCCATATAGTATAACAGTGGAACGCACCACAGCAAAAATGAGAGTTAGGGGAACGCAGCTCCCGTGCGCCCCCCCCCCCACACTGATCAAATGTTTGATGGTTTACGGTTTACATAATCACGCGACAGCTACTAACTTGCCATTGACGATAACATAATACAAAATATTTACACGACAAGAGTAATAACCATTCAATATGCAATTTACAATCTTTCGTAATAAAAGAAACAATGATCATGCAATAATCATTGTCAATTATCAAATGTATTATGATCATTTATTATATCTTTATTTTATGCATTAATTTAATTCAGGCCGAAGAGTCCATTCATTAGATATACACATAGCCTACCTACACTCTCAACTGTGCATTAGAAAAAATGTAGAATGAAAATATCAACAATAATGAAAGTTATGAAAGTTATGCTCGAAGACATTCTTTGTCTATACGCATGAACAATAGGCAATTTTTACGAATGCTGCTTATTTCACTAGGAATATCATGATCATCATAACCATTGATAATATGACCCGATGATTTGAACTACGTTATTTTGTTCATAAATGGATTGATTATCAAGCGGGAAATTCCTTTCGTACAATCCAATTTCGCTCCTCAGAATTGTCTTATTGCAGGAAGAAATGTTTGCACTGATATGAGTATATCTGACTCTGACCATTCTACTGTGCCACTGTGTTTAAATGCTGTAAAGCTCTTCGTAATAAGAAATAAACATAACGGCACACTAGATCAGGAAGCACAGCTGCTTGTTTAAGACCCATTTCCTCCTTCTTCTCCATGGTTATTAGTAATCGTTGCCCTTTTCATTGCGCATCAATAGCAGCCGGTGCAGATTTAGAACAATCACCCTGGGATTTTTTTCTTCAAAACTGGCAACAATCAGTCTTCCAATGTGGTCACCCACAAAGTACTAACTGAGATCCATGTAGCTTAACTTCGATTATTGACGCGCAACAAAACCAAGTGCGCAAAATCCCACCGTCATGTAGCTTCAATATATGCTTATATCATCTTAAGCGAGAACACAAATTTCTTTCATTTACGGTCCACCGATACAAGTAGTCCTATCTACAGTGTACAGACTTTATTTTTTCTTGTATGTATTTAAAAAATAAAAAGAGACAAAAATACACTATTATATTTCCCTGACGCGATCGTCTGCTCGTTCAGAGCACACACATATCATTAGATGATTCGAGGCTTAATATCGCAACACTACGTTAATTCTCGGTCTATAGCGTCAAAGTTGTAGTAACCTGCTTTAATCTCTATTAATAATGAAGATAATAATCTCTATTAGTCGAAGCAATTTATATCTGTTAATAATGAAGACTAATAATCTACAGTATATTAATCGATGAGCATGAGACATACAGTAATTCTTTCAGAAATTCTTGAATTATGTTAAGATTTTTGGTATAGGCCTATTATTTGTACTAGTGTATCAGACATACTACTAGGGTCTGCATAAGTCCATGTTGTTCTCTAAATTTTTAATCCTCATAACTTTTTGGTTGTACTTACGTAGTCATACAGAGTCTTTTATACACTTTGCTAGTGACTATTTACTTACCTTGAAGTTTTCTATCTTTGATTATTGAATAATTTTTTGCATAATAATTGAAAATAAAGAAATTAAAATTTAAAATTTCTTGAGAGTGAGGAAAAGACTTCTCCGAGACAAGAGAAAGAGATTCCTCTGCAATTGTTACACATTTTCTTCTTAATTTGGAGGGGCGATGTTTCGCGTATACGTATGCACCACCCCCCCCCCCCCCACCACAGGAACAGTGCCGGAACCCCAGGGGCAGAGACCAACTGTCCCATTATCATTTACTCCTACCGATAGAAATGCACATCATCATCATCTTCCCTTATATCCCAGTTTAACTAGGGTCGGGATACGAATAAAATTTCTCCAGTCCTCCCTGTCCCACACCATATCATCAGTCATTCCCCTATTTATATTGATAAAAAATGTACAATTATTTAAATCATGTAATTTCAACTAATTTGTTAAATCATGCAATTTTAACCATGTAATTTGCTAAATTGTGTTATTGTTAAAGCATGTAATTTTTTAAATCATGTAATTCTTAAACCGTATCATTTGTTAAAGTGCGTTATTGTTAAACCAAGTAATTTGAAGAATCGTGTAATTTTTAAACAGTGTAATTTGATAGCGCAAGTGCTCTCAACTCTTAAGTATTCAACTTATATTTTAATTTTAAGAATTCAGGTAAGGTGGAGAAACGAAACAGCGCAGCCATTTATGAGAAAATTTTCCACAACGGGAAAAATATTATGACAATTCGTAGATTTTGGTTTTCCCAGCAGTCAGCAGGAATAAACAAGTTCATAGGTATACAGTATAATTATAATTGATTAAAGGTACAACTCAAACATATCAAGTAAGCAGCAGAGAGAATGCATAGCGCTTATTAGTGAAGTAGGCTAATTATAAACATCCTGTTCAGCTGTATCAGGTACATCGATCTACAGCCATATATTAAAGCGAGTAACATTTACGACATCAAAAAAGAGTAATGATGATAATAATAATAATAATTATAAAGGTTTAACGTCCGTTTCCTCATCCAGGGATGATGTCAGGGACGTCAATGATGACGATGATGATGATGATGAGCGATTATAATAATAAAACTAGTAATATCAATAATAATAAATAATTAAAAATAATAATAATAATATTTGTAAATATTTATAATAGTAGAAGTAAAAGTAATAATAATAATAATAATAATAATAATAATAATAATAATTATAATCAGAACATGAAGAAGAATAGCAGCAGCAACAACAACAATGATAATAATTTTAATAACAATAAAATTAATAATAATAGTAATAATAATATAAACGAATCGCTTTTATGAAACCCTTGGTTCCTTACACCTTGAGTAATTAATTTTATTTGAAAAAAATTAGTCATACCACTACTACTGCTACTAATAATAATATTATTACTATTAATTATAGTACACATAATAATTTAATAATAAAAGCCCACTCGTGTAGTAAAAGCCCACTCATGTAGTAAAAGCTCTACTAAAAGCCCACTCAATTAGTACAAGCTCTACAGTTTAATCTGTTTAAACCATATTTTAACAGATTAACCGATATCACCTCAATAATGTGACGTGGCAATACATTTCAAGCATTACTAGTTAATTCACCTGTTTTTAAATACATATCTATCTTTATTATTACGAAAAGAGTTTACATAAAGTGAAGCCCCAATTTTTCGAGGTATGCCTGATTTTAATGTAACGAATTCAGCTGCCGCTAGAACAATCAAGTGATTTAGAATTTCGAAATGGGAGATTAATATACATCTTAATAATCATGTGCAGTTTGTGGTTGTGAATGAAAAGTTTATTCTGATTTTAATCATATGTAATCTTTGACTTATTATTGTGGCGTGTGATTCTGAAATAAAATAGACTCTCTCTCTCTCTCTCTCTCTCTCTCTCATACCATAGGGTGGCCTCTATCATGGGAAAATATAGCTTCTGAAGTGACCTCCCTGAATTATTGTCATTTGCCTTTTACACAGTATGGTACAGTTGACAATTAGTTCATTCTTAGGTAACCCGGATACAACATGGTTATAATAAGCTCCTTATTTCATACTTGGTTCAGGAAAAGAACGTTAAACTATAATATTAAATAGTCACCTATCTTGGCACCCGGCTGTGGAAAATCTCGTTAAGCACCTGTAATAAAACTATAAAACTAATACTGTCACTGGCTATTTAGGATTAAAATTATAATAAAAGAACTCAACCATCCAATCGATACATGATACAATACCATAATATACAATACCATAATATACAATACCATAATATATATAATATTGCATTAACTCGTTATCTGTAAAGATTTCCTTCATATAATTATTTTTTTATTCTAAGTAATCTATTGTTTTTACCTATTTTAATATTGCCATTTATGACAACTGTGTGTAAAGTAATGTGTTTAACTTAAATTAAGTGCCTGTATTTTCACGTTTATGATGTTCAATTGTACAATATCCTAATCATTTTAATATTTGAACTTGCTAAATGTACCTTTGTGTATATTTTAATACGATTACTTCCTTCTGCTTTTAAATTCGGAATATGAAAGTGACACTTGTGGCCTTTATCTCCGTTCATGCGCTGATGCTGTTTGTGTATAATTGTAAAATCTATGTTTGTGACATGCGTATGATAAATAAATAATAAAATAATAATAATACCGAAACATGATACAATACAGACAAGCAATAGACAGCACACAGTAGATGTAGAAACAGAGAGACAAACAATTTCAAGCTGAAGAGCAATAGTAAAAAGAATTAATGACAAACATTAAAGGCAAGCACTGAAATACAAAATAAAGATCGCAAATAACTAAAGCAAAATAACTCATTTTTGCCATGCCATAACATAAAATAACAAAACATAACAACAATTAGAGAGCTGCGTCATCCATGACAAAATCGAGCATTATTGTGACAAATCCAAGCCGACCAACAAAAGGGAAGTCCGACAAGGTGCTTAAAACAACACATCATGTTAGAACTCGAGGTCTACTGCTTATCAGGCAAGAGAGGCACCACGCGGCTATCAAAACAGTTTACAGTTTAAAAGCACAGGCTGATAGTCGAGTGGGTAACATGTTCAGTTGTTTACCATACAAGCATGATGTTGTAGGTTAGAAACCGCGCCACACCGTCTGCCAATGTACATGTGCCGTATAGAAACTTTAGCAAGCGACTCCAAACTATGTTAGTTATTAATTAATTACTAATAGTAAAATGAGTATACCCCCAGTCAATGGGCACACCCCCCAGCCAATGGGCACACCTCCCAGCCAATGGTTACACCTCCCAGCCAATGGGCACACCTCCCAGCCAATGGTTACACCTCCCAGCCAATGGGCACACCTCCCAGATAATGGGCACACCTCCCAGCCAATGGTTACACCTCCCAGCTAATGGGCACATCTCCCACTCAATGAGAACACCTCCCAATCAATGAGCATACCTCTTAGCCAATAGGCACATCTCCCAGCTAATACAAACTCTTAATCAGTACATTCACGATGACCGGCATATGATCACATTCAGAAAAAAAGTGAACAAATAATTAAATTTAGAGCTAACATGCTCCAATAGTTCCAGTCGCTCTCTGACAGGCAACTATATTAGACCTGTAGCTGCTCAGTTAGGCCCGAGCATGTTCTCAGGCCTAACCCACTCATTAAACTGCTCATCTGTCAGCAGCTTCTGCTCCAGCGCAGACTGCTTCAGCGTCAAACCCTTCTTGTGAGCGTTCTTGGCAATGCGTGCGGCGTTGTCGTAGCCAATGTGAGGATTTAGGGCGGTGACGAGCATCAGCGATTCGTGCAGCAGCTTGTCTATCCTCTCCCTATTGGCCACTATTCCGTTCACGCAATTAGCAGTGAATGATTGACAGACGTCGGCTATTAGGCGGGAGGAGCGTAGAACGTTGGAGACGATGAGAGGTTTGAAGACGTTGAGCTCGAAGTGACCGTTAGAGGCGCCCACAGTGACAGCCGTGTGGTTACCCATCACCTGAGCGGCTACCATCGTCACGGCTTCACACTGAGTGGGGTTGACCTTGCCTACAATCAATCAATTGATCAATGAAACGATAAAGCAGTATATCAATCAAACAGTGAATCAATCGCTAAATCAGTCAGTCAGTCAACCAGTCAATTAAACATTCAACCAGTCAGATTGTTTGTCAGCTAGTCCATCGATTAACCAAAAAAACAATTTTTAATCCACTCAATCAATTAAGGCTTTAGGTTCAACAGCAGAAGCGCAAAGAGTTTTAGTCGTACAGAAGGTCACGGGTTTAATTTTCATAAGACACTATCTAACAGTTTTCATAGGACTCGGAGAAGATGCTAATATAATGGTAAAATATTTGATAAAGTGACATATTTTTAAAAAATAAGTATATACTATTCCACTGCTCTTGGTATTAATTATGGTACAGAACTGGTCAGGATTAGAAAATTCTGTAGCAATTTCTGGAGCCTAGCCGCTAACCAAGGATCTTAGTGCTTCGTCGCCTTATAAGACGCGTGCAGTCCACGACTGGTCTATTCTTCATTTGTATGACTGATGGTTGGTCAACTAGATAGATAATTATAACTTGTGATCTCCATGAAGGCCTTGTTTGTATATGTCACAGTATATTTTGAGTGTATTGAAATAAACATAGTTCTCTATCTCTCTCTCTCTTCAACAACCCGGGTAAACACTATACAGCGTTGAATAAATGACTACCAGGCATGATGCTGCTGCCAGGTTCATTCTCAGGCAGAGAGAGTTCGCCAAAGCCACAGCGAGGCCCTGAGCCAAGGAACCTGATGTCATTGGCTATCTTCATCAGCGAGCAGGCAGCCGTGTTGAGCGCTCCACTCACCTCTACCATAGTGTCGTTACAGGCTAGCGACTCGAACTTGTTAGGCGCCGTGATGAACGGGATACCTGTACATCAATCAGTCCATCGACGAGTCAAATAGTCTGCAAATCAAACAAAGAATTAATCAGTCAACCTCTAAATGAATCAGTCAGACGAGAACTGAAGAAAGAAATCAATCTAATAATCAGCCAGTCGCTCTATCCATCAATTAGTGGATATCGATCAATCCATCATTAAATCTATCAATAGGTCAATCACCCAAGAGCATTGGTTATATGTCAAATCAAGAGCATTAATTATATATTCTATCAAGAACATTGGTTATATATTCTATCAAGAACATTGGTTATATGTTATGTCAAGAGCATTGGTTATATGTTATGTCAAGAACATTGGTTATATATTCTATCAAGAACATTGGCTATATGTTATGTCAAGAACATTGGTTATATATTCTATCAAGAACATTGGTTATATGTTATGTCAAGAGCATTGGTTATATGTTATGTCAAGAGCATTGGTTAAAGCTAAAAGCTAACGTTAACGTCAGTTTCCTCACTCGAAAGCGATGTCAGTGACGGGCGAGCCCAGGATTTGAACCCGCACCTACTGCTCCGCGGTCGAGTATCTTACGATTATATATAGGTTATATATATGTTATATCAAAAGCATTGGTTATATGTTCTAGCAAGAGCACTGGTTATATATTCCATTTAGAGCATTGGTTATATGTTATATCAATAGTCTAAATAGCGTAGGGGTAACGTCATGAAGTTTTAAATGACAAATCCTGGGGTGAATTGAACCCTAGTGGGTTCGAATCCCGGCCGCGCTGATCTTATACGAGTAAAAATCTCGGACATTCACTGGACTGGTTATACGGAAAATGGTCTAAATTGCCTAACGGTTTAAACAAGTGGTAATAAAAGTGATAGATATCAACACAGTTGATTATTCACTATAATGCATGTTTACTTTTTTATTACAATAACATTGGTTATATGTTTTATCAAGAGCACTGGTTATATATTCTATAAAGAGCATTGGTTATATGTTGTATCAAGAGCATGGGTTATATGCTCTATCAAGAGCATTGGTCACGTATTTCGTCAAGGAATATCCACATACACACACAAGAAATTGAAGGCCTATTAGATCCAGAGACACACCAAGATCAGGCCTCTCATCACTCCTCTGAAAGGATATACAGTGATATAGAGAGATAGAAATACTAAGAGAGACACAGAAAGAGAGAGGGAGAAAGAGAGAGAGCGAGAGTGAGATAGAGAGAGACATATTTTAATCGCCTGCCTGTTATCTCTGCAATCTTCGCAGCAACTTTTTCAGCAAATCCTATTCTAGTATTTAATCCAGTACCCACAGCAGTGCCTCCTGCACACCAACAACAAGCACGATAGGAACAAATTAAAAACAAGATCAATTTTCCACACAAATAAGCTACAATAATGAAAATAAGCTAAATATGTCACAAATATTTTACTTTGTAAACTCTTTAAAGAAAAGTCATCACAGACGTCAAGTCTTTTCCAAAACGTTATAAGATCTAAGCGTCCGGTTTCTAGCCGTAAGGCTATGTCACTGATGGCCTCTAGCTTGAGAGAAATGAGCCATATAAATGGAATAATATATTAAATATTTTTTGTGAAAGCTTCTAATATTATGTACATGATAATTATGAATAAAAAGTCTAGGAGGAAGAGTTGGATAGGACACATTCTAAGTCGGAAAGGTCTATTAATAGAGGCCATAGAAGATAGAATGGAAGGAAAAAGAGGCAGTGGCACGCTAAGATTAGGTATGTTAGATGATTTAAAAACCCACTCGTACGTGAAAATGAAGAGGAAGGTGGAAGACAGAGAGGAGTGGAGGCGTTATATACCATGGACCTGCCAGTAGGCAGTGCACTAAGAGAGAGATAATTATGAAAATATTATTGCATTAATTATTGCTGTACGGTTTACAAAGTAAGTGCTCATGTATGCAATATACGCTATTTTGCCTGAACTAAATAAATAACTAAAAGAAATGCTTTAACCCGCTGCTAGCTGATAGAGACGAGGAAGAGTTGTGTTGATTCTCTCAATGTTGTTGCTCATCTGCTGAACATAACCACTAAACTCTTGTCCAAGTGTTAGAGGTGTGGCATCCTATATATCAATCAATCAATCACTCAATCAGGCAGTCAATCAACCAGTCAGTCAATCAATCAATAAATCAATCACTCAGTCAGGCAGTCAATCAATCAAGCAATTAATGAATCAATCAATAAGTTAATAAATAAATTCAATAAATACATCAATCAGTCAATAAACCTATCAGTCGAAAAATCAATCAACCAGTTAATACATCAGTCTGTCTCTCAGTCAATCAGTCAACCTATCAAATGGATACGGCAATAAATAAATAAATCCGTTAATCAATCAAACAATCAACCAATCACTCAAAATGATCAATCAATCAATAATTTATTCATCCAACTATCAATCTATTGGCTAATACATCAGTTTTCCAGTCTATCAATTTATCAATCCAGTCGAACAATCAATAAATAAATCTTATTGTAAATCGAATAATCAATCAATCCAAGAAATTATAGTTTTATTAAATTAATCATCTAGTTAATCTAGTACACTTCTTTAACTCATTCATGCATTCTTTCACTGGCTAGAGCCAGTGGTGATGTCGGAACGATATTTGAACGCGGATCAGTATGTGTGGGGTTCAAATCCTGGGCTAGCCATCATTGAGATGGTTTTTGAGTGAGGAAACTGACGTTAACATTAGCATTAGCAGCTTTACTCAAAAACACTTATAAACGAGTTCCTACAGTTTGCAGTCGCAAAATCAAGGAATATCGTTCCTGAGAAAACATATTTCTAACTGTGTTCCCTCGTACATTGCTTCTGCCAGGTTATATAATATCTGAAATGATATTAATTCCTTTTAAACAGTATTGTGTTGACTGGCCATCTGTTACCATACTCAGTTTGTGGGAATTAATCACAAGGAAATAATAACTAAATTACCTTGCGCTGAGAAAAATTACTAGATTTAATAGCATGCCAGAGAGAGAGAGAGAGAGAGAGAGAGAGACTGAGAGAGAGAGAGACAGACAGAGAGGGAGAGAGAGAGAGGGGAAGGGAAAGAGGGAGAGAGAGGGAGAGAGAGAGAGAGGGAGAAAGAGAGAGAGAGGAAGAGTGCATGAGAGAGAGAGAGGAAGAGTGCATGAGAGAGAGAGTGAGCCGTATTTATTCATAAAAACAGTGTCAGATATCAGAAACATTATGCCTACAAACATTGTGTACAAAATATAAAATGTGCAAAGAACCTTAAATTATATTTAATTAGTTGTCTTGCATAACGGTTACCAGAGAGTTCTTACAGGTTTTTATTAAATAAAGTTGTATGGGATGGAATGAGCAGAGAATTGAGCCTGTTGCCTCATGCTTAAGAGGCAAGTACAAAAAGCATCCGCTACCAAAATCAAACTAACCTGTGTATGTGTGCGACCTATCTTTATAATGCTACTGAACTCCTGTGATTTGTTTTCCAGTGCATTCCTAAGGGTCGTCAAAGCAGGCAGGTACTGATCTCTGATAGACAGAGCGACAGCTATATGCATGGCTGCTGGATAAGTATCGTTAGAGCTCTACAATATAACAATTGACAATATCAATGACAGCATCTCTTTAGAAGTTATACCCTGATGGATTCATACTATGACAGATTAATTATTTTGTTACAAATTCATTGATTTATTAATTCACAGATTGCCTGCATTATGTAGATTTATGTGTTTCCTAGAAAGCTCAGCTGTTAGCCAACATCACGATAGAACTTACCGAGCTACTAAAGTAGTTAGATTGATAATACATTGATAGCATACCTGAATGCTTGATAACGACACCAGTTGATTGATTAAGTGTTTGACAGCATACCTGAATGCTTGATTAGGACATAAGTTAATTGAATGCTTATCCAATACCGGTATATCAATGGGAAGTATGGGCCTCTAAAAGCCTAACTGCGTATCTTAGTCTCTCCACAGAACCAATACCCCGACTGCTTGATTCTAAGATTGTACGACGACTGCTTATAACTAATATTTATTGAGTGACCAACTACCTGACCCATGTTGACGTGATCATTAGGATGAATGGGTTTCTTAGCACCGAGCTCTCCACCCAGCATCTCTATCGCTCTATTCGCTATCACCTCGTTTACGTTCATGTTCGTCTGAGTGCCCGAGCCTGTTTGCCAGATCACCAGAGGAAAGTGGTCATCCAGCTTTCCCTCTATCACCTGAACATGAACAACAACAACAACATTCAGCAGAGCAGAGTCAAGACAATGCAGCTGTGAGGTCAGAAATTAAACAGTGCACAAAGCAAAGTTTCACTAAACCTTTGGCATTGTTTTAAGATATTCACAACAGGCTGATTTAAATTTGTAACAACAATTATAAAAACAGAGGTGGATCCAGAAATTTTTTATGGAAGCCATACATTTTTTTACTGCAGCAGTTTCAATAATTTCCTCTTTGACATCTCAAGTAAATCCTCGTGACTGGGAAAGTATTGCCTGTCATATTGATTAAAGTCTGCGATCCTGGTCCCCCTGGGTTTGCGCTGGCTACTGGGTAACTGAATTTTACATTCCTTTTCGTTAAGAAAATTTTCGGTAAGTTTTAACAAAAAATTCATAGAGAATTCGGGGGAATCAAGACCCCATTAGATTTACTGGATCCGCCACTATATACAGCCTTGACATATGCGGAATGTTTAAGTAAGCTTCATCTGCGTATACCTCTTTTTTCACTAATTCTAGCCTCCATAATTAGTTTTACTTATTCATTTATTTATGTTATAAGATATTATAAAATAATATAAGATAATTATGATAAGCAAGATAAGATGAGTAACGCAGCCAAATGCCCTTTCTGAAGTCAATGATATACTGCATATGCATATATACACTGTATATATATATATATATATATATATATATATATATATATATATATATATATATACATGTATATATACGTGTATACATATATATATTATATATATATATATATATATATATATATATATATATATATATATACAATAGACACAAATATAAAATTATATAATATAAAATAATATAATACAATACAATACAACAACATAATAAAATATAATATAAATATATAATTAATAAGCAATTACAGGTGTACTGCTGGATGAAGGAAAGGTTCCTATGGAAACCATTAAGCACTGCACTTGAAATCCACTCAATGTATTAAGGTATTCATTATGTGGCTATGTGAGGTCCCCATTATTATATTCATTGTATCTATTTGATTACTATATAATTTATGTGGTTATTTAAAACTTATAAAGTATTTTCCTACATCAACTAAGAAATTTTTAGATAAACTATTACATTAAGCATTATTTACATTATTATATTAGACAATAATGTAAATAGTTTACATTACATTTACATTATTATATTACGTTAACTATTAGTATTAGCTTCAAACCAACGTAAGAAAGGCATTTGGTTGTTGAGTGTCTAGGGTCCAGAAACCGCTAAAAATTTTTTTTACACGAATGGAAAAGTTTATTCCTGAACCTAGACTAACTAAGATTCAAGGGAAGATGATGATGACTATATAATAATAACTAATATATTTTATGCTATTAACTATTGTACTACAAAATATGAACAATTAGATTATTATTTCATATCAACATCTTTTAACCTCATTGGCAGCTTTGCTGATTGATTCCGCTAGCTTAGGATCTAGCCCGAAGTCTTTGTTAACCAGAGCCGCAGCTTTCTTCAGTATAGCCAGACCACGAATGACCTCGATCTGTACAGAATCAATACAGATATTAGTCCGTCAATTAATCATATATATATATATATATATATATATATATATATATATATATATATATATATATCAGTATATATGATTAGAATTTATCAATAATATGTCTATATATCATTCAATCAATCAATAAGAATTTAACATCCAGTTCCTTCTCAAGAGGCATTGTCAGGGTCAATATATTTATACTTGTTCTGGCAAAGATATTATTAGCCCACCATACAATATAAAATTACTTTCCTAGCTTTATTTATAAAAATTATCACAATATCTAGACATATTTAAAGGATCTTTTATACACCGTTTTAAATTGTTTAAAAAAAATGTCTTTTATATGTGGTGGTTCAAATCCTGGGCTTGCCCGTCACTGACAATGCTTTCGAGTGAGGAAACTGACATTAACACTAGCTTTACCAGCTTTTATACACAATGATAGCGTTTAATGCTAAATGAAAGCAATATTATAGCTTTACTAAAAATCAACATAATTGTAACAAATAATTAATTACAAACACAAAGATTACTAAAAATTGTAAAAGGTTGAAAACTACCGGCATTTTCTCATGTGCACCGCCAATGTTAAAGTTCATAAGGGACCGGGCAGTATTAGCGCCATAATATCTGTCTGCTGGAACATTCAGCTCTCCAAAGCTGTCTGATTCAGTTCTGAACTGCAATATAAAATTCCATAAAACCCATTAACTTAGACATAGAAGTAAAGTAAAGTAAAAGTAAACACGCATTATAGTGAAATGATCAACTATGTCGATATCTATCACTTTTTAACACCACATGTTTAATCCGCTGGTCAAATTAGTCCATTTTCCGTGTAACCAGTCCAGTGAATGTCCGAGATTTTATTCTCAGATCAGCGCGGCTGGGATTCGAAACCACGAGGGTTCAATTCACCAATGGATCTGTCATTTAAAATTTCATGACGTTATCCATTGCGCTATTAAGACATTCAAAAGACATTCTCTGACGTTATCCATTGCGATATTAAGACATTCTCTAGTCGAATGAAGAAGCTGCGCACTTCATTCGACTAGAGGAACTTTTTTACTGGTGGGGGAGATCAAAATAAGCCTAATGTTTTAAAAGCGGGCACACAAATCCTTAAAAGTGGTATTGAAAACTTTCAGTATTTGTCCTATATATATTATTGATATAGATTTTCTTAATACCGTAGGGGTAACATCATGAAATTTAAATGACAGATCCTGAGGTGAATTGAACTCTCGTGGACTCGAATCTCAGCTGCGCTGATCTGAGAGTAAAATTTCTGACATTCAATGGACTGGTTATACGCAAAATGGTCTAAATTGCGGAACGGTTTAAACATGTGGTCTTAAAAGTGATAGATGTCAACATAGTTGATCATTTCACTATAATGTGTGTTTATTTGTCTATTTTCCTTACTCCATAGCTATTTTATCTTCTGTGTGGAATGAAATATTGTGATGCCTCTATTCTGCTTATCCAACATTTTCCTGGCGTTCAATGATAATTGATTTGTTTCGTATTTTGCTAGAAATGGCAATTAATCGATGAGGGCCAATCCTTAAACTGCTGGATGACATTTTCCCCTAGAGCTAACAGATTAAGAGAGGCAATGTTCCAGCACAAAAGTGTCATACGGGTTAAAAATATTCAAAGAGCAATGCAAGTGACAACAGTATAATAAGATATGAGTTTCTGAATGACTGAAGCATGTGCGTCATGCCTATTTAATTGAACACAATTAAATTCAAACATGCCGTTGGGTGTTTAATCTGCAAATATTTACATTAAAGCACAGAACCGAAAGCAGTACATTCACATAAATCCTACCTGCATTTTCCCAGTCGAACTCTTAAATCGAACGGTTGTCAGGTAAATAGTAATGACTCCACTATCTCCACAATGATACAAAGTGGGGGCGCTTAAATGACCGTAGAGCCGATGACAAGCCTGCAGCCGCAGTGATAGACCCAGTAGAGTGAGAGACCTTTGAACTAACATAGCTACGCTACTCGACATAAATCACGTGATACGATAAATTATCGTCTAAAATAGTGATAAGAAAAGAATACAATGGCAATTCAGCTCAGCTGAGAGCCCTCAATCTTTTACATAGCATTATATCTTGGCACTCTACAAGTTGTAATATTGTCCATATATTACTAAACGTAGAGATTAAATACTTCAATACATCGACACGTGTCTGGATAAATAATTAATATCTGCACAAAGTTCTACGTAATGATCCAATAAGGTTTTGGAGGAGCGTACACATTCATACATCGTAAGAGATCGCAGAACTGCCACGATTTAATCGCTAGGCACCCTTTGTTGATAAATATGAAAGGCTTCCTTTAACCTTCCTCTGCTAACCCAACTTAAGAACGACGTTCTAGATAACCGTGGGGTGTAATTATACCCCCAAGCTATTATCCAAACTTCGACCGTTGACAGCTTGTATAACGCTATAGATTCATCTTCAATTAAAATCTTTGAGTGCTAGTGTGTTGTAGTGTACAGAATGAATCTAGCAATTAGCGTGTCTATTGTTAATTTGCTTGCATGGAGAAACTTCAAAAAGGAATCCTAATAGGTTTGGCTTGTAAGCCTTCCTCCGTTCCTCCCTACTGAAGCTGTTGAGGTTATAGAGTACTTATTTAGCCTGGAATGTTTTTAGTAGGTAGTGAATAATATCTTCAATCTTCGTTTCAAAGAATATCTACGATTTATTTGCTTCGATGATAAGGAAACCAGAGTAGAAAGGCGAGCAACCGACAAACTGGCAGCTATACTTCATGTTGTCGACAAATTTGCTGTATATTGTAAGAAATGTTACAAACTATCTGATCATGTGAATGTAGACGAAATCCTATCATCCTACAGAGTAAAGGTTTCCATGGTCAGATGACAATAGTAATGCAGGTACCAAAGAAAACCAAGTCGGTCGTACTCCTATCAGCAATGCATCACGATAGAAAAATCCTTCAGGAAGATCACAAGAAGCCAGACAGCATCCTCAACTATAACAGTTCGAAGGGCGCTGTCGAGAGTCCTCATACGATGTGTCGCGAATATTCAACAGAGAGAGATACCCGCCGCTGGCTTCTATCACTTTTCTTCTCGTTGAATTATGAAATATGTGATGATATAAGAAATCTGGTTTATGTACTGTGAAGCCATTGTAGTGCCACTTTTTTATTTAGTTTTTAATATATTTAAAGTGATTTAAGAAATTGAAATTTTATTCAATAGTCATGGATGGCTCTGTGAGAGCGGGAAGATTTATCTTTTGCTGCACTATTACAAGTAGGGGCTTCAATTTATTCACTTAACAAGTAATCTCGAGTTATATTTACTATTAAAAATCACTGTAAATTGCTCTGAACTGTACCATGTACAAGATGTGGATTATTTCAAATGGCTATTTGTGCATTGAGAGATTTTTAATAAATTGTATATTGTAAACTGATATATAATTTGTAATTTAATCTTAAAGTAAGGTGGGAATAAAAGATGATTTGACGTTTCACTATAATGTAGCGCAACTAAATGGGTTACATAAATTATTTCTCACCCATATGTTTGGAATTAATTTTATTTGCACTCATGTTTGTATTTAGATGTTTAAATTGATCTTTGTGCATCAAGACTTGTATTCATTTCAGCTTATGTTCATTAGAACTTATTTTGCGTTAGAATTGCAAGGTTATGAAACGAGGATATTAAAAATAAGTAATGAGGAAATGCAAATTAATATGTTATTAGAAGTTTAACCTTCATATATGATGAGATATGATCGTTGCGTATTGGTGTATTCATGTAAAAACTGATGTTAAATTAAATATGATATGACATTCAGTAAAAACAGTAGATTATGTAAAGAAATAATAAAATGATATGCATAAGATACATGCATGCAACGCAACCACTCGTGGGGTTTGGGTGGAGAAATGCTTATGAAGAGCTCGATTCTGATTGGCTGTTGAGCATGGCCTCGATCAAGACTATATTACCAGAGAACAGGCTATAGAAAGTTAGTTCACTCCTGAACTCTGGCATGTGTGGAATTACTAGCTGAACTTGTCTAAAGATAATTCTGAATGAATTATTGCGACAAACACATAAACTAGTAGATTCCATACAAGCTTCTGAACTTCTGATTGCATTCGTAGAAAGTACTGCTATTATGCACCTTCTATAGGTCGGTGATAGTTAGCACGAAAAATACGAAATCTATGTTGAAACGATTGTGCCTCACGGGATTGCAGATTTTGTGTGGAATTGTCGTCTAACCTTCAATGAGTTGGTTAATCACGATCCATTTCAATATCTCAATCCATTGAATGTAAAAATCCTTGATTGTACCAGAAACGCCGATTACTAGAGATCTAGATAAGCGTTTTCTCGTCAATTCAGGTGAATAGCTGCTTTTACAACACTTTGTGTTGGCAGTGAAGATAGAAGACTGAAAATTGAAGAAAGAAATTGAAGAGGAAGACAGAATCAGAAAAGAGCGAAATTTTACGAAGAATACTGATTTTCTAGTGCCTAATCTAGATAGGTGTTGCTTTCATAGATTTCAGCTAAACAACTACAATTCTGAATTCTGCGGAAAGCGCAATTTACTAGTTGCCTACTCTAGTTAAGCCTCTTTTTCACAGATTTAACTGAACGACTGTGAAATAACACCTCACGTGTTAACAGTCATACTGAAGAAGAAAAGAGGGAAAGTATCAAATCATATAAGCGAGGAGTGCCTTGAAGCCAATAACTCGTTCCCATTTTCTCTCTCTTATTTTGATTGCAAATGCAGACATTTAACTAACTGATTGTAAGTAGACTGACTTTACATTTATCGCCTATTTTTAGCATTTTATTAATTGTTACGTATTGTTAGTTTAATATTCTATGCTATCTTTATGTTTAATGTTTTAACTCGTTATATTGCTATCGTGTTTCTTTGTTAATAATAAATCGTTTGAGATAATAAATCACTGGTTTTTGTGTCAATATTCTAATTTAGTTAGAATCTATACAAATAATACACAAATACTATCATTTATCATACATTGAACGAATAAGCATGAGTTCTGTTCACAGCAGCTCCAGTCTTATTGATTTAGCCTCTAACTGGCTATATGAGCAAGACATCCTTGCATCCTCAAGATTAATACCGCCTAAGCATGAAGAGTTGGAAAAATCGAACCCACGACTCCATTTCCAAACTCCTATAACGGAGAGAGGATTGGAGAACTCTATAATGAAACACATAATTCGATCGTCAGTGGTGTGGCTTTCCTTTCAAACTAATTGGCAAAGCCGTTCCAATGATCGACACGGGTTGTTCATACTAGCTGGAGATGGGCAAGGATCTGTGTATGCCCCTCGTGAGTTCTAGGCAGAATTACCCGGCGATATGCTATAAATAGCAAGTGAAGAGAGCCCTGGAATATGTCAACATGCCTCCTCATAAGTGTCCAGCTCTCGGGCATCAGACACATCGCAGTCGTGGATGCCGTGCGAGAGGCATAAGGATGTGAAGCTCTACATGAAGTGTAATCAGTTTTACATCAAGTGTAAAAGTGGGAGAGATTTGTCTGTGGAACTCATGGAGACGGAAAGACTGTTTATACTTGCAAAGTAGATTGTAATAGCGATGATGTGTAAAAACTTATTTCCAAAAACGAATTAAAATGTTGCATATTTGAAAAAATCAGAAACTACTGCTGAAACTGCCACCTTGACTACTTGCAGTAATATAGTGTGTGACAATATTTATGATTTTTCTTCTGATTTATGTAGGTTATACCTGTACTTGAAAAGACTTTAAACATCTTTCTTGTAAGTTAAATGCATGTTGCAATATTTTCAAAAATTCTACTATGTGGGTAAAAAATACCCCCTGGTTATTGCATAAAGGTTAAAAATTAATTAATGTTGTTATGATTATTCCAATGTGTGCAAAGCAATGCTTCAATTTTCGAAATATAATTAAGAATATGTGTAATATTTGTAAATCTATAAAAAGTAATTTTAGTAACTTTGTTTCACAAATAATGTTATTTCAATAAATGTACGTGACTGGACATCGAAATTATTAACATGTAGTTTTAAAGTATTTTTATTGATAGATATTTATTAGCAATCTATCAAGTTTGAATCATTTGATCGTTTAATTATTTCGAATTCTCTGAAGTGAAATATATATTTGTTAATTGAACATGCTTCGATGTTTAAAATTTGAATAGTAAAATTCTTTCGGATATGAATTAATTTTTAACTGTATTTTCCGGAAACAGTTAGCTGGCTGTTTGTAAACAATCATCAGCTGTTCGCCAGTTTGCAGGAAAAAAGTCAATCACCCGAATTTAAACTTTAAAAAACTAGTTAATTACTTGGGTTTTGTTTAAACTAAGTAGGTTAATTGAAATCTGCTTTCTAATTGGAATCAATTGACTCGGTGAGGTTATAATACTATAGAGAAATATGTTTATTGGATCAAAACAACATAATATACTGAATGTCTCAATAGCTTAGTGGTTAGAGATGTAGGTGAATTGAATCATATTTTGAATGATGGAATGATTGAATTAACTAAACGTTATCATATACATTTTACACATATATTGATTTTTATGAAGGATTGCTGGACTAAATGAGATCACTATTGTGATTGTTTCGAATAGATGAGTGATAGTGCAGAGTGCAGCAATGGTTGTGAGGAGGCTGTGGCTAGCAGCAAGAAGTCAGATAAAACTGTTGACTCGACTCACGCTCGTGTAGTCATACAGCAATGTCTCAGTGCTCAACTGCAGGTACAACCCGCTGTGGAGGATAAGGCTGCGGAATATGTTCAGGTGAGTACTGTGTCAGAGAGCACATACAATGCCAGTTTTAAGACCCAATTAAACTTCTCTAGTTCTCAAAATTGTAATTGTATGTTCTAAGTCGTGAGCACATACATGCTTGTTTTTAAGACCCAATTACACTTCTTCTCTAGTTATCAAAATTTTAAGTTTATGTTCCGAAAGTCGTGAGTTTGATTCACTAGCAGGTTATCGGCATAGCTTCTCTGGAACTAGACGAGGAACCAGACATTAAATTTTTATATATTGATTGATTGATTTGCAATTGATATCGCCAATTGGCATCAATCTCCAATAAATGGTTAACCATCCTTGGGCCCAAGGGGTATCCATCATTTGCTGACTGACCTCAGCTTTGAACGTAAGCCACTTGTAGGGCGAACACTATAACCGTTACGCCATATCCTCTCCCACTATGTAGGTTTTCCTAGTCCATCAATATAGTAATAATGGTGTAAATCTGTTACATGGCAATCCTAAGCATAATCTTCTATTTCTACTCACTACCTGCCCTCACACCCCTTGGAAACCTGGAGTAAATGATGATTGAGTCATCTGTTTTTGTCTCATTTCAATATATGTTTTTTCTGGTCACTTGAATCAATGAATCAATTTGTTGTTATATGTGCTGTGGGGATGATATGATGTAGAACAGAGAGGAATTGAGACAGTCTATTCGTATCCCGACCCTGGTTGAACTGGGATTCAAGGGAAGATGATGATGATGATATGCTGTAGGGTCGTCCCTGACTTCATCCTTGTACATGGAAATGGACTTGAAACGTTTGTTAATATCACTATTAGCATAACCATCCTATTAAACCTTTGTTAATATATTAGCATAACCATCATACTTAAACTACTATAACGTGGCCTTGATTTATGACCAATGCACCTTCAGTGGTAATTTCCAATTGTCTTCTTCACACATTTAGCTACATCTATCTACATTCATGATGCACATAATAAACTGTTAATATTTTCTGCAGTGAAGTTGATATAGACAATATATATTAATTGTGCGCATATTGCTGGCCTCATCGTCAGAAGATAACAGAAGCTTACAATAAGCAGCAAGTATTTAACTGAAAATTGTTAATTATCACAATCTGATATGATTGCTCTCCAGCGATTCAATGCAGTCTGCTTCAGTGGCACTTTGGCTAAAGCGGCTTCCCAGAGTGCAGAGGAATTATTTTAATCGCTTTTTAAAACTTTTAATTAAATAAAGTCTCTTTTATCTTATTTTTTAGCCCAGGGACCTTTACAGCCCAGGGCATTAATAAAAAAATCTGATATGTAGTCCTAGATCTCTATTTCATTCATTGATGTACTTGTTATGCAAGAAGTATTCTTTGATGAATTCAGCTGTAGCAATAAAGAGTGATTTCAAACGGATCTAAGTAGTTGTACTCTAAATGCTGCAGTTTTCCAATAAATGGCTCAATATTATTGAATTGGAGGGTTTTGTTCATTTTACAATAAGGTCTAATTTATGTTTAATGCAGATATCTAGCTCTGGTTACCAAGTTCACACTTTTTGACTTCGAACACTATACTCAACTATGCTAATGCTTTGATTAAATAGTTATAGGTAAGAATAATTCATTATCTCTCCCAAATATAGAGCCTAAAATCAGGCCCAAGGAGCAACAAGTTTGGTATTGCACTTCATTGACCAGAAATTTTTCACGGGACAAATAGAATTTCATTGACGTTTAGGATATACATGAAAAATCTAGTACCAGAGTCTTATCTCTCTTAGTTCTGCACTATTTCCGTCAGCTTCTATGAAATGCTCACAATTTTCTGTCTGTGTCTTACAATATTTTCATTTTACTGCTACGAATTAGTGAAATTATTTAATCAATGCTATAACTACTAATTATACGTATATCTATAAGCTGGAACTAAATACTATATGTTTTAAATAAATATATAGCTATTTATTTTATTTTCATTATATATCTATTGCGTGTCAGATTGGCCGTGGAGCAGTGGTCTATGTTTGCTTTCTACAAGGTGCCACGTTGGACACTGTGAAAGCTGTGGGTGGGTTATTACACTTTAGTATTACATGTAGATATTACGATGAATATTGTCATCGCTTATATATAGACTTCCAAATTTTGCATCTGAAATAATTAATTGGTTAATTTGGCATCATATCAATCTAACGGCATTTAACTGTAGTATTTGTACCGTTTTAGTAAGAGGTCTGTAACATTTAAGCTTATTAGTGTACTTCATTGTAAAGTTTACATTTATCATAGATTTCATCATCATCATCAAATTAAATTTTTTTTAATCAATTTCATTCATGATAGATATAATGCAAGTAGATTTAACATTCGTTTCTTCATTTAATGAAGACTTCAGGAACATACTGTACATAATGAAAAATGCTTTCATAGAACTGACATTATCGAAGAATGGTATCATGTGGGGACGTCCCTGACATCATCCCTGAATGAGGAAATGAACTTTATTATTATTATTATTTATTATTATTATTTATTTATTATTATGTGCTAGTTAATTGTTTGTGATATTTATGATTTGATATATTGACTTGCTTTTACTGTTATTATTATTATTATTTATTTATTGTTATTTATTATTCTCATTTATTTATTATTTTTATTTGTTATTATTATTATTGTGACGATGTGTCGCAGTGAAAGGTCTACTGAACATCAGACTGAGCGAGACAACGGAGGGCAAGTTTGTGTCGATACTCAGCCTGCCCGGTGACCTGCTGATCATACCCCAGGCCACGCTGGGCGGCAGGGCCAAGGGCCTGATGATGCAGTACCACAAGAACATCGACAAGTCAACCGGTGAGAAACTGTACGGAGAGCTAGTGGAGCTTTTTGAGAGAAGACTCGCCGAGAATCCTGCCTCCATGGAGCGTGGCTGTGTCGTTAGGAGTGGAACGTATGGAAACAGGCAGGTCCTTAAGATGGACACGAATGGACCGTTTAGTCATATACTGGAATTTTAGCTTGATCTCTAAAGTGTGCTAGTTAATTGTTTGTGATATTTATGATTTGATGTTTACTTGCTTTTACTGTTTCTTGATTTTCTTGAAATATTCAATGTTATGGACTTAAAAAGCTTTCAAGAATGTTTTGTTCTACTTTCACGACTGTTTTCAGGATACCCTGTCTTCTTTAGAAGTCTAATTAAAATTTCTCGTGCTGATAAGGTATTCTGATGGTATAGTTTATACTATTCGAAGTACGTATTTATTTACATATTATCACTTAGGTGTATTCACTTAATAATATTAATTATTTTTGCTTTTAATTGCATGAAATTTGTTTTAAATAGTGTTTGATATTTAACCCTTGATAAAAATCTTGAAAAAATAAAAGGTTATTACATTTGTAGCAAAACTTCTTGCATTCAATATACCTTTACTGATTAATTGATATAACATGATCAAATTCTTCAAATGAACCGCCGAAGATGCCTCTAATATCAGCTTCAGACATGCATGTAATGATGGCTAATCATTTTTCAACGTCTAATGCGAATTAGATTATGGCTTCCCTGGCATCATCTTTAAACGAAGATAGGGGCTGAAACTTTTATTATTATTTACTTCCTATATATTCATCATCATCACCATCTTCCCTTGAATCCCAGTTTTACTAGGGTCGAGATTCAGGATTTCTTCCTATATATTAATTATTAATACTATTATTATTGCATTGCGATATAAATGTGAAAAGCATATATGCTCAATAAACTCTTTAGTATTTTTTATAGTTATATTTTCAAATAAGTCCTAAATCTACAATACATAAGTTGTCAAAGAATAGTGAATATGGAAAATCATTCTTTTTCGGGGGGAACAAATATGTCAAGTGAATATAAAACATAACGGCACACTGGGTCAGGAAGCACAGATGCTTGTTTAAGACCCATTTCTTCCCACGTCTCCATGGTTATTAGTAATCGTTGCCTTTTGATGGCATGAGGTACTAAAAGTGATAGATATCATCATGGATGATCTTTCACTAGAGTGTGTATATAGTTTCTTTAGAATCCTCATTTTAAGCAAATATGTTTTTACAGCGTGATCTGTATATTGACTGTTGATTTGCATCCTGACTATAATGTATACAGGATCTCTCTCGCTCTAATGTTCTGTCTAGTGGCAGGTCCAAGGTACATATTCATGCTGAGAGTCGGCTTTTACATTCCCTAAAGAGCACTCCATAGATCAACATGTTGATCCATTTACAAAAAGGTTGTTTCTTGTAGATAATGACACCAATGATAAAATGATATGAACGATAACACGCTGATATACAAGTACCGCGATGAAGACACACCCTAAATTGAGTTTGTTCCTGTTTTGACTGCACATGGCAACACAGAAGGCTATCAGATCAAATAGTATAGGAGCTAATGAGTGATCAGAGATCACGAGGATTATTAAAACCAATGAAGGGATTAGGCACTAGAATTCTGTGTAGTAACAGCAGTAATTCAGTGTATATATACATATAAACTTATATAAAGTACATTTACTAGTATACATATATCTAGACCTATTAGACCTGAAATTGAATTATGTGCAGTGACTGTAATACATATAGAGTACAATTACCAGTATACATATATTTAGACCTAATAGACCCGAATCAATCAATCAAATATAATAATAATAAATAATAGACCGAATCAATGGATGCTGCCAAAATTAACTTGCAATTATAGCCTAGTTTAACGAATGTTTCAATTCACAAACACTTGGAGACGAGAGTCTGGACTCGTGTATCTGTTGACGGTCTGTTAGCCATTAGACTGTAGCATAACTCACGAGTAACTCAATAAGCTAAAACAAATACTTCGTAGCGTCTAGGATGATAATTTCACGACGAAATATATCTCTGACTTGTATATGACGAGAGGGAAGTTAAATTTTTTATACTAAAAATAATAATAATCATAATTATTATTATTTACTATCACCTTCTTCTTCCCTTGAATCCGTGCTTATCTAGGGTCGGGATTAGAAACTTTTGTAGCTATTTCTGGAGTCCAAGCGCTCACCAACCGAATGCTCTTTCTGACGTTGGTTTGGATCTTAATGCTTTGTCGTCTATTATATACATGCCATATGGCATGTACAGTCCATGGTTGGTCTATTGCTCAACAACCCGGACATAACACTTGTGTAATTATATAACTAATAACAGTTATTAGTATTATTACTATTACTGTTATGTGTTTATCGGAAAGTTCAGTAGTTAATCGCCTATGACTCTGTTCCCAGAGTAACTACAACAAGGCCTACATCACCATTCCTTCATTCAACAGTGCTAAATATCATCCTGGACGATCAGTTCCTATAATAGCTACGTCCACTGTTCTCCCCCCACCCCCCGTTATTATTTTGATAACCACTGCCCCTATCACGGGCAGAATTTCTGTCCCTAGCGCTGCTGCTGTCATGGTGAGAAGATCTGTCTCTAGTGGACGAGTATCTTCTGTCGCTATCCGTAGAACTCGCCTCCTTACGTCTCTTTCTGTAGCGTACAAAACAACGAAATGCAGAGCAATACGATATAAATTATCTGTGACGTTCGTAAGGTCTCCCTCACCTGAAAACCACTTGTTTAGTATTTTAAATTTTTAATACTTTCAAAGCACAAATTAAGTGTGAATATTTACAACAATGCATATTTATTGCTTATTTGAGAATCTGTATTTTGTCTTTCTATGCACGTCTATGATGTGGTTTTAATATTAAATAACTGGGTATAACTAACTAACTAATCTACTACAAAAAATATTCTACAAAAGAATACAGTGCAATGTAAAACAACACAATTAAATGCAACAAAAAGCCAAAAAAATGAAATAGTACAATAATAACATAAAGTATGACATAAAGCAATGAAATACATTAAAGTTAAACTCAATACAATAATTAATCTAACATAGTATTACAAAACGATACAGTACAAACAATGTAATATAACAAGTAAAGTTCTTAAATAAGCACATTGTAGCAGTAATGATGTAATGAGAAGGTCTGTTTCTATATTTCATTATATTTTTTATTATCTAATATAGATATAGCCCATTTTATTATATATTTTGAAAGACGTATATTATGACTTTGGTTCCATAGCGCTCTATATTGTTATGAGCAATGGTAGCTCTGTAATTGTCTACAGTACATAGCCGTAAATACAAAAAATACACTGCACTACAGTGATGAGTTGATGTATCTACCAATGATATCACATTTCTGTAATTGGAACGCCTAGTGGATAGCCATAGAACGTTCGCCTATTAACGAGAGGTCACATGTTAGAGACTGCGTTGCGTTACGAGCTTTTCTCTTCCAGAGGAGCGCATAAAGACGTAGCAGTGTATACTCGGTGGTTTCAAACCGAGCGACAGCCGACATAAGGTTTAATTTCCTACCTGGGCGTCACAATGTCGACCGGATGAAATAGTACATTCAATCTTTTTATTGGTTTATCATTATCATGATGAATGGCAACTACAACAGAGTTATTTAGAAATTAAACAAATAGTCAAGACGAAGAGGGATAACACAAAAGAGCCTAAGCTCTGCTAGGTAATACATTCAGTAGCAGCTACAAAGAATAACAAATACATTTACTAATTGTCTTAATCTATGAACCATAGGTTACGAACCGTAGAACCTATGGCAACCATACATATTAATTATGGACCATAAAAAGAAGGTAACTATAAATATATCTAAATCACAGTTAAACATAGTTAAACACCATCAATGCATATTGAAAGACAGTAATCCTTTCAGTTAAACGAGAACCACGACGAGCACTTTTACCTGTCCTGACTGCGCTCTCTGCTCCTCTGTCTCCTGTGCCTTGAACCCCTCTCCTCCCTCCTTGTCTCGCTCGTCTCCACCGCTCTACTCCTGCTATCAGTGGGCGTGTCTTCTCTGTCACTGTTCACCTCCCCCTCCTCCCCTCCCCTCAGCTCTTCTCTAGCCCCGCCCACTGTGGCTGGGCTCGAGCGGCCCTACAATAATTTAAATATATTTTATTTAAATGTAGAGTTGAGAATGTCCCAGTGTAGTGCCCGGGTTGTTTGAAGAATTGACCAACCCATTACTGCATGTGTCGTATAAGGAGACTAAAGTACTATGATCCACAACAACGTCAGAAAGGGCATTTGGTTGGTGAGCGCCTAGGCTTCAGAAATTGCTACAAAAATTTAACTGAATGGAAAAGTCTCAAATAGAGGATTGACTGATAGATGATATGATGTGGAACAGAGAGGATTTGAGACTGTGTATTCGTATCCCGACCCTAGTTAAACAGGGATTCAAGAGAAGATGATGATGATGTAGTGTTGAGAATGATCTACTTTAAGTTCAATAGTATATAATAATAATAATAATAAATGAGGTTAATTATCCTCCCTTTAACCGCAGTTTAACTAGGGTCAAGATATGATCGTAATTATAAATAATAATATTAAAATAATAAATAGTACTAATAAATAATATTAAGTTCAGCAGTAAATATGATCGAAAATTTAATAATATATCCATAATGGTACATTGCTAAAAGTAATGTTTAATATTAGTTTTTTAAAAATTAAAGTATATTCACTTACTTACCCAGGTATAATATCAGCAATTCGATATAATAATAGTAATGATAGTAAATATAATAATAACGAAACTAAAACAAAATGATAAGACATTAGTAACAATCAACAACTATGACGACAACAACATCAATATTAATAATAATAATAATCATCATCATCATTATCATCATCATTATCATCATCATTTTCCCTTAAATACCAATTTAGCTGGGGTCGGGATTAGAGAATTTAGTATAGTCTGGAACATCAAACTTAAATGAGCAGCATCTATTCCTTAATCACGTAAATACTATAACTGAGTACCAGCAACGACGGTACATCAGAACCCACAACATCATGCCACTTAACTGAGTATCTGTGCTATCAGCACAGTCATTATTAGCATTGACACAACCCATCCCCAATAATCATAAGCACACTCACATTACTAGCAGCACTGGAGCTAGCAGTCTGCGTCTGCTCAGCAGCTGTTGAAGTCTCAGCTCTCTTGCCTCCCCGCCTGACCTCTAGGTACTCTCTGATACGAGCATAGCCTGTGTGCTGCTTGCCCATTATGTGATCCTTGGGCCTGAGCTGAAGATCTGCCTGCACCAACAGTGCGCCACACACCTCACACACCTCCATAGCCTTGCTTGGGTCAATCTCTGCTTTCAACTCTGACTGAAGTATCTGTCAATCAGTCAAGTGATCAATCAACCAATCAAGGTATCACTCTATGTATCACCTCTAAATATCAGATTGATCAATATATCAATCAAAATATCAATTAAGGAGTCAATCAATCAATACATAAATCTATCTATCTATCTAGAATATTGATCAATGTATCAAATATAAATCAGTCAATCTATTGATTATTAATAACTTAATGCAACTATCAACAATCGCTCGATCAATTGATCTTTCAATGCATTCATCTATCTACCAGTCACTTAATATTCAATCAAATCAATAAATAACCACTGTACTTTCTAAACTTAAAAATTCTCTATGTTAAAATAAACTACAAATTGCAACACGCTTACGTGCAGTCCATGATCAATCGATTAAAATAAATATTCCAATGAAGGTGTTTTTCAGTACCGCAGTTAGAGTGTTCTTCTCTTCACGTAACTTTTCACACATTGACATAACGCTCTGAGCCTGGTCCACATTGCCTTCACATCCCAGCGTCTCAGCCTACACAAATACACACACAATGAAACAATAACATACATCAAATGAACATTAATAATATCATCAATAATATCATAACATCATAAATAAAACATCAAATTTCCAACTCCTAGAGTTGCAGTCCATACAATACAGTACTGAACCGTAGAAATATATTTAACAAGTTACATATTTATGGGACTAACTAAAAGAGACCATATATTTAACCAAACTGATAAAGTTAGTAATAAATTAAAGAGTCCAGCTTAAATATATTCCTTCAATGTTAGAGCTTCTTAACTTGGAAGTCAGTACATACAACACGAGATTTCTAGATTAATAGCAAACATAAGAAAATAGCAAACATAAGAAAATAGCAAACATAAGAAAATAGCAAACAAATTAAAAAGTCCATACAATACAGTACTGAACCGTAGAAATATATTTAACAAGTTACATATTTATGGGACTAACGAAAAGAGACCATATATTTAACCGAACTGATATCTGCGTCCCAGGGGTCCCTCCCACTAGGGCCACAGCACCAGGGTGTAAGGCTGAACCAGATGCTGGCCTCAGGGCAGGATGAGGCAGAGCTCATCGGGTTTTACACATCAGAGCCCTAATCAAGCGGAAACTAGATCCAAGAATTCTCTAGGAACAGCTATCCAGATTTCAGGGCTGTTGACTTCTAAAAGCGGTTCTCCCAACAGAGTTCTCACAACTGCCTCATCAACGCCTATTCAGGGGAGTCACCGTCGTCATGGATCGATAACAGAGGAAGAGGGGACGGGCGTTGTTGGAGTCAAAAGCAGTGGATTCAGGGCAATGTCACCCGCTGCTGCGATCAGCAACGTTTAACTTTTGCAAGAATAATAAGAAAAGAGCAACTGTCGAAGATTAAAAAGTAAACACGAATTCATGAATGACATGAATTCATAAATGCATGAATTCATTAATGATATGTTCATAATCATTTTTCGCTACAATACAAAACACATTTTGCAGGCAATGTGGCAGGTTCAAATAATTAATTATTATTAAACTCAAAGGCCTCCAAAGCATCATCCATTCACTACAAAAATTAGCCTTACACTATTCTGCGTTGATTAAAATGCAAAAAACCATATTTAATTTGGATTTTGAAGATAATAAGCAGAAGCTGCGCAAGGCAATGGGAAAAGCAATCCAAAGTTATATCTTTTCAATTCCAGAACTCGCCCATGACCAATACAATTTGGAGCCTAAGGCTAAAGAAAGCCTAATGTTAACATCAGTTTCCTCACTCAAAAGCGATGTCAGTGATGGGTGAGTCCAGGATTTGAACCCTGCACACACTGATCTGCGGTCGAGTACCTTACCGATATCGCCACTGGCTACAGCAATGCATACATGACATCCCTGCATACAACACTGAATGCAGTTTTTAGTTATTTTACATAATTACCTCCTCGACTAGTTCATTGATTCGCTCGGTCAGGTAATCAATTCTCTGCTTCCTCGCTGCAGCCTGGGGTGAGGCAGGAACCTGTGACACAAAAGATAAAAGTCCAATAATATCTGTGACAGCAAGCATTCAACAATATAGCCAGAAATAGACATGAAATAAACAATATAGATGTATAATAATTACACGGCAGAATCAATAAAATAACTTCCATTACTTGTCAATTTCTCTATTGATCTACACTACTACGTATTGTCCTGATCATCATCATCTTCTTCTACCCTTAAGCCCCTGTTTAACCAGGGTCAGGATATGAATAGACTTTCTCAAGTCCTCCCTGTCCCACGCCACATCATTAGTCAATTCATTATTTTTCAAGTCCTTCTTAATTACCGCATCCCACATCAATTGTGGTTTACCTCTCTCCAGCTTAACATGAAATTGTCCTGATCATATGATCCTAAATTATTATATCCTGTAGGAAAAAAGTAGCATTATATCTTGACAAATGTAGATTACGATTGACAAGAATTTATATGATACAATTTGGATAGAAACAATTACCCTTATTGAGAAAATTTACTGCACTTAATATATCAACAAACCAATAGACAAGAGATGAGCAATAGCAATACAAAATTAGGCAAGTATCAATTAAGTTTTTTGTATATCTATACTGAAAAAGTTCACTATGAAAAGTTCTGCTTCTGCTGACTTTACCAAAACTTTCTCATTTTACCTGAAATTTCCCAGACCACTTCATATTTCCTAACTTTTTCAGATTTTCCAGATGAGTGGTCACCCTGTCATTGGTCATTAATATCATCAGTGAGTTATCAGATTAGGTTATTTACTCAGACCTAGCCGGTTCTGCCACTAGATATTCTGCTTCTATTTGTTAAATATTACTATCATAAATGAGATACTTACCGGATTAGGTTGTTTACTCAGCTCTAGCCGGTGCTGCCCTCTGGCAATCTTCCGATCTATATCCCCGATGAGATTCTCGAGATACCTCGTGAAGTCCTGCTCGTAGCCCATCTTCTCAAATCTTGAGCTCTTCCTATAACTGTACATAAATCAATCAATTAATATTATTTATACATACACTAATATAAAAAAGTTGAATATTTCATTTAACTAATGATAACTACTTACTCTGAAATTACAGTCCTGCAGCCGATTATGTGGCAAAATAATGTAATAGTGATGTAAAACAAATCCATCATTACTCTCTCTCTCTCTTCAGTGTACTTCCAAGTGGCAGGTTCAAGGTACATATATTCATATTCAAAGTCTGCTTTCTCCATCCATAAGAGCACTCATTAGATCAACCGGTGTCAAAGCACCAAACGATGACCACTGAGTACACTGAGACCGCAAGTGAAAGCGAGATCAAAACATTGCAAGTCCAAGATCCAAAGCAAGCCGGGCCAAAATTTAGACCTATGGCAGAAATAGATGGATTTTTAGGTTGCCAAGAAGAGTACCAATACGATTACAAGATTGAAGGTCTTGTGGTAGAGAGTTCCATATTGTTGGAGCGAAAACATGACGGAGCATCTGTCCATGGCAGATTTAATGTTTGGTTCAGTGAGTTTTTAGCAAGTGGAACGAAAACTACGAGAGGGTTAATAGATTGATCAGATAGATAGTATGATTAAACATAATTTAAATCTTTGAAAGTCAAGGAAGCTATCTTGAATTTGTTTGGAGACTGGAAGCCAGTGCAGTTTCTTAGGAAGAGAAGTAGTGTGGGATTTAAATATTTTTACATTACAGACAACTAAATAAAAAAAGCTGGTAAAGCTAAGGTTAACGTCAGTTTCCTCACGCGAAAGCGATGTCAGTGACGGGCGAGCCCACGATTTGAACCCCGCACCTACTGATCCGCGGTCGAGTATCTTACCGACTTTGCCAGTGGCTCCAGCCACTGAATAAGAAAGAGAATTATGTACGTGTTGGAGACGAACTGGAGAATTTTTCGGGAGATCACTCAGCAGGGAATTACAGTAATCAAGTTTAGAATGGACAAGCACATTAGCTAATACTAATTAACGTCCGGTTCCTCGCCATAAGGCAATGTCAGGGACATCTCTTGCAGACTCTACACAAACAGGCACTAAAGCACCACACGATGACGACTGAGTACACAGAGACCACAAGAGAGAGCGAGATTAAAACAGTGCAAGTCTAAGATCCAAGGCAGGCGGGTCAAAATTTAGACCTATAGTGGAAAGAGATTGCTTGATAGCTTGCCAAGGAATGTACCAATACAATTACAAGATTTATACAAGAAGCTATTCACAGTATCCCAAATATAAAATATAGATATATATCCCAAACAAATCAAACTATTTCCATAAATTCTCTTATTTGTTTTCCTAGTCATCCAAACTTCTACTAAACTATCCCAAAGAGTTCATCAAGTGCTCAAGTCACAAAAACAAAGGTATTAATAAACAGAGCACCAACCATTCTTTGTAGTCTTCATCATGTATCTTAGTACAGCGACCCAGGTTGGATCGGGTGTTAGTGAACAAATCAAACGGGCAGAATGCGACCAGGTACGGCTTACACACCTACATACATCAGAGAACAGCAGTCCAAACATATATTTACAACAACATCTGTATAAAATTGCAATGAAAACATATAAGAACATGTCCATCTTATTTATTTTCCAAATATAATGATATATTTTTAGCCATATATAGGTTAAAAATTTAAGATATATAATATTTAAAAATATAAATTTTCTAGTTAAACCTTCTTACCTTTCTGATCTCTTAATCCCATATCAACCTTCTCGTAAGCTTCGTTCTTCTGACGCCAACCTGCTCAAAACTCCAAATATTCTCTCCGCATTACGTAGATGCTCATTTTCTTTTTCAGCTCCTATGGTTTGGAACACTCTGCCTCCTGATCTTCGCTCATGTTCTGCTATTTTCACTTTCTGTAGTAGGCTGAAATCACATTTCTTATCGTCATAGATTTACATCGACTTGCCTGACTATTTTTTACCACCGTGTCGGTACCATTTAAGATCTCTTGTCTTTCTCCTCTGAACATGTTTTTCAAGTCGTTTCGATAAATCAAATTGTAGTTACTTGCGATGCAAAGGTGTCTTTGACATCATTCTCATATGAGGAAATGGATGTTAAAACTTTATAATTATTTGTTTATATAAGACTTTAACTATATAGATATGCCTATAAGCATCCATTTTATATATTAGAAGAATATCCTATGCTATGAGCCAAGGACCTATCCATTCTTCTACTTGCCTCTTATTAAAATGAGCAATGGTCAACAAGCAATTCGCTTAATCCTTTACTAAGACATACCAAATTTGTATGACACTATGACTTCACTTATATATTGTATATCACTATGTCTTCGAATGAAATGATTGACCTAATAATGGCCTCTTACACGAATATATTCCAATTCAGTGGTAAAAAAATTAAAATACAAATATACAACTCATTTGAAATACCATCAAGGAATTACTATTTAAAATACAAACAGTTATATTCATACTTGTGACTGTATAGTACTATTAATGTCTAAAATGTTTAAATAGCGTATGGTAACGTCATGAAGTTTTAAATGACAAATCCTAAGGTGATTTGAATCCTCGTGGGTTCGAATCCCGGCCGCGCTGATCTGAGAGTAAAATCTCGGACATTCACTGAACTGGTTATACGGAAAATGGTCTAAATTGCCTAACGGATTAACATGTGGTTTTAAAAGTGATAGATATCAACATAGTTGATTATTCACTATAATGCGTGTTTACTTTTTTTACTTTATTACAGATAGGTAGTTATGACAGCGTGGCAGTTAGTTTGTTGTCACTCAATATAGAAGATCAAAAGGTGTCATTTGTTTATAAGATACAAACATCCTAAGTTAACGGTACAATTACATATGCTGAAGTACAATTACATCTGCTTAACTACTACGAAAAAGATATATACGAAAAAAGATGATTGCCAATACAAACCTCCTCGTCGGACCAATGCATCTTATGATGCTCAGACGGATTTAGATCCCTATTTCTACCCATTAATTCGTCCAATAACGCCGCAGCATATCCGCCAGCCATTCTCGCTATAATTTTCTGATTTAATTATATTCAAAAAGTAAGATAATTTCTTTTCTTTTCAATAAATAATATAATGAACTATAATGTTTACAAAACACGCAAACTACAAAAAATATTAAACATCAACATGCAGAACTACTCTCAAATTTTAAGATTTCGTAACAGCATTCTAAGATATATACCACAAATTTGTTTGAAATAACGTAACAGTAATTGCCCAATTAGTATGAATCGGAACTTCTACGATAGAATATTATCTATGTTACGTTTGATAAGAGTTAGTTGTGAAGGTGTCTCTATCTAAGTTCTAGCTTGAACGATCTTCTTGTTCCGAAATCTTGTTCTGGATTACATTTCTGTTATAATTTAGTTTGTGATAGTCTTATTCCATCTACCATATTTCGTCCTCGTGCAATTTTACTTACCAACTTATACCGCATGCCTCCGTTTGTCAGTGCCTTGATTTTTTGCCTTTGCCATACTTTTCCAAATCTTATCTTCATGTTGTTTCACTTAACCTCACCTCTAAACGACATTTTAATTTTAATTTTTCCTTTCTCTTAATTCTGGCTGGTGATATTGAATTGAATCCTCCCTCCCTCCTTCCCTCCCTCCAAATCCCTCTCTCTCCCCCGAGATCTCTTTCTCTCCATCTTTATGTAGCTATTTCTAAAAGAAATATTGCATGACATATATTTTAAGATTATAATTGGCAGATATAAGATGAATTTTGACGATTTAAATTTATGTAGCCTATACTATAGTAGCTTGTATTTAGTTTCATGATTTAAATAACTGTATGTATATCTAAAAATTAAGTCAAACTGTTATACTTGCTTGTTCTTGTAGTTGACGATGTTGATGATGTAGGTTTAACATCAAGGCAGAATAACAATAATAATAACAACAATTAGAGTGCAACAGTCATCAATGACAACATCGAGCACTATTGAAACAAAGTCAAGCCCGCCAGAAAAAAAAGGTCTAAAAACAGTTCAAATTCCAAAATCCAGAAATTCAGTCCAAAGTAGTCCTTCAGGCAGAAGCCTGAAGGACTTCTCTTCTTGGTTATAAAAGCTCAAATTTAGTTATTTTATATAGCTGCTTAGAGTCAAGTACATTAACAATTCACTAGAGTATTTGTTTAATTAGCAGCACTAAAAAAGCTGAGAGTCAAAGCCAATGAACAAAAACATCGATTTTGACTTTTTGTTAGAGAATGTGGCAGCCGAAGAACCGGAAGTAGTTACTTTGTTATTGTTGATAAATTTTCAGCTTTTAAAAAGTTTATTAATAAAGATTTTTATTAATTTAGAAAATAGCCTGTTTGTACTAATAGTATATATTATAATATTTTTAGCCCACTTTTAATATGATTGTCATGTTGACACGTCGCCATTCACAGCACGCCTTTTTATATTTTGCTTGTTTTATACACGCAAAATATAAAAGAATTTAAATATAAGAAAATTTATGTAAAAGAACTGTGTGCACTGTGCAGGTGTGTTTAACCTTTCTCCACTAGCCAGGGGGTATTTTTATCCCCATAGTAGAATTTTTGAAATTATTGCAACATGCATTTAACTTTCAAGAACAATTTTTAATGACTTCAAACATAGATATAACCTACATAAATCGGAAAAAATCATAAATATTGACACACACTTTACTACTGCAAGTAGTCAAAGTAGCAGTTTCAACAGTAATTTCTGATTTTTTCAAATAATGCTACATTTTTATTAGTTTTTAGAAATATGTTATTACACATCATCGCTATTACACTCTACTTTGGAAGTGTAAACAGTCTTTCTGTCTCCGTGACTTCCACAGACAAATCTCTCACACTTTTTACACTTGTTGTAGACCTTCACATCCTTGCGTCTCTTACACAGGTAACAGCATCCACGACTGCGATGTGTCTGATGCCTGACAGGAGGAGGCATGTGACTTATTCCAGGGCTCTCATCAATTGCGATTGATAGCATATCTCTGGCTTATTCTGCCTTGAACTCACGATGCGAGGGGCATACACAGAACCTTACCCATCCCCAGTATGAACAATCTGCATGGATCATTGGAACGGCTTTGCTAATCAGGGTGACAGGAAAACCACACCACTGATGAATTATGTTCTACAGTGTCAGCAATGAGAAGAAAAGTGATAGAGGCCATCGGCGGGTACCTCTCTTTGTTGAATATTGGCGACACATTTTATCATGATTGTCGACAGCGCCCTTCGTACTGTTATAGTTGAGGATGATATCTGGCTTCTTGTGAACCTCCTGAGAGATTTTGTTATCATGATGCATTTTTGATAAGAGTGCGACCGACTTGTTTTTCTTTGGTACGTACGATACGATTGTCATGTGACCATGGAAACCTTTCCTTTGTAGGATGAAAGGAATTCGTCTACATTCACATGATCAGATAACTAGTTTGAAACATTCCCTACATTATACAGCTAATTTGTCGACAATAACATACACACGTACAATGACATCCCTAATCACACATATACTTACAAATAAATACATAGATACACTCATTCGTATATAAAATTATAAACATATCTGGTAGCAGTAAAGAAATCTTAGGAAGGTTAAGAAAGAAGTGTAAGATCTATCAGAAATTAAGAAAGGTATATAGACAGCAAAAAGGAATATTGTAGAAAACCTATAAAAGGATGTTGAAAAGGTACAATTATAGAAGAAGATAGTATGTATAAGATCTAAAAAGTTAAAAGCTGAGGTATCAAAACAGTTAGTTGCACAGGAAGCTTTGCTCAACATCTAACTTATTGCTCATACAAACTTAGGTTTAGGATTAACATATAAACTTAGGTTTGTATGTTTTTTCCTTCACAATTTTTTATGATGAGATATAAAATTTACTTAGTTTATTATGATGAGATATAAAATTGGGGAGGGGATATGGCGTAACGGTTAGAGTGTTCGCCTCGGATAAAAGTGGCCTGGGTTCAAAGCCCAGGTCAATCAAGTATTGATGGATATCCCCTTGGGCCCATGGAAGGTTAATCTTGTATCGGAGATTGCTGCCGATTGGTGCTATCAATGGCAAAGATAAGATTAACCATGGAAAGGATTAATAATAACCTGCCAGAAACCTGTAAAGCGGTCTCGAAGACCGGACACCGGCCATGACACCACTATAGAAATTGTCGGAGGTGGTTATTATTATTATTATTATTATTATTATTATTATTATTATTATTTATTAATTAAGTTAAGCTCAATTTATTCAGGAATAAGAAAGCATATTGTCGGCCAAACTGCAAAACCTCTCAAGTAGGTTTTTACAAATTGTTCAGGAAATGCAAAAAACAAACAAAAGTTACGTTGACGAGTATTTGAGCCTTCAACTTTCTTGATGAAAATGGGATCTATAAAGAATACTCTCGAATACAAGTTTTTGCAGGTTGATGTAGACTGTGAAAAGTGATATTTTTGGTGCAATAATATAATTTTATGAAAAAACCTACTTACAGGGTTTTGCAGTTTAGCCGACGAATTATTATATTATTATTATGCTTAAAGAACATGGTGATTATCAGTTGCATTTTGCCTTTAAAATCAAAGTAACATCTTCAAATTATACTCTGCCTTCTTATATAAGGTTACTTGTTTCAGTTTACATTAACCACAGGACTAAAGGGCAATATTATTGAATAAACTGATCCTGCAAATTATAGAGGTATAGTTCTCTCTCAATGTACTGCCTATTGGCAGGTCCATGGAATACAATTCTTCCACCTATTTCTATCCTCTGCTTTATTTCCATCTCTCTTAGTGCACTGCCTACTGGCAGGTCCATGGTACATAACGCCTCCACTCTGCTCTGTCTTCCGCCTTCCTCTTCATTTCCACATATGAGTGGGTCTTTAAATCATCTAACATACCTAATCTCGGCCTGCCCCTGCCTTTTTCCTTCCATTCTACCTTCTATGACCTCTTTTAATAGACCTTCCCCCCTTAGAATGTGTCGTATCCATCTCTTCTTCCTATTTCTTAATACATTTATCAACTGTCTATCTGTGCCAACTCTCTCCAGGACTTCCTCATTTGTAACCTTTTGAGTCCAGCTAATCCTCTCCATTCTTCTCCAAATCCACATTTCCAATGCCTTGAGTTTCCTAATATCTTCCTTTCTTAAGGTCCATGTTTCATATCCATATAATAGCGGGGTCCAAACCAAAGATTTCACTGTCTTTATCTTTGTGTCTTTCTTTAGACTTTTTGTTAATAGTTCTTTTCTACTACCAAAGGCTGCTTTTGCTTGTGCAATCCTACTGCATATTTCTGTCTCACATTTCCCGTCATCGGTTATAGTATGACCCAAATATTTGAAACTCCTTACCTGTTCCAATTTCGTACCATTTATTGTGATATTAACTTCATCTTTATTATTGGACACTCTCATAACCTTGGTCTTTTTTATATTTATCTTCATGCCGTATCTTAGGGCCGTATCATTCAGCCTATCCATTATCTTCTGCAATCCAATCTCGCTGCCCGCTACCATTCCTTGGTCATCTGCAAATCGTACCTCTTGTAACAAATTCCCTCCTACTTTTATTCCTCGTCCACGTCTTCCATGGCTTCCCCCATCATTGCCTCAACGTAAATGTTAAACAGCAGCGGCGAAATGCTACAACCTTGTAGCATTTCACGTCCTATTTCACTCCACGTCCTATTTCACCTTCTTCTGAGTATTCTTGTTGGATTTTGATTACTGCTCTTTGATTCATGTACAAGTTCAAAATTAGTCTTCTCTCTGTCCAGTCAATTCCTATTCTTTTTAAGATATTCATCATCGTTATCCAATCAATCCTGTCAAAGACCTTCTCGAAGTCTACAAAGCATACAAAACGATTATGCAAATTATGTAAACATTGCAGTAGTATATAAGGGAAGCTGAAAATTGATTCGGGATCGTTGTTATCGGCCTTGTCTTGTGTTGTTGAAAACCTGTCGGTGAGTTGGTACTCCCAGGGTTATATGTACTTTGTGCATTGTGACAACCTGTTAGCGAGTTGGTACTCCTAAGGTTGTGTGTATTGTGAAAACCTGTCGGTGAGTTGGTACTCCCAGGGTTGAGTGAATATGTGTATCGTATTGTAAAAGCCTGTCGGTGAGTTGGTACTCACAAGGCTTCGTGCTGTGAAAACCTGTCGGTGAGTTGGTACTCCCAGGGTTGAGTGAATACGTGTATTGTATTGTAAAAGCCTGTTGGTGAGTCGGTACTCACAAGGCTTCGTGCTGTGAAAACCTGTCGGTGAGTTGGTACTCCCAGGATTGAGTGAATACGTGTAGTGTATTGTAGAAGCCTGTTGGTGAGTAGTATCAACAGCTGTGCATGTGAAAAACCGTCGGTTGAGTTTGGTACCGGGAGAGGAATCCGTGTAGGTATGTAGCGCTGTTGGTGAGTTGTACTCACACGCTTGTGCTTGAAAACCTGTCGGGGAGTGGTACTCCCGGGATGCGTGAATCCGTGTAGGTTTGGTAGAGGCCTGTTGGTGAGTTGTACTCACAAGGACTTCGTGCTGTTGAAAACCTGTCGGCGAGTTGTACTCCCAGGGTTGAGATACGTGTATCGATATTGTTAAAACAGTCGGTGAATGGTGAGTTGGTACTCCCAGGGTTGAGTGAATACGTATATTCTATTCTTGTATATGTATGCATTTGTATATATGTAGATCTGTGTAATTGTGTACATATATATATATATATATATATATATATATATATATATATATATATATATATATATGTATATGTATATGTGTATATATATATATATATATATATCCGACCCCTTCCAAAAATAGATACAAAATTTTAAAAGCAAATCTTAAAAAAAGGGTTAACTGCGTATCTCTATTGTTCAAGTTATTGAAAGTTACAAGTAAATAAAACCTTCCAGGATAAGGGAGGCAAATAGTTGAAATTGGTGTTAGTGTTCATTTGATTAACCGTAAGAAGATAAAAACATGGACTCATCTTCGGACTTATCAGGCGAGGGATATGTCCCTATCCCCGATCCAGGTAGAGTAAAATCTCGTACTCTGGATTCCCAAAGACCCAATAGAAGAAGGGAAGGAACTATGGATTTGCTCAGTTCAAATGATTATAGACTTCCCGAAAGTAGTAATTCCTTCGGCACAAAACAAACCTATGTAATAAGAAAAGATATTAAATCGAATGTGAACAAAGACGAGTATAACATTAGCAACAACAACACTACGAGGGTGATTACTACAATCATCATTTCCTTATCAACATACAAATAAGCTATCAAATCATCCAGTATCCCAAGTTTCGGTCTTCCTGTGGCCTTCTTCACCTTCATTATAATAAGCCATCTTCATTCAACTTTTAAATGATATTGTATTTAAATAAAACTGTCAAATTTTATTTGATTATTATATTAGTTAATTGTATTCTTTACATGATTTTAACTTTTTAGTAACAAAGTTGCATAATTTATTGAATATAATTAACAACAATTAATGGATACCTCGGAAACTGAAGGTCAGGTTTATGCAGCGGAGAAGATTGTACGCAAGCGGATTCGAAAGGTATTATTGATTATGCACTTTAAACAAGTAATATAAATTTTTTAGCAAGTTAAAGCTAGAGTTTCAGTTTAATGCAGTTATATAAGTTTTAACTATCATTTATTTGTGGTAATTACTTACTTCTTCACGCTGGGATGCATTATTTTCTTAATGGACTATTGGACATAATTTCTTTAGATGTGAATAGTAATTAATACTTTATATACTTTATTTAGGTATCTAATTAATGCGAATAGAAGCTTATATATTATATTCGTTTATTACATGAAATCTGACATACCGCAGAAAACGTATACACACACAAATGGCAATATAGAAAGTAATAAACATAAGCAGACATTGTTTAATAAGAGTCTTTATATAGCATTCTAATTATAAAGTTCTTGTCCATCAAAGGTGTGCGCTTAGATGGTAAAGAGAAAGGGTGAGCCCTCTCCCTTAGCTTAAAGTTAACATTATCTTTAAGCGGCGGAAGAAGCCGGTGCAGGACATGCTGTTTGTTACTGATGATAGCGTTAAGCACTTTCTCATCTGCATCGGCAGCGATATCTGCAAAAGATCTTACTCCATCATAGAAGTTACATCTTGTAGCCTTCCTGAGGAAGGCTTCAAGGCGTTCACTTTCGGAGGAACCAACATAACCCCACCAAAATTGCGATGCATATGTTAACTTGGAGAGTACAATAGATTTAAAGACAGTGACAATTTGGTCAGAATTAAGACCTTATGATTTTAGAGTGCAAATGGCAAAAAGATTAGAAGAGCAACTGCTAATTATATCATCCACGTGTACAGAAAAAGAAAAGTTGGATTGTGGTGTAACACCTAAGCACTTCAAGGTGTTGACTCTGACAATTTCATCTAGGAGCGGTGGCACAGAACTTGCTAGAAATCTAGATCGCGGAGGATGGAAAAGAAGTTCACGTGATTTCAACTTATTCAACTGTAGATTGTTCTTACTGGACTACAAGTCAAAGTTAGCAAGTTCATCGTCAGTGGTATAAAGATACTGAGATGTGATAATGAGGTATGTATCATCAGCGAACTTAATAATGTCATTATAAGAGTGGATAGGTCTTAAATCCGAAGCAGTAATGGAATATGAAGCGGGACCAATAGCTGAACCTTGTACAACACTAGCTGAAATATTTGCAGTTGAGGATACATTGCCATCAAATTTAGTACAATGTTGACGGCCAGTAAAGAAACTAACAAGCCAATTATGGATGCAAGATGGTATGTCCAGATCAGCAAACTTTTCAATAACAGTTGAATGTCTGATCCGATCAAAAGCTTTGCTAAAATCTAGAACAATGACTCTGACAAAGGGACTACTTGACAACATTTGTGAGATACTCTGATAGAGTGCTATCAGGGCACCTGTGGTAGATCCGGTTGGCCTGAAGGCGAACTGGTCATATAAACAAAGTGTAGCAGGAGGACTTAATAGAGCCGGATAAATGTAAGTTGAAATGACGACTCTCTCACAAAGTCTGGAAAGAACAGGGGTGATGGAGATAGGACGAAAATCGGACAGTGTAGAGGGTTTAGAAACTTTAGACAAAGGTATTATACAAAAAGTTTTCCACTGATTAGGGACAACAGACTGTGCCATGGAAGCATTTAAAAGTGTTGTTAGAGGTTGACAGAATACAGGAGCAGACAACCTGAGAAACCAGTCAGTTAGACCATCCAAACCAGTAGCGGTTGGCTTCAGGTTGTTGAATATATTAAAAACTTGAAATTCAGAAAGTGGTTTAAAATCGGCCTTAGAATTGGTACTTTTGAAGAGAAGCTTAACTACATAGCAATATTATATTATATCCAAAGCTTAAGCTGTTGTATGATATATTTACTAAGTATGGCATTTCCTTGTTTCTGTGTTGATATTGAGGAATCTTACAGTAGATCAATTGAAAAGCTGACTAGAGAGAATGCAGGGATGGGCAGTAATGAAATCATCATTGGACCATATTGTAGGGATGAATACTTAGAGATCAAGGCAATTTTAAATTCAGTGAAAGAATGCATGGTTTTATAATATAAATAAATAAATATATATATATTTATTTATATATAATTTCTATTACATTACAAATTACAATTAAACCGTTGTAAGCCATACAATTGAATATTTCAAAATTAGAAAATGGCCAGACACTGGCAATTGAAAACTCATAATAAATTTTAAAAAACATCTAAAAATTATTAAAAATTTAATAAGTAGACTGAGTTCATACCTATAAGGAGCGAAAAACTAACTAAAACTTTAGAGTGCGAAGAAAATATAATGAAACAAGAAAAGAAAATACAATGAAACAAATGTAATGTCTAATTAACTGCTATTAGCATTCAAAGAAAGCATTACTAGTATAATATGCCTTTTAAGTTATTGATATTTTTCTTCCTATTCAGGGAAAGGTAGAATATTTGGTCAAATGGAAAGGTTGGAGCCCCAGGTAAGTCTATTATCAACTGCTTCCTAATTAATTAATGCTAAATATATTTATTATATTTATATTTGTGCAAATTTAATTGCTTTGAAAAGTCTAAATACATTTATGGAAAAAGTTAAGTTGGCCTCAATTAATGTCACTTATCTCAATGTTTAATTGTCAATTTATTGACAATTAAATAAATTACTGATTAATTACTAATATTTACTGATTAATGTCAATTTATCTTGAGAACCTATATATAGATCTGTGTCAAGCTAGCTGAGGGTTTAAACCCTAGCCTCTGTAGTTCGAAACCTTACCAATGAGCCACTGGCTCATCCTGCGTGACCTGCTAAACGTTATATACTGCTTTTTTAATTACAGTAATACACTATATAGTAATTGTTTTAGTTAAATAATGATTTAAAATAATGATTTAAATAATGATTTCAAATATAAATTAAAATAATGATACAAATCTTTCATGAAACTTCTTTAAAGTGGCCACACACGATCAAATTTATCTGAACAGATATCTGTTCAGATAAATTTGACGGAGCCCACACACGGTCAAATTTAACTGACAGATATCTGACAGATATCTGAACAGATATCTGATCAGATATCTGTTCAGATAAATTTGATTCGTCCACACACGGTCAAATTTATCTGTTCAGATCTGAGATCTGAACAGATATTTTGGCCACATACGATCAAATTTATCTGCAGATATAACTGATGATCGCCCACACACGGTCAAATTTAATTGTTCAGATATCTGATCAATTATGCTAATTAGCTGTCAATCATTTCCAGACTGCAGCGCGCGTGACTGGCGTTGTTATTAATACAGTAGTCAATATATTTTTGAGCTATTTAAACTGCTAATTTGAGAGCTACCCATCCCCTGATTGATGGTGGCTGTCCAAATGATAGAAGTTGCATTTAATCATTTAGTAGGTTCATTTTTATTATTTTATTTTTTAATCTCAATTTAAAATTATACCCCTGCCTATTTTCTATGCACAAGTTAAACTATTATCATTAGTTTTATTTACGTTCACCATACATGTAGATCACACTTAGTCTGTGTTTTTCAGTGGATTGTGAGTTTGAATCCAGGCCAATTGCATCCGAGGCGAACACTCTAACCGTTATGCCATATCCACCCAATACTTCACTATCAATACAACAGTATAATATAATACTAGTTATAGTCTATACTCCCACATGGTAGGTATTCTGCATCTTTAGGTATTCTGCATCATCGTCACTATTTAGTTTATATTTCTACATACCCGTATAGGCAAAGTTTACTACATGTAGGCCTATTTATAACATAACATAACGTCACACTGAGTCAGGAAGCAGAGATGCTTGTTTAATGCTCATTTCCTCCTTCTCCATGGTTATTAGCAATCGTTTCCTTTTGGTGGCGCATTAATTGCAGCCGGCGCGGATTTAAGAATAACCTTCCATCACCCTGGAATTTTTTCCTTCCTAAACTGTCAACACTCGGTCTTCCAAGGTGGTCACTCACAAAGTACTAACTGAGGTCAGTGTAGCTTAACTTCGATAATTGACTTGCAACTAAACCAAGTGCGCTAAATCCCGCCAAACGGCCTGTTTACGAAGTGTTCATTTATCGCGGGAGATTGTGGAACACATCAGTTTTTGCCCACACACGATCAAATTCATCTGTTCAGATATCTGAACAGATATCTGTTCAGATAAGTTTGATCAGTTAAATTTGATCGTGTGTAGAGAAACTAGTTCTCTCGTCAGTTTTCAAATCTGACGCGGCCACACACGATCAAATTTATCTGTACAGATATCTGAACAGATATCTGAACAGATGAGTTTGATGGCAAAACTGATCATGTATGGCCTCTGTTAAATTATAGTATGCCTAAAAAATGAGTTAAATGTAGTTAAACTTGTGATGATTTAAGCACATTTTAGTTTAGTGTAAAACTTTAAGTACACTAATCTAAAATGTCTACATTGTATAATATTATAATTATAATATTATAATTATATAAAATGTGTACATTACATAATATAGACAAATTTTGCTGCTTTCCATAAATAATTGAATTTAAATGCCCCTAACATATTAAACCCAACTGACTTCCCCCCGTTGCCCTCTACTCGACTCAACGGAATGCATAGTAGCATCCTGAATCCGGCTGCAGCTTCCTTCGTTTCTCCTACTCCTGGTACATCATCAACTCCGGACTTTTCTCCTGCTCCTCCTACCGTTCCTCAATCTCTCATTCCCCCTGCCGCTCTCTCCTGCCCTTCCTCTCTACATGTCCACAATCCGGTGTACAGCTCTACTAACTGACTCAACACTCATCCCCCTGGTGTGGACTCCTGCTCACTACAGACCAGTTCAGCGTTATCTAGTCATCCTGCCCATCTGAATCATTGTTATAAAGTCGATAAAATATATAATTCTAAATTTTCGTCTAACTTTAAGTGTTTACTCTCTCTAATCTTCATAGCCTTAAGAACGAGATATCTGAATTTAACAGAGCTATGTCATCTCTCAATATTGATATCGCCTGTCTATGTGAGACTTGGCTGAACGATTCTATCCTAGATAGTATGATAGTCAGCGGTGATTTTAGTGTTTTTAGGAAGGATAGATTAGATAGAAAGGGTGGGGGAGTGGCAATTGTCTGCAGATCCTTACTTAATATTGTATATAAACGGGTTGATTTACCTGGCCGATTCTATTCACTTGAACTACTAGTTTTGGATATTCTTGTTGGCCCCTATGATGGTGTCAGACTGGTAGTGGTCTATTGTCCTCCTGACCGGGTACATGATGTATTAATGTGTCAACAACAACAACAACAATCAGAGTGCTACTGTCATCAATGACAACATCGAGCACTATTGAGACAAAATCAAGCCGGCGAGCAAAAAGAAGGTCCAAAACGGTGCAAATTCCAAAATCCAGATTATCAGTCCATAGTGATAAATGACAGATGTCAATTGTTAGTATCTGCATTAATGTTTATTAGTTATACTAGTTTGTCTATATGCATTGGTGGCGACTTTAATTTACCTCTTATCGACTTTAATTTACCTCTTATCGACTGGGGTAAACTAACTATACCTAATCAGCAAACTTATGTCGATATTCTAAGCTTTTTTATTTCGAATTCTTTTGAACAACTGGTTTCTTTTCCTACTCGTGAAAATAATATCCTTGATCTAATTTTTTCAGATAATCCATCCCTAGTGTATTCCTAAAATAACCAAATAAACTTCAGGTCCTTTACGCAGTAGCAGCACCCGTTTCAAACCAACTCGCCGTTTAAAAATTTCAAACCAAATTAAGAGAATGGTGTGCAAAAAGTTAAGAGCTCGACTGTATTGTACATTCTAAGCTTTTATTTAAATTGCACAAATATGGCATAAATGGCCAACTTCTGTCTTGGTTTTCCTCTTTTTTAAATGACAGATTCCAAGCGGTTAGAATAAACAATTCCTACTCTAACTGGTCTCCTGTGCTCAGTGGTGTGCCCCAAAGTAGTGTTTTGGGTCCAATACTTTTCCTAGTGTACATCAATGATTTGCACCTCTGCTGTCCTGAACTCGATACCTTGTTCCTTTTTGCCGATGATGCTAAATTCTTTGTAGATATTAAGTCGCATTCTGATTGTTTTGCTCTCCAAAAATCACTTAACTCCATTCATGCATGGTCAATGAGATGGCAGTTGAACCTAGCAGTGAACAAGTGCCAAGTATTGTCATTTTGCCTTAGTAAGGAGACGTGTATAGAATTTAATTACAAGCTCAATTCTATCAACTTGACCAGGGTCTATGAAATCACTGACTTGGGGGTGACTTTTACGCAAGACCTTTCTTTCTCCACTCACATCAAAATTATGTGTAACAAAGCCAGGAAAAAATCTTCTATTATTTTGAATTGCTTTATATCAAAAGATAAAACATTACTCTTTAAAGCATTTACTGTCTTTGTTCGTCCTATAATCGAAGACTGTTCCAATGTATGGTCTCCTTTTCGTAAATCTGATATTGATCTTATTGAATCAATTCAGAAGAAATTTACCAAACGTCTTTTTGGAGTGAGTGACCTCTGCTATTCTGATAGACTTAAGATACTTAATGCTGAGTCACTTGAACTACGAAGACTAAAATCTGATCTATATACATATTATAAAATAATTAATAATTTCATTGATTTTCCGCGTAGTGAATTTTTTACTTAAATCTGGTAAAACCAGAAACAATGGTGCTGCAATATACATAAATACCTTTAGATATAATGCAGAACGTTATCATTTTAAAAATAGATGTGTTAGTAAATGGAATAACCTTCCTCATAGTATCATTAATGCTAGCTCTCTTCCGTCCTTTAAAAAGGGCCTATGTCAATCTGATATACGTAAATCTTTGAAGTATTGCTTTTAATTGTTTTTATTTCCATTTGCTTGTATACTGCTGTCGTGAACAGCCTTGCTGCTTGTTCGTCCTCGAGAGGTTGTCTACTTCTGAACTCGCTATCCGGCCGGCAGTGTTTCGAGACGGCAGCTTTGTCGTCGAATGTTTTACTAAGGGCACCGCTTGTCAGGAGGAATCGAGTTGCTGCGTCTTCGGATGATACTTCTTTCTCGGTATCATCCGTTTCGATAGGCCTTTCTTGTTCATTCCCTACTGAGTAGGCCAAGGTCCAACCTCCCTTGCCTACTTCGTAATTGGGTTCTCGGGAACCCGGTGCACAGCGTCCGCGCTGGCCCGAGTCGGGAGTAGAAGCGTACTCCACGTCTTCTACGTATTTAGGCGACGACGGTTGAGTTTCTGCCATGCTCCCTTGGTAGATTCTATTCCGTAATACTCGTGGTTCTCGGGGCGAAGTGATATGGTGACCCAAACCGGGAGCAGAAGCGTACTCCACGTCTGCTATATATTTAGGCGTTACGATTTAGTTTCTTTCCTGGTTCCTAACCTTTCCGTAGTTTCTACTCTCGCCGTTGCTGAAGGTAGTATAACTGGCCTTCCGTGTAGTCGAAGAGAAATTCGTTGATAGTCAACTGGTAATTGGTGATCCTGCTCCCGACTGCAGAGACGAACTCGACCCAGGCGCTTAGCGAATACCTGCAGAGACGAACTCGACCCAGGTATTGCCGTCTCTAGCCTCCTGCCTACAGAGACACACTCGATCTAGGCGCTTAGCGAATACCCGCAGAGACGGACTCGACCCGGGTATCGCCGTGGACTACCAGCCTCTCGCCTGCAGAGACACACTCAACCCAGGCGCTTGGCGAATACCTGCAGAGACGAACTCGACCCGGGTATCGCCGTGGACTACCAGCCTCTTATCTGGGCCTACCCAGGGGGACGCCAACACCATAATACAACAGATCGATACAACAACAAGACAATTACCGGGGGCTACAAGCCTAGGCTAATAAGCGAGCTTGAAAGCTTTCGGCTAGACGAAGACCAGATTTCTGTATACTAATCGTACTTTTGCCGTAGGATTAGGATATCACACTATCCTCCCTCGGTTCCCAGTACTTTCGCGTAGAAGGTTCTGGCCTCCCTGAGTTACTGCGCAGACGAACCATGCAGAACCCAATCTGATTTTGTGTGTATCGACGGCCGCTTTATAACGATCACTTTAGAACGATCGACTTCAGCCTATCACAGCACTACTCGCTTAGTCGATTTACGCGCCAGCTGCGTCACTTTGGAAATACCCTGCGTAATAATCTAGCTATACCCACCTATAATCTCGGCATATATCATCTATTATAAATCTTTGGAAAAACCCTACGTCACTTATTATTTATAAATAACTGCTGTATAATATATGCTTTCTATCTATAGTATACATTTCGTAATATATAAATTGTGAACAAGGCGTGTTCATTACAACTGCTTTTGTATATTTATGTTGCTTGTATACTGATTTTAGCGTGTTTATTTTAGCTCTATGTTTGTGATTACCTTCGCACTTGTACGTATGATACTTTAATCCTATTAATTAATCTTTTTATTTTAACTTTCTACTTTTAATGAACTAAATCCAGAATATGTAAGCGCTTTTATAGCCTGTATCCTCCGTTCACACAAACGTTTCCATATTTCGCTTTTCTATCTACTTTACCTGTTTTAAATGTTTGATATGATTAATAAATAAATAAATAATTATATGGGACAAAGTTGATGTTCAGTATTTGAAAACAATACTATTTTGAAGATAATGCTGACTAATTGGACATCATGTAATATACTGAATGTTTCGAGTTAGATCGTGATATATTTATTGCCTAATACCAAATAAGATTTAGGCAGTCCACTCAGTTATTATAAGTTGTTATAAATGATAAAATTTTTGAAATAGCGCAGTGATTTCAATGTACACAGTGATTTCAGTGTACTCAGTGATTTCAATGTACTCAGTGATTACAATGTACTCAGTGATTTCAATGTACTCAGTGATTACAATGTACTCAGTGATTTCAATGTACACAGTGATTTCAATGTACACAGTGATTTCAATGTACACAGTGATCTCTATGTACACAGTGATCTCTATGTACACAGTGATTTCAATGTACACAGTGATTTCAATGTACACAGTGATTTCAATGTACACAGTGATTTCAATGTACACAGTGATTTCAATGTACACAGTGATTTCAATGTACACAGTGATTTCAATGTACTCAGTGATTTCAATGTGCACAGAGGATGCAATGAGGAAAATGTATACTTGTACTGTATTACTAAATATTATCGCAAATAAATTGAATAGCCTGGTTACAAATGGCAATCAGATAATAAATATAACAATTGTTGATAGGGTCAAATGGAGACTTATTGTTGAACAATTAGTCTTTAATTTGTAGTAAAATTGAAACTTAGATAGTTTTTTTTTCACATATCCATATTGGCAGGGAATTGTACCACATTTTTCTTATGTCGGATATTTTAATTCATGTCAGTTTTGTTTTATTTTTTCAGTGATAATACTTGGGAGCCAAAGGAGAATATACTTGACGAACGTCTCATTAAGGCCTTTGTGATAGAAAAGTAAGTATCTTCTTTTCTTCTTTCTCTGACTCAATTAGTTCATAATTCTATCTCAATTCTTAATTGACTGTTACATCCCTCTAATTTTTTCTCAAATCAATCAATCTTCCTTCCTTCTCTTTGTGACATCTCAATTCTTAGTTGGCTGTTAATATCCTGTCCCTCCTTTCTCAAATCAAGGATCAATCAATTGGCCTTCCTAAAGGTGTGATTAGAGTGAATTGTTTGAATTCTCGGATATTTGAGGGTGTATCATGTATGCCCTAATTATGACTCTTTGCGTGACGTCATGTGTTGACAGGACTGTTTATTTATTGATTTTTAATAAACAAATAGATTTTTGATGAAATTTAGCGTCTTCAGTGAATAGTTTTAGACTTGATTAAGTACATTGGCATACTATTAACTTAGTTCATAGTTCTATGTTATATTGTTAATCTGTTATCTAGTTATTTTGTTGAAAAATCAATTTACAGTTTTGACCGTTATTTTACCCTTATAGTTGATTTTACCCTTATAGTTGCAGTTATTTTATACTGCTTTTACTGTTTAAATTGTTAAAGTTATAGTGTTTATTTTTTGATCGTTAGTTAATTTTGTGTATTTGTATCATTTTATGTAATTTGTGTAATATTATATTGTATTTTATATTGTACTTTCTGTATTGTTTACAATTACTGATTAATCAGTTTTGTAAGCATGTTTCGATCGAGAATTCCTGTTAATTCTCTTCGAAGCAATATTTCTCTTTGCTCTCTTAACATTCGATCCCTCTCTAACTCAGACCATATCATTGCTTTGCATGATTTGGCTGAGACTCACAAGTTTGACTGTTTTGCCATCAGTGAAACTTGGCTATCCTCTATAACCACTCCTTCTGAACTGATGTCTATTCTTCCTCCAGGTTATAATATGTTTATTGCAAATCGTGACTCTAGGGTATCTGGTGCTAAGGGTGGTGGAGTTGCTCTCCTGCTAAGGAAGCCCTTTACCCTTCTTAGCAATGACTGTCATAAATTTTCTTCATTTGAAGCAATTTCAGTCACTGGTAAATTTGGCACATGTACTCTGCATGTTGTTGCAGTGTATCGACCACCATCTTCCTCCACCTATGCCAAACCTTTCTCTCTCTTTTTATCTGAGTTTTCTGCCCTACTCTCCTTCCTTACAACTTCAAAATCAGACTTTGTGATTACAGGTGACCTCAATATTCACCTTGATATTCCTCTTGATCACTTAACTCAGCAGTTTAATACTTTGCTGTCCTCTTGTAATGCTGTTCAACATGTGAATGTTGCTACTCATATTGACCATCATACACTTGATGCTGTTATTATACCAAGTCTCTCTGCTATTGATCATTTAAGTGTTAATATTTTATCTCACTCGCCGTCTGACCATTTTTCCTGTTGTATTCTCTTATAATCGTGTTAAGCCAGATACTATTAAAAATTCAGCTACTGTTTCATTTAGGTGTATTAATAATATTGATCTTGAGCTCTTTTATTCTGATCAGAAAACTCGACTTTGATCAAGTCTCCTTCTAATGATCTTGATGAATTAGTAAAACAGTATAACACTACTCTTTCATCTCTACTTGATAAGCATGCACCTCTAACTACCAAGAAGCTTAAGAAATCTAACCCTTGGTACACCTCTGATCTGAGAAAGCTAAAGGCTGCATGCTGTAGAGCTGAAAGAAAGTGGCGTCATACCCATTCCGATTTTTGGAAAACTGCTTCTAATTTGCAACACAAGATTTATCGTACTGCTATTGCTAATGCTAAGAAAGAGTACTACTCCTCTTTGGTCAGTAAGGCTGTGAATGTCAAGAGATTATGGAAAACTGTTAATGATCTTTTACATAGATCTATTTCTCCTTCTCTTCCTTCTGCTCCTGTTGAGTCACTTCCTGAACAATTTTCCAGTTACTTTAGTGATAAGATAAGCAATCTTAGAGCATCTATCTCTCCAGCTCCTAACTCTACTCCTCATACTCCAGTACAGACTCGTTCCAAGGATGGGCTTTCTAATTTCACTCCAGTTACAATTGAAGAGATTACTAAATTAGTTTTAGACTCTCCAGCCAAACATTGTGACTTGGACCCTATACCAACCTCTCTTTTAAAGAAGTGCATTCGCATAATTGCTTCTGTATTAACATTGATTGTTAATCTCTCTCTCTCTACTGGCATATTTCCTTGCGCTTTTAAGCATGCAGTTATTACTCCATTGCTTAAAAAGCCCACACTGGATAAGGAATCATTGTCGAATTACAGGCCTATATCTAATCTGTCATACATATCTAAACTCACTGAAAGAATTGTTCTCCAGAGGCTTTCTACTCATCTCTCTTACAATGATCTATTTAATAAGCATCAAGCTGCTTATACTAAGCATCGTTCAACTGAAACGGTGCTTCTATCTGTGTGCAAGTCTATTGTTAATGCCATGTGCACACAACGCTTAACTGGATTATGTATGCTTGATCTTTCGGCCGCTTTTGATACCATTGATCACAATATTCTTCTGGAACGTCTTTCTTCCTGGTTCGGTATTCGGGGAACTGTTCTTGATTGGTTTTCTTCCTATCTAACGGATCGTTCTTTTAGTGTGAAAGTGATGGAGTACGTCTCTTCACCTTCCCACTTAAAGTATGGTGTGCCTCAAGGCTCCGTTCTTGGTCCTATCCTCTTCAACCTATATACAACACCCTTAAGCTCACTGATCTCTTCTCATTCTATTGATCATGAACTATATGCTGATGACACGCAAATGTACACTTGTTTCACCCCTAACTCTTACTCTGATGCTGAAACCCTCCTGCAACAAAGTTTTCAGTCTATATCCTCTTGGATGTCTGCTAATTTTTTGGCACTTAATCCATCTAAGACTGAATTCTTGTTGGTTGGGACACCTCAACTGCTTCTGAAGCTGAATGGGAAAACTCTTACGTTATCTTCGGATATTACAATAACACCTGTTTCTTCTTTGAGAAATCTCGGTGTTATCCTTGATAAACACCTAACCTTCCACGAACACATAACTAAAACTTCACAAGCATGTTTCTTTCATATCCGAGATCTTCGTCGAATACGTCCATATTTGTCACGTGAGACAGCTGCTACAATTGGTGCTGCTATTGTGCAATCGAAATTGGACTACTGCAATTCCCTGTTTTTAAATCTCCCTGGCTGTGAGATTGATCGATTGCAGTTTGTTCAGAATTCTCTTGCGCGAGCAATTTTTTGTAGTTCCAAGTACTCACATGTTACGCCCATTTTAAAGTCTTTGCACTGGCTAAAGATTAAAGAGCGAATCATTTACAAAACAGCTTCGTTAACCTATAAGTCCATCACCATCCCTGGACAACCTTGTATGTCTCACTTGATTAAAGTGATGCAACCTGCTGTTACTCGGTCTTCTAAATTAATTACTCTTGTGAGACCTAGCTTACCTTCGTGCTCTAAGCTATCTAATTGTTCTTTTCAGCATGCTGCACCGCAGATCTGGAATTCTCTTCCATCTAATCTTCGGAAATCTTCATTTGAAGCACATTGGCCTTTGCTTTCCTAGGTCAGTTCCATAGGCAGTTGAAGACCTATATTTTCCATCCCTCATTTCCATCCGGTGTCCATGAGCAGCGACCTGCGCCTAAACCTCCTTTTCTTTAATACCCTGTACTTTGGACTGATTGTCTGGATTTTGGAATTTGCACCGTTTTGGACCATCTATTTGCTCGCCGGCTTGATTTTGTCTCAAAAGTGCTCGATGTTGTCATTGATGACAGTACCACTCTAATTGTTGTTATTATTATTATTATTAATTGTATCGGGGAGGGTGTATAATTCACTTGAAGCTATGATGGCTCAGCTGGTGTCAAGTTGGCAAGTTGACAGTGCATCATTAGGTGAAGGGTTCATATATCATAACAAAGACGTATGAACTCTTAAAAAAATTTGAAAAATACTTCAGCTGTAACACACCTCTATTTTTTTTAGTCAAACTGAGGGATTGATACACCAAATTTTGTGTCAACCCCCCCCCCCCCCCCCCGTCAACCCCCCCGGCTAATCGAACCTGGTGCTTTCCTTATAATCAAAAGCTAGATTTTAATTCACACAATACCGTCTGTGACTTATATGTATGGAAGCCGATAATAAACTAAGCTTTGATGGGGTTATGTGTCTTACAGATTTTACTGATTTCTTATATGATTGGTAACACAGTGCTAAATATTTATACTTGTTCTTGTTATAGTCCAGTGGCGGCAAATGGAAAACGGAGTGTAGGAAGACCCAAGGTATTTATTTAATGTCATATTCAAATCAAAATTAATTTGTGATTTGTTCATTATTGTATTGTGTTGGAAGGAAGTAACTGCCATTCCAGGTAAATAATTGAGGTTTTTCTAAGCAAGTGAAGTCAGTTAATTAAATGATTATACTCTGTAACAAATATATTTTCTAAACTTAAGAATTAGAAATCTGCACTATTTGATCAACTAGTTGACCTATTTAGCACCCTAAGCCTTGATCTGTATAGTAACAATGACCTTGACCTATATATCACCTAAAATATAGCCACGCAACAAAAAGTTCTCCACTTGGGTATGTAAGCTGGCCATATGACATAAATACGTGCAGTCTTATATGATTTATATTCTAAGTTTTAAACTCTTTCAAGGCTAGTGGCTGATCTGGTAGCATGCTTTCTTAACAAGTAGGAGGCCAGAGTATCTAACATTCGCTGGACTCTCACTAACTGTATGGTTGTGATAACGGAATGGACATTAAACACAGTGTCTTTGTATAGCCTCTCGATGCTAATTTAACTCTACCAAATTGCACAGAGCCGTAAACCTACGACCACGTCAAGTACTCACCGGTCAACTGTGAGTACTAATAATACCAGCGATGATGGAGAGGATGCGAGTGAGGATGGAGATGAAGGAGATGGAGACAGTTTTGAGGTGGAGAGGAGCTCTTCTACTCGCAACGGTCTATCAGATGGACGAAGGAACTCTGATCAGCCGTCGGTGACTCCTCTCAAGCTTCACCGACGTGCTAGGCTGAGCAACGAATCGTTGATGGCTGAGTCATCAGTTAACGAGTCATCAAGAAGGCTGAGCGATGAATCATCAGTCAGGCTGACTAGTGAATCGTCAACTGAGCTGACTGGTGAACCGCCAGTCAGACTGACAGAGGCATCTGTCAGACTGACTGGCGAGTCATCGCCCATACACATCAAACAGTCATCAGTCAGACTTGACTCGCCGATAAACCGCCGACTCATCGACTCATCGTATGACTCATCGACTGCGGGCAAGAGTCCGTCTGGTGAACAGTTGACGGGAAGAAAGTCCAGTTCCTCGGGTCTGTGTAAGGTCATACAGAGTCGTATGCTGATGACTGAGGGACTGGATGGAAAGAAGATGCTCAGAATGACCGCCTCTCCTTCTTCTGCTCGGTCTGGTGGCACCAGTAGCTTCACCAGGTAAATCCACCAGTAACTTCACCAGGTAAATCCACCAGTAGCTTCACGAGGTAAATCCACCAGTAGCTTCACCAGGTAAATCCACCTGTAACTTCACGGTTGTTTTTTAAACCGCGACTTAAATAATCATGAGCCAGTACAACTCATAAAGTACATCTCTACAGTACAACTCACACAGTACAACTCAAAAAGTACAGCTCTACAGTACAACTCATAAAGTACATCTCTACAGTACAACTCACACAGTACAACTCATAAAGTACATCTCTACAGTACAACTCACACAGTACAACTCATAAAGTACAACTCTACTGTACAACTCCACTGTACAACTCTACTGTACATCTCTACAGTACAACTCACACAGTACAACTCATAAAGTATAACTCTACTGTACAACTCCACTGTACAACTCTACTGTACATCTCTACAGTACAACTCTACTGTACAACTCTACTGTACAACTCTACTGTACAACTCTATGGTACAACTCTACTGTACAACTCTACTGTACAACTCTACTGTGCAACTGTACAGTAAAACTCTTACAGAACTACTTATATTCCACAAAATATACAGCCAGACACTTGATGTTTAGCTTACTTGTCTAATTGCGAACCTGTGAGTCTAGGGTTCAAATTCAACGCTCATCATGTCCTTTACAAGATTTCTCGTCAAGGAAGTGTCATTAAAGTGACTCAACTTCTGAATCGTTTTCAATTTCAAAGGGAGCATAGATTCGTGATTGAGATTAATTCTTATTCGAGCGTAATTGTTTAGTGCAATTACATTGCCTTACAAATTTTAACTTAATATTAAGTAGGTTTAGAGCATTTAAGGTCTGTTTTCTAAACAGAATTTTATCAATGGTTTCTATTCTGCAGCTCCCTGTATTGTGCTTTGTTTAAAATTGATAAAAATAATTTATATTTTAGACCTTTCTGATAAGGTAGTTAAAAATTAAAATAAAAAATAAATAAGTGGTTCATAAGTGAGTAAAATGTAAATAAGTAGTACAAAGAGATAAGTTACTCAATTCACATAATATACAACAGTATATTAATTATGGTTAAGATAATTTATATTAATGATAGTTAAGATAGTCTATATATATATATACAGTATATATATATATACAGTATATATATATATACTGTATATATATATATACTGTATATATATATATATATATATATATATATATATATATATATATATATATTAATGATAGTTAGGATGTTAACATCGGATTCTTTTCTAGAAACGATATCTATGATGGAAAAGATATCTATGATGGAAAGGATATATATATATAATAGAAAGGATGTCTATGATGGAAAGAATATCTAGGATGATTAGGCTAAATCTAAGAAGTTAAAAATCTTTCTATCTTTCAAAAAATATCAAGCCTTTATTATGTAGGAGCCTAGAAATATAAAAATGGTTCAACTTCTCGTGTTGCTTTGTTCATTGTATGTTTGAATTTTATTTTTATTTTATCTAAAAGAGATTGCCAAATTTTACATTCATCATACAATGATTTGACATTGAAGCTGATTCCACATTCTACAGGGTGAGTAAAAAAAGTGAAAACACCTGCAAAAAGTGTGAATATCTCTGGCTATTGTTAATATTTTCAAATCAAACTTTTACCAATTACTAAAGGGCTAATATTGGATGGGGTGGCCAATTTTCATCCATTTTAAGCTGTAGATTGGCCAGTTATACAAGTTTCAGCAGAGTAACCCTCATTTTTTACCTAAAAATGGCTTTTGCTACAACGGTAAGGGCAAATTGCACTTCATTTTCGAGAAGGAAAAGGTGAACGCTCAGTATTGCGTCAATACTTTACTTCCCAAGCTGTTTGACGATTGCAATACACTTATACCACATGGTTTCATCTTTCAGCAGGATGATGCTCAGGCTCATGCATCTCGTCATGCACATAATGAATCAGCGAGAGAAATCCGCATTTCATTAAGAAGATTGAATGGCCTCCAAACTCTCCTGATCAAAATCCTCTAGATTACCATGTCTGGGGAACCATGCTGCATCTCTATCAGAAACACCCGTCGAAGCCTAAAAACAAGACAGAACTGCAGGAAGTGCTACAATCAATTTGGGAGAGACTGTCCCAAGCTGGAATCAACAAGGCTGTCCTAGCATTCCGAAAGCTAGTGCAGTCCTGCATCGCAGCTGGAGGAAAGCATATCGAATAGGCAGTAATGCTAGCAGATACAACTGGTTCTTTTGGAACCACCACAACGACCCTTTTCAGGGCCCAAAAAATTAAACTAAATATAATTTTTATTTACGGTACGTTCAAGGGGGGGGGGTTGCTCTGCTGAAACTTTCATAACTGGCCAATCTATGTATTAAAATAGATGAAATTTGGCCATCATATCAACAATTAGTCATTTAGTAATTGGTAAAAGTTTTATTTGAAAATATTAACAATAACCTGAGATATGCAAACTTTTTGCAGGTGTTATCACTTTTTTTTACTCACCCTGTACATACGTTAGGAGACTAATAACTATAATATATTATGCTATCTTCTTCTACACTGATAGGTTTTTTCACTACCAGACCGGCTCCATTTAAGACCATATTTCTAGTCAACATAATATATGTTGTTGCCTTTCAATTCTTTCAATTTGGTGATAAGCCACAACATAACTTTGTTGCTTATCATCTTGGTTTTCACAACGTTGCTTATCACGTTGGTGATAAGCAGCGTGTTGGTGAATCAATTTGCATTGATGTGTGATGCGGAGGCGTCCCTGACGCTTTTATGAAGCAGACGATGTACATTTATTCTTATTTTATATTATATTTATTTTTATTTTTAAAAGGTTTTTATTTATATTTTATTAACTCTTGTTGTGTGTAGACTCGTAAAGCGAGGAAGAGGACGACCAGTAAAGAACGATGCGCTGATAGTCGCTGCCCCGCCTCCAGGTGGAGCCACTGCCGTCAGATCCAGGGGACGACCTCGAAGTTCTCGCGGCAACCATGCTGGGTCTCACCGGCCCCCATCTACCCCATCACTCCACGACGACAGCAAGTCTTCATCCCTGTTCTCTGAAGATGAGAAGCTCGGCTCTAAAGTACGTGACGGTGATGTGACAGATGGCGACGGTCATTGTTCTGCGGACGATAGTCTATCTAACGGTCACTCTGATAAGAGTGGTAGTGGCAATGACAGTGGCTCAACCACTGTCGTGTCACTGTCGACCAGTGTCAGTGGTACTGCTCAAGGTGACAATACCATCACTAACTGCAGCAGTAACTCAGACATGGACACCAGCGGTCATCGTGCTAACGCTTCTGGCGACAGGAGGCAGAATTCATCATCAGCGACCGTTCGAGCTGTAACAAACAGCAAGGCTATATGGATACCTAGCGAGGAATCGAAGAGGTTGATAAATGCTGTGTGTATAACTGACGTCACCACGGACTCTCTTACGATCACGTTCAGAGAAAGCTTCTCTGGTGAAGGTTTCTTCAAACAGAGTGAGGGTAGTATGTCTTGAATGTAGTTAATGTTGGCAACTCTCAAGTGGAAAGTGGACTTGCGCCAGTTTAGATCTCGCATTCTTTTTGGTTACTTGATATGGTTTGAGCTGGTAAAGTATCATTAAATTGTCCGGCTATGGATCTAAATGTAGAGGATTCTAATCCTGGGATCGCCCTTCACTGCTTTCAATCTAGGAAATTGACGTTATTTTAGGCTCTTCGATGCTATAATAGCCATTTCAATTGATATAATGTCTGTAGTTGTTGTTCACTCTAAGTTCTCTAACTCCAGCTTCTAATGTAGAGAAGATGTTAAAGTCTGCTTAAAATTTAATTAGGATTTAAATGATTGACGAGTCAAGATACCCGTGCTCTGTCTAGGTTGCTAAAGAATAGACCACCGGGAGGCTGCAATTGTCGTAAAAGGCGGCAACCCAAATCTCTGTCAAATCTTTTTTCCTTTGCATAGCAATGAAAAATCAAATTTTTCAATCCAAATGGATGCCAGAAGTGGCATTCGGTTGGCGAGCGCTTAGGCTTAAGAAATTACTACAAAATGTTCTAAAGCCCGACCCTAGCTAAACTGAGATTCAAAGTAAGATGATGATGATGCTGACTAATCCATGATATCTTGAGTTTGTGGTAGTATACATATTTACATTGCCCATGTTGTGTTCGAGTCATAGAAAAATTTTCTAAAATCGTAAACTATGCAAATACAATTTTGCAGATCGTTGTACATTCTTTGTACTCTTTGTTCTTTTGCCAGTAATCTATTTTTGTCTGTTTTTGATTATTTGTGTGTTTGTCTAATATACAACTTTCTTTTTGTTCCATAATTAATTGCCATTTAAGGTAGTGTATGTATTTACTATGTAACTCTCCTGGTATACAGAATGTGATATGAGAGTGATAGTGTACTAGATTTTCCGTCAATTCAGCCTGTGAGTAAAGTAAGGGAATAGAATATCTTCAAGAGTTTATTTTAACGATAGCATTGCAGATCTCTTCTGTCTTATTGTGTGATGGACGGCTCAGTAAAACAATCGGTATTTAATTGGACACAGCATCGGAAGATTTCAAACTTAAGCACAAGTCTGATGTTGAATGTTTTTCCAAGAGAATAGAGTTTCGTCATCGAATCAACAATGGTTGTCGACTGTATTGTGGAGCACCAGACTACCTCTGGATAGCTGTATTGTGGAGCACCGGACTACCTCTTGATAATTATAATTGTATTGTGGAGCACCAGACTACCTCTGGATAGTTGTATTGTGGAGCACCAGACTACATCTGGATGGTTGTATTGTTGAGCACCAGACTACCTCTGGATGGCTGTATTGTGGAGCACCAGACTACCTCTGCATGGCTGTATTGTGGAGCACCAGACTACCTCTGCATGGCTGTATTGTGGAGCACCAGACTACATCTGGATGGCTGTATTGTGGAGCACCAGACTACATCTGGATGGCTGTATTGTGGAGCACCAGACTACCTCTGGATGGCTGTATTGTGGAGCACCAGACTACATCTGGATAGCTGTATTGTGGAGCACCAGACTACCTCTGGACGGCTGTATTGTGGAGCATCAGACTATATCTGGATAGCTGTATTGTGGAGCACCAGACTACCTCTGGATGGGGCTCAGTGAAAATAACTTCTGTTTCACTCGATGGTGATTTATTCTCTGGTGTCGTCTCTAATCTTTGAGGGGTTCTCTGGGGTGATGTACGCACTTTATACATTGTATCCATTTATATTTAGAACTAAATAAGAAAAATTTGACATTTTTGAGGGAGCAGATACCCCGGTTGCCTCCCCATGGCTACGTCACTGGTTAATTTTCTCTACTCTTATAGGCGCAATTCTTAGAGACGACTCAGCGCGAAGCTGAAGCGATGGACTTCTGCTTATTAAGCGAACATTGTGCTAGCTAGGCTAAACTGACGGTGAATGATGTCATGGACAACAGTAGCACTGTAGTTTTATAGTGGATGAAAGATCACAAAGATCATACGGTTAAGCAATGCTGAGCGTTATGCAAAGTTCTGGAGATTTTAAGCTTCAATAATAGAACCTATTTAGAGCCTAATATTACCGTACACTCTATGTGCTAACCGGGATATTTATAATATCTTTGTTATTATATAATCTATATGTATATTATGTGTGCAATTACATCTGTAAGCCTTTTGTTCAATATAGATGCAATGTTCTCATTCATATGTCTCCATCTCTACTATTATAATTGGTTGCCACAACAAAAGCTGTATGTTATGAATGGAATTTTAAATTTGTTCCTTTTTCTGAGATAAACGTCAGTGTTGTAGAATGTCTCAATAGCTTAGGGTAACGTCGTGTAATTTTCAATGACAGATCCTGATGTGAATTGAACTCTTGCGTTTCGAATCCCTGCCGCGCTGATCTGAGAGTAATGTCTCAGACATTCACTGGACTGGTTATAAGGAAAGTGGACTAAATGGCGTAAAGGGTTTAAACATGTGGTATTAAAAGTGATAGATATCGACATAGTTTATCATTTCACTATAACGCGTGTTTACTTTTTTACTTTGTAATCAAAGGATAGTATAGGCAGGGAGTGCACCCTCGCCCCCTCCACTAGAGCAAAGTCACGTGCTCCCTATGCAACGGAACCGAACTCACCTGGAGCAAGTTTTCCGCTTCCTCTCCTATTTTTAGACCTTTTCCCACTTCCCCTAGTTTTCCCATGATGAGACTTGCGTCATTGTAACATTGAGTGGACGCCCTTGGACGTAAGGATTACAAGCATATAAGGTTTTGGGTGATAGGCCCTAAAATACGGGCGTATTTTTTATTTTCGTATTACATTGACGATAGGGTAAAATTTGTGTAACATTGACTGTATATCATGTTTTAAGAAAACTTTATATTTTTTGTCAACTGCTTATTGTATGCTGTGCTGTATATATATATATATATATATATATATATATATATATATATATATATATATATATATATATATATATATATATTGCTTTTTGTCGCATTTTCAATAAATTTTATGTTTTGAACATCTTTCAATTTACTTTTGAAACACTACTCTGTCATATGCCTCTGTAGTGTCAATGAAACGATGGCCTAACATTAAGGAGCCAAGCGTGCAAAAGGTACAATCTTAAAGCTGTAAAACCGATGGTAGCGGCAGTTTCATCTCTCGAAAGCGATATCAGTGACTGGCGAGTCCTGGATTTGAATTCCGCACATCTGATCCGCAGTCGGATATCTTACCAACAGGTGTCTTAGTGGCGTCCTTAGGTATCCACATCTGCGATATATTAATGGCCAAAAAATCTAATTTGTGTAATTTTTACCACATTACTGCAAAATCTTAATGATAGTATACACATATGCTTGCTCTATCTCTCTCTTCTCTCTCTCCACTCTCTCTCTCTCTTTCTTCTCTCTCTCTCCCTCTCTCTCACTCTTTAATATAGCTTAATATCTACGTCAGCTGCCCTTTTGAAGAATATATATACATGTGGAAGGAAGTGCTGGGAAAATACAAATTTGAGGGTGATACTATTTATGGCATGGATGAATACTGAAAGGAGACTATTGGTGGAGAGAAGTGTTATTGCTAGTGGAGAGATAAGTGTTATTGTTAGTGGAGAGGTACGTGTTATTGTTAGTGGAGGGGTACATGTTATTGTTAGTGGAGAGGTAAGTGTTATTGTTAGTGGAGAAGTACGTGCTATTGTTAGTGGAGAGGTACGTGTTATTGTTAGTGGAGTGGTACGTGTTATTGTTAGTGGAGAGATATGTGTTATTGTTAGTGGAGAGATATGTGTTATTGTTAGTGGAGAGGTACGTGTTATTGTTAGTTGAGAGGTACGTGTTATTGTTAGTGGAGAGATACGTGGTATTGTTAGTGGAGAGGTACGTGTTATTGTTAGTGGAGAGGTACGTGTTATTGTTAGTGGAGAGATATGTGCTATTGTTAGTGGAGAGGTACGTGTTATTGTTAGTGGAGAGGTAAGTGTTATTGTTAGTTGAGAGGTACGTGTTATTGTTAGTGGAGAGATGTGCTATTGTTAGTGGAGAGGTACGTGTTATTGTTAGTGGAGAGAGCTGGTACTGCTGGTGGAGAGAGGTGGTACTGCTTGTGGAGAGAGGTGGTAATGCTGGTGGAGAGAGGTAGTACTGCTGGTAGAGAGAGGTGGTACTGCTGGTGGAGAGAGGTGGTACTGCTGGTGGAGAGGGGTGATACTGCTTGTGGGGAGAGGTGGTACTGTTGGTGGAGAGAGGTGGTACTTCTGGAGAGAGGTGGTACTGCTGGTGGAGAGAGGTGGTACTGTTGGTGGAGAGAGGTGGTATTGTTGGTAGAGAGAAATGGCATTATTGATGGAGAGAGGTTGTATTGATAGCGGAAAGAGGTGGTATTGTTGGAGACAAATTTTCCGAAAAAAATCAGGAACTTTTTTATTCAAAAACATTTGAACGATTATAACTTACAAGATCCAAAAAGCCATCGCGATCGATGTAAAGAGTTTTAGATAACATGAAAACTACACGTATATGAAGCGCAAATCAGAGGGACGAGAGCAGGCGCGGATACACTGTTGGGGATGCATCCCCCCACCGGCTCTAGCGGATTTTATTACGATGCGATAAGTTCGTGGCGACTAGCTATTGTGGATTATCTTTTACAATTGTAATAAATCGACACATCCCCCCACCTACCTATCCCACCCTCTCAGTCCCCCTAGCCCAAATCCGGTCACTTTTGCAAATTTCTCTGATCCTTTGAGTTTTTGGTAAGGAGAGGGGGTAGGAGTAGGCTGATTAAGTCAAGTAAAAGTTAGAGACACCGGCAGAACAACGAAGCGGCTGTCGTAGTATCAGTGCAAATTGTCTAATTGTTTTACGAAGCTGCTTCCATCGAATTATATAACTGCTTGATATCACTATAGACTTGTCAACCAACTCTCCAACTCTCGTAAGAAACCCAAACCTTATATAGTTGAGTGCTAAATACCGGTACAAATCGGAAAATAGTTTAGACGTTAATTTGTTATTCCCTAATTTAATTTATATAATGCGTATTACAGTCATGGGCCTTTACTTACAGTATATCATAGGTCGATTTCAAAGGGTGTCATAAGACAATGTTAACACGTAATTAAGGGCGCTCGCTATCTGACTGGGAGTCTTTGAATCGGTAGATTGTTCATTCAGTTTTTGGCTTCATTTGAAAGTACCATAGTCGCTAGATTGTTTTATAAAGTTTTAGCAATACAGCTCAGATACCATTTTCTTTATTTCTAGCATATAGTCCGAAAGTACGCAATGACAATAAATATATAGATGTAATTCCTATATTAAGTAGGCTATTTAATTAAGGTTTCGTTCAGTTTATGTTTGTCTTATGTATTGATTTTTAAAAATTGCTAATGTTTCATTTTAATGCGAATTTAAAAAGTTTAAGCTTACGAATGTCTACGTTAACTGTTTACGTTAACTGTTTTAGATATTTGTTTATTATCATTTATAAAACATCATGGCTGGATGTGCGACTGTACTGTAGGTCAGGATCTAAATACTTATATTTACTTTTATTAACCTTCTTATTTTTAGCATAGGCGCCGGCACCGGTACGGCAGGTACGGCAATTGCCCTACCAATTTTTAGTCCCAATGTTAAATGCAGTACCAAGTTGTGTACAACTGTTTTACTCTTAATGGCCTTAATGATGTAGAAGAGGTCATTAATGTACAAGTAAAATCAAGACTATAGTTGATAAGATGGAATAAATAGCAGCCCTTTGTGAGTGTATCCTGTGAACTTGTGTGAAGCGAAGGCGACAGGAAGTCAGAAATGATAAATTGCTGACATATGTTGAGAGATTTCAGTCACATATCAATGTGCCTGCAACCTTAATGCGTTAGTTTCTGCGACACCCTATCCTCATTAGCAGATTAGAACTGGAGGGACAGGAACAGCTCATTTTCACGGACTGCAGCCTAAACATGGGACCAAGAGTAAAGTTGCCGCCGTTAATACATGTACACGAGTTCTAATGAGTTTACATTCAGTTGGATTCACAAGTTTAACAGTCACTGTTGTGCATATATTTTACTTTATACGTTAGTAAGCTAGTTTAGAACTATGAAAACGTTACAATTATAACGATGAAAGGGTCGTTTAATTCACTTAGACTAGATCGCTAGAGTATGTACAGGCTATTTGGTCATTAGAATAATTCAGTTAGATGTATTCACAATAGTATTAATATACTTAATATTAGATTTTAAAAATACATGCATGGCTAAATCGCTGGTTAATAAAAAATAGGCTACATAATTTACATACATGTTGGCCTAACTGGTTATGTTAAGTCAAACAGTATTAAATATACTTATCATACAGTTTAATAACTTTGGTTCCATGCAATTATCCACAATGCAATAGGTTTAAAGTAGAATGCGTAGGATATATTATTTATCTTCAACTATATGCAGAACGTACCAGAACGTTTGGTTCATATCACCAGTAGTACAGCTTTCATATAAGTGACATCATTTGGATAATTGAACCGGTTGCAAACTTAAGTTGCTTCAAAAGCTGAAAACATTCAACTACCGGAAGAGCAGGTGGACCTGACAGTATCATTAGAAGTTTAGAAACTGACGCTAAACAACATTATAACTTTCTCTTGAGCTGCATAAGCTGGCGCATAATATTATAATGTCTAATATTTTATTATTAATAGTCAGCATGCCTACAATTGCTTGCATGTGCTCCCACTCGAATCTACGTGTGCTTAGGCGCTTATACATTTGCGTGTGCATGTGGGTGTTTGTATGTCTATGTGTTCATATTTGCGTAAATGCATGTGCGTATGTGCATGTATATGTGAATATACATGCACATACGCGTTGGAATTTAAGTAGTAAGTTTAATATAGTATGTTTTATATAGTAAGTAGTAATTTAAGTAGTAGGAATTTAATCTGAAAAGGAATTGATATAAGTTCCAAAGTGCGACACTACAAAGAACTAAAGAATTTAGGCCCCTACGTAGCCTACATGAATACATTGGTATCAATTAATGCCCAGCGGATGGATGGAAAGAAAGATTTCAACCAAGAAACATCACTAAGCCTTCACTTTTTAGAGAAACCTAACATGTATGAGCGCATACTAACTACTTTTTCATGTGCACTTTTCATCTAAACACTGCGCTTCAAACAACTAATACTGTGCTTCTATAACATCTACAACAAAGTCGTAAGGAGTTAACTCGACCGATGTTCTTGAAATTTATAGTACCTGACCAGCAGCCAAATCTACGAAACAGAGAAATTTCGTTTGAAGAGAGAGAGAGAGAGAGAGAGAGAGAGAGAGAGAGAGAGAGCGAGAGAGAGAGAGAGATTCAATGTTTTTTAATTCATTGACAATTACAGATTACTAATACAGATTCAGCATAGTTTAGACCACAGTAACACAAAACTATAAAAAAGTGCAGTTAAAATAAACACAGGTGTGCAGATGTGCTCAAGGCATAGCAATCAAATAGCTACCAGCATATCGGCCACCAGTGAGGGCATATCCCTATCTTGTTGGCCACCGATAAAACATATAATCACGTCAATTTACATAAGTTATTAGACTTTAGAAGTATAGCATGATTAGGCTATAATATCGATCCAGACTAGAAATTAAGTTAGTACGAATAGGCCTATAGGAGATTAAATAACAAATCGACACTCGAGAAACATGAAAAATTATGATAACCAATAGCAATATTATAGCAATAGACAAATTATTAGGAAGGTGTAAATGCTTATATATAAGTTTAGCAATTGAGAATTTATATAAAAGGGCAATTGGAAGGATATCATAATTCATATAAAGTTGCTTAACATTGTAGAAGCGATTATGATTTTGTAGATTCCTCAAGACTTTACTAATAGAAACATGTAATGGATGAAGAGCAGACTCAGTTGTATTGCCATAAACTTCAACTCCATACGTGACATATGAGTATATAAGAGTATGAAAAATCATTTCACGACAGTAAGCACGTAGAAATTGTTTTCGAGCATACAGCATAGAGTTTAGATTATTAATTTTTTTAGATAAATATATAATATGTTGTTTAAAATTTAGATTATAATCAATCCATGTACCTAGGAATTTGATTGAGTTAACTTTGTGGAGCTCGACATTATTCAAATTAATCTTAAGATTATGATCGTCAATGAATCGATTATCAGCAGCACTAGGGAAAAAATTATATACGCAGATTTAGAGATATTAATTGTTAAGCGATTATATCTGAACCAATGGAACAACTTATCACAGAAGTAATTATGGGAATTAATAAATCCATTAAATTACTTTCACTAACAAATAAATTAGTGTCATCCGCAAATAACTTCAAATTAACATTGTTGCAAGCGTATTGGATATCGTTAATATAAATTAAGAAGAGGAGCGGCCCAAGAATAGAGCCTTGAGGGACACCTGTAGTAATTTGTGAGGAAGAAGAAATAGTGTTTCCAATACAGGTAAATTAGGACCTACCAGATAAATATGAAGTAAGAAGGTTAAACACATTACCCCTGAATCCATAGTGATATAATTTATGAAGAAGGATCCCATGATCAATATTCTTTGAATATCTTTCATAAAGTGAAAGTTATAGGCTTGCGAATAGGAGTGGGGTCAGATAAGAAATTTCCAGTTTAGAATTACGGGCGTGTTACATGCAGCGTAAAATTATCTCTATAAACATAATAGCGAACACACTACATTAAGTTTCTGCTAATGCTATTTTGAAGAGCCTTCATTTCTTTTCAAAACGACGTAAAATAAGTGCTGATATGTTCTTAATTGACAAGTTATTGAAGTTTAATGCAGGCTTTGCATGAAGAGAATTAACGAACATGTTATTTTAACTGTGACGCTATAGGGAGCGCAGCTGCAGGAGCTGTGCTCTCAACGTCTCACGGCAGCTGAGATCTCGCCTAGCACACGTAAGCCTAATGACCTAATGCATGCATTAATAGTTCAATAACTTTGGCACAAAATTTTGTAATCCTACATAACCAAAATCGTATTCAAAAATCTTTTTGGGGTTACATTCTAACCACTTAAGCCTACATTCTAACCATTCTGCCGCTACAATTGGCGCTGCTCTAATGCAATCGAAACTGGATTCCCGTAACTCCCTATTTCTAAATCTTCCCAGTTGCGAGATTGATAGGTTGCAGTTCATCCAGAATTCGCTTGCACGTGCAGTCTTTCGTAGCTCCAAATATTCTCATGTTACTCCAATCCTCAAGTCCTTACACTGGCTCAAAGTTAGAGAACGCATTTTATACAAGACAGTTTCTCTAACTTTTAAGTCTATTACCACTCCTGGTAATAGTTACATGTCCCACTTACTACAAGTGGGACAACCTACCTCCAGGCCCACCAGGTCCTCTAAGTTAGTTACTCTTGAGAGACCGAGCCTTCCTTCACGTAGCAAGTTGTCTAGGCGCTCCTTCCATAGCATGCTGCCCCACAGATCTGGAATTCTCTTCTTTCCATTCTGCGCACCCCCTCATCTATTCCTAATCAGCCTTTCCTACTCCACGTACAGTTTCATAGGCGAGTGAAATCTTTTCTCTTCGCTTGTAAACCTTCATTCCGCTAGTACCCTTCCATGGACTGACCACCCGGATTTTGGCTCGCACCGTTTATGGACCCCTCACTCTGCTCATCGGCTTTGATTTAGTATCACAGTACTCAATGTTGTCATGGACAACAGTAGCACTCTAATCGTATTGTTGTTGTTGTTGCGTTTTTAATAAGCAGATGTAGAAATTATAAGTAGGCCTAAGTTGTTTTGACAGACCGCCATCTTTTAGTAGCTCGTCAACATATGCAAGATGTCGGGGACGACCACGGCCAAAATTAGCGATCTGTACGAGCTCAGGGAGGAACTCGGCAAGTACGTATATCCCCCAGATAATATCTCCTCCCCCAATTCCCTTGCCCTCTAAATTGTCAGAAAAATTAGTTTAACCGATCAATTAAAATTTATTGAAACATCTTAATAGAAACTATTAAATGCCTCTGAAGTTAAGAGCATTGCCCTGAAACCGATAGACAGTGAGGGATATAGAGGAATTCCAAACTTAATGTAAAAACACTAATATGTTAAAAGCGCATTATATTTGTGATTTTTGGTTCTTTCAACGCCTCAATATTAAAATGCAATTAATGTTTAAATTAGATTATGAGAGCCAAATGTTGCATATGTGACTGTGTAGCGGCAACGACGTCATTACGGGATTCTAGGTATTTTTTGGAATTCTAGGGAAGAAAATGATGATGATATATTTATATCGGAAACGATACATTAGAGGCCTATATAAGAAATATTTATGTACTTCTCAGTCTACGTAGATTGCATTCTCTGACTTTTATAAATTTTCTGTAGCTTTTGATTTGTGTTGTTTCTATTTGTTGGCAATTATTTTATAAATGTAAAGTTGACTAGTCAGATTGCATATATTTTATGTGTGATAATTTCTATCGCTGTGACTATTTTCAGAGGTGCTTTCTCCATTGTACGTCGCTGTGTTCAGAAACAGACTGGTAGTGAATTTGCTGCTAAGATTATCAACACAAAGAAACTCTCAGCTAGAGGTTACTGCTTGTAGTTTAGTTTATGTCCACTGAATATATGGCGGTAGAACAGTCACCACAAATTGTTCAGGATAATGGTGTAAGAAATTGCACTTTCTGATGTACTCCTAAATTGAGAAGATCCTGAAAAACTCTTTGTAGCAGTGTATTATTTATTTACAGATTTTACAGTATTCACACTACATAGATTTAAAGAGAAAAGATTAAAAAAAAATCATATTGATTTAGAGAAATTAGTAGTGAATATCCCGGTGATTTAAAGGAAACCAGTACTGAAAATCACAGTGAGGTACAAGAAACTTGTAAAAAAATCGCAGTGATTTAAAAGAAAGCAGTAATCAGTGATTTTGCACCAATTACGCATGGATTGAGCTATTGTTTATAGGGATATTTTATCTTAGCAAAATACAGCCTGGTTAATATAACTATTTAAAAGCTAAATTAATTTCAGACTTGGCAGAGCCGATAGCAGCAGTGGTAAATTTTTAGGTTTCTGGTCAGTGCATGGTTCAAATCTGATGCATGCCTGCCACTGACTTGCTCTCAAGAGATGTTGCTTAACACCCTGTTCTAAAATTACCATTTTTAACATTTAAATTCCAAGGATATTGCAACAAAATTTAGATTAACTCAATTACTTATTTTATGGGAAAGAGATATGTTAAGTTGTCAGATAGTACCTACGTGAATTAACGAAAATTATATAAAGATCAATGTTTTGACTATGCAAAGAAATGTAGCATTCGTGTATATATAGAGTTGCCTCATGCTGGGGTCATATCGGAAAAGTCCCAGGTAAAGCATTGTATATAAGAGTACTCTATGTTAGAGATTTTTGTTAATTTGTTTAAAATTGTGTAATATTTGTTTATTTTAGGTTTCTATTTTTGGCTATAAACTATTGATTTTTTTCCAGCTATAATTTTATTGAGATTGAGTGAAGGACAAGACTCTAGCTTCTGGGCTTGATGTTAAACAAATTCTAGACAACTTTTTGGTTAAATTATCTCTTTGTCCTCTCTATCCTTATCTCTCCTCTCTGTCTCGGTCTCTCGTAATGGTGGGTCCATGGTGCATATTCTTAGTTACTGTCTGCTTGTTGCTTTCTCGCTTTTTAAGAGCATGCTGCTGACCAACCGTAGGATCAAATATCACAGAGTCTGTTTAAGACCCTTATGTAACTATGAATTTGTGAAAATATGACTTCTGAAGTTGATTCCCATAGTCTTTCTTAGGTCTTGTTTTGTTGCTTCTTGCGACGCATGAAGTTCGTGGTTGATGCAATACTTAGTGTCCCGTAAATTTTATGTAGATTTATTGAAATTTTATTCCTTATCGTTTAGCTATTTCAACCAGTTCATTTATTAAGTTATTTTTATTATTTTTAAACATATTCCTTTTCATGTATCATCGTTATCCCTATGGCTTACTGCTTGCATCGACTATTGTATAAAGTCGATTTCTTTATGGACATGCTAAAGAATTATGCAGAATTGTCTGTTTCTTTTGTTGTTTGAGTTCAATATTTTTCATTCTAAATCTAAATTCCGTGCTGTTGTTGCTTGTTGTGATTAGATCATCAGAAATTAGAGAGAGAGGCGAGAATATGTAGACTTTTAAAGCATACAAACATTGGTAGGTATATGTTGTGAAACTCTGTATTAAATTTTGAGTAGTGTAAAATGAAATTTTTAATAAGCAATATTTAGATAATGAAATGTCTAAATGTTAAATGATATTAACTTTCATAGATATGAACGATATTTATTAAACTAGAGTGTTTATCTGTACAGTAAAAGAGCGTTAAGTGTCACCATAGATGAAAAAAACGTCCTAACCAAAAATAAAAAACGTTAAAAAATGCGTTTTTTACCTAACAAATAAAAAACGTTTAAAAAAACGTTAGTAGCGTATGCGTAGGCTTGCATATATATTACTGTGCCTTCATTTCATAACACTTTTATTACAACTAGACTTGATCTAAAGTTCTAAAGTATGTCCAATTGTCCATAGACTCCATACAAATAGAAACAAATACTTTCAGGTCACATACAGCCACACTGTCAGTTGTTCATAATTATCAATGCAAAAGATTCTTAATAAAAATTCTTAAACGTAAAAGACGGTGTATGTTTTTTAACTTTTTTTATTTTATAAAAATAAAAAACATAAAAAAAACGTGTTTTTTTAAAGATATAAGAAACGTAAAAAAACGTTTTTTCATCTATGAGTGTCACTGACTTGCTCATCCCTTTGTGTTTCACTTATAGCTGCATTTACTAACTTTTCTTTAATCAATTGATCACTTACGCATCTGTTGTTGGTTAAACTATTGTTCAGAATATTTGGTATTCACTAAAAAATATTGCGTGGTTATTAACTATAAGGTCAACTGCCAAAATTATGTCGCTTAGCCAATCACAGCGCTGTCCTTTGGGCTGATCGACCAATCAGCTTACTTCGTAAATGGGACTAGAATATTATTTCTTTATCAATTGATTAGCAAAACAGCAGCATAAATGTGCGAAAACTGGCACGCAGCTACGCCATACTTTACACAGCGATTCAAGCTTACAGAGTAACAAATGGTGACTTAACAGTAGTTTACGCAACTGTTGATGTTTAAACAGTTGATTATCTCACTAGTAAATATGGCCATTAATGTTATTGTGTTGATAACGTTGTTTACTAAGTATCATTTGTAAACTTATTTTGTAAAACTTATTTTATGGTTCTGTATTTCAGTTCGTCTCCACGACAGTATTCAAGACGAGGGATTTCATTATCTTATATTTGACTTGTAAGTGTTCGCTTTAATCATTAAAAAATATTTTCCTAGCAATTTTAAAGTAATATTTTGCTCGAGCGGCAATGAAATTTAAGTGTTGTGTTTAATTATATTACTTAAATTGAAAGGTTTAGACACAAATAATAGTGAAATGGTCATACATAATTCTACACATCAATTACTTTTAATATCAGATTTTAAAATCAATGATTAGACAATCAATGATTAGACAGTTTAGTCATTTTTTATTCAAGCACAGGTCATAATAATATCAGTCCTAAATTTTACGAACTGATTGGCTCTCTCGAACCTAGAATCCTTAAGCATACACTTAGAATAATTAAGAAAATGAACCTTCAAGGCCTTGCTGATGATCCTATTTGGCCTGTGCTGTTAACGATAAATTATTTTCGCTTAGTGGTATTGAAATCAATTCTCACAATTATGTTATTATGTTTCACTATTTGTAGAGTAACTGGTGGAGAGCTGTTTGAAGATATTGTCGCTAGAGAATTCTACAGCGAAGCTGATGCGAGGTAAATACTAGCATCCATTGACCGATTGATTGATTGATCGGTTGATGGGTTGTCTGATCAGTTGATTAAATGACTGATCAGTTGATGGAATGTTTGATCAGTTGATGGATTGTTTGATCAGTTGATTGATTGTTTGATGAGTTGATGGGTTGTTTGATCAGTTGATTGAATGACTGATCAGTTGATGGATTGTTTGATCAGTTGATGGATTGTTTGATCAATTGATGGATTGTTTGATCAGTTGATGGGTTGTTTGATCAGTTGATGGATTGTTTGAACAGTTGATGGATTGTTTGATCAGTTGATGGATTGTTTGATCAGTTGATGGATTGTTTGATCAGTTGATTGATTGTTTAATCTGTTGATGGATTGTTTGATCAGTTGATGGATTGTTTGATCAGTTGATGGATTGTTTGATCAGTTGATGGATAGTTTGATCAGTTGATGGATTGTTTGATCGGTTGATTGATTGTTTAATCTGTGGATGGATTGTTTGATCAGTTGATGGATTGTTTGATCAGTTGATGGATTGTTTGATCAGTTGATGGATTGTTTTATCAGTTTATGGATTGTTAGATCAGTTGATGGATTGTTTGATCAGTTGATGGATTGTTTGATCTGTTGATTGAATTACTGATCAGTTGATTGACTTTTATTAGCTGATTGATTAGTTGTTAGATTGATTGATTGATTAATCTACTGATTAGTTGACTGATTGAGAATTCTATTCTATTGTGGATACTCGGTTGACAGTTATGTTTAGCCTATGCACTGGAATGTGATTAGATTAAAATATTAGAAAAGACGGACTAATTGACTGATTAGATTGACTAATTGATTGATGTATATACTCTAAAACATTAAAACTGTCAATTTATTATTTAAATAGTTTTGCATGTATCTCCCCTACATCTTAAAGGTAAATTCCAATAGAGAAACTGTTAAAAATTTCCTTTTGAATTTTTGAATTGTCTTTTATAGCAAATTTTCTTTGTATTGCCTTGCATTTTAGTATGCTTTTATTCTAGAATATGGTATTTTATCAGATGCTCTTGCTTTGTTTTGTAGCAACTGCATGCAGCAGATACTAGAAAGCGTAGAATACTGTCATCAGATGAGCATAGTTCATAGGGATCTAAAGGTATGCCATCCTACCTACTCTCTATATTTCTCTCTCTCAGTTCACTGCATGCTGACAGATCTATGTCATATAGCACCTCCACTCTTCTCTGTCTTCCGTTTTCCTATTTATGTTCAGGTATGAGTGGATCTTTAAATCATAATGCTTGCTCAGTCACTAATTTTAATTATCCTTCAAGGGAAAAACTGACGTTAAACGTGGACTTAGCTTTATCTTCTTAAATATTTAAAATGTTTAATAGTTAAGTTTACTGGTATTGTAACTGATTTTCCTAAACTTTTCTATGTATACATTTAACAGCCAGAGAACCTACTACTTGCCAGTAAAGCTAAAGGTGCTGCAGTCAAGCTGGCTGATTTTGGGCTTGCTATAGAAGTCCAGGGAGAACAGCAGTCTTGGTTCGGTATGTTCCGCCCACATTACTATGACTGAGTAGCCAATTCAGATCAGGTAATATCTGCATTGATTTGTGATATCTGCATTGACTTGTGATGTCTGCATTGACTTGTGATGTCTGCATTGACTCGTGGTATCTTTACTGACTTCTGATGTCAGCATTGACTTGTGAAGTCAGCCTTGACTTGTGATGTCTTCATTGACTTGTGATATCTGCATTGACTTGTGATGTCTGCATTGACTCATGATATCTTCTTTGACTTGTGATATCTTCCTTGACTTGTTGTTGTAGCTGACTTACATCGCTTAGAGTGAGGAAACTGTGAATATCCGATATTTTACTCTCAGCTCAGCGCGGCTGGGATTCGAACCCACGAAGGTTCAATGCACCTCAGGATCTGTCATATAAGACTTCATGACGTTACCCCTACACTATTAAGACATTCTTAATAAAAGAAGTCTTGTCTTGTTGTTCTAACTTATTTTATTCCCATCTTTTCTGACTTCTCTAGTCTCAAACAATGGAACTCCGAGCTATTGACTACAATAACAGATGTGCAGTACTTTTGGTCATATGTATTCTCTCACGGTACTACTTCAGGGAAAGTCTTAATGTATCAGTTTTGTAGACTAACTAACCAGCTTTCCTGCCATCTAGTCTTCACGTTTTGCTTGAAGTGGATCATTGCGCAGTGTTATTTGGCCTTCAGGTCATTTGAACTATATAAAGAAGATTAATCGTATTTTGAATGATATAGTTTATTTGCAAATTATCTACCCCTTGATCACTGTAGTATATGCATTGAATATCTGCTATGCGTGTTAATATCTGTTAAAGGAAGCTCTTAATAAGCTGGCCTTGATAAATGTGTAAACAGGTTTTGCCGGAACTCCTGGCTATTTATCTCCAGAAGTTCTGAGAAAGGATCCTTATGGGAAGCCCGTAGATGTCTGGGCCTGTGGTTAGTGTGTGAGCAGTCACTCAATCAATCAATCAAGCTGTACACTCTTAAATTAAATAGTTAATTAGTAGGTGATTGTGGGTGAATATTTAAATATTTTGTATTTAACTGTTTGTATTTAAAATATGAACATTTTGTATGAGTATAGATATTAAAACGTTGTAGTATTACGGAAATGTTGTTTACATACAAATGAAGGGTATTTTTCATGGTTCATCATGTAAAATGCCAATTTCATTGTAAGTTCTATTTTAGTACCCATCAGATGTAATCCAATCGATGCTGATCCATCAACAGTGTATTATTTGTTTTGCTAGACTCAACCGGGATTTGAAAACGTGCTAGTTATGGCACCTTAGGACCAGGACGCTTTATTCTGAAATGACATATGTAGCTCTGATGCATGTGTAATTTTGATACTGTATATTCTATTGGTTGTATGTATACATACATACGTGTAAGTGTGATACTGTTTAACCTACTGGATGTATGTGTACATGTGTGCAGGTGTGATACTGTATATTCTACTTGTTGTATGTCTACATGTGTAGGTGAGATACTGTATATTCTGGTTGTATACTGTTTATATTACTGGTTGTATGTATACACATGTGTAGGTGTGATACTGTATATTCTACTTACTGTACTGGTTGTATGTATACATATGTGTAGGTGAGACGTCTATATATGTGTAATTGTGGTACTGTATTTTGTACTGGTTGTATGTGTAGGTATGATACTGTGTATTCTACTGCTTGTATGTGTAGGTGTGATACTGTATATCCTACTGGTTGTATGTATAGGTGTGATACTGTGCATTCTACTGGTTGTATGTGTAGGTGTGATACTGTATATTCTACTGGTTGTATGTGTAGGTGTGATACTGTATATTCTACTGGTTGTATGTGTAGGTGTGACACTGTATATTCTTCTGGTTGTATGTGTAGGTATGATACTGTATATCCTCTGGTTGTATGTGTAGGTGTGATACTGTATATTCTACTGGTTGTATGTGTAGGTATGATACTGTATATCCTACTGGTTGTATGTGTAGGTGTGATACTGTATATTCTACTGGTTATATGTGTAGGTGTGATACTGTATATTCTACTGGTTGGCTATCCACCATTCTGGGATGAGGATCAACACAAGCTCTATGCTCAGATCAAGGCCGGAGCCTTTGATGTAAGACCTCAATGCCTACCAACACTCTCTTTCCTTAACTCTCTCTCTCTCTATCACTTGTATATTTAGGCAAATATCGTCGCGCCATGTTTTGTTTAGTGGATGGCAGTAAAATTTGTTTACGTATTGATGCATTCTAAGTCTTGCTAACTAACCGCTCATTGAATTTGAAGCTTTTTTAAAATAATGTTAATTGGATCTTATCTTAATGAAATTCATGTGATTGCTGTTTTGATATGTTAAGAAATTTAAAGGATCTATCTCTCTCTCTCTCTCTCTCTCTCTCTCTCTCTCTCTCTCGTGTTTTGCCAAAGGCTATGCCTTATATGCCTTATCCATACCTTAATGTAGCCTGTAGCTTGGGTATATAATGGCTTTTGCATTGCTTTCCCGTTGCGGCGTGTGTGTGTATGTATGTGTATGCATAGCTGTATGTGTGTGTATATGTGTGTGTATGCATAGATGTGTGTCTATGTGTGTAGTACCCATCACCAGAGAGGAACACTGTGATCATGGAGGCTAAGAGCTTGATCAACAGTATGCTCACTGTCAACCCCGCTAAATGTATCACTGTGTATGTATGTGTGTGTATGCATAGATGTATGTGTGTATGTAGTACCCGTCACCAGAGTGGGACACTGTGACCACGGAGGCTAAGAGCTTGATCAACAGTATGCTCACTGTCAACCCCGCTAAACGTATCACTGCCAGCCAGGCCCTCAAACATCCCTGGATCAGTGTATGTATCAGTCGATCAATTAATCACTCAATCAACCTACATGTGTACTGTAGATACTTTCAGCCACAATCTCTAGTACACTGGATCAATGTATTTATTCTTATGGTATTGAATAATATCGCAACATTCTTTCTAAGAAAATGCTCTGAGAACTTGTTATCTGGTCATAGTGTTTTCCAGGAGCTTGGTATTGTAGAACAAGGTTCCTAAACTTACAATTTATGCAAATGAAGCATCATGCTAGCAAGCTATTAATGTAAATAGATAAAAATCTAAACACCTTACGATGATGATTGGGTATACAAAGACCGAAGAGAAAGAGAGATCAAATCTGTGCAAGTCCATAATTAATCGGAGGCAAGAGGATCAGACTATAGACCTTTGCCAGAAAGAGATGGGTAGTTAATTTTTAGCCTAAAAGGAAATAGAAGAAGAATTGCAAATTTTTATTCAGTTAATAGATGTCAGTGTGTAATAAATTGTAATTTCTTTTATTGACTGATTTATTTGATTTATTGACTGATTGAATTGATTGATTGATTATTCCAGCAAAGAGAGAGAGTTGCAGCCATGGTACACAGGCAACAGACTGTGGACTCATTGAAGAAATTCAATGCTCGCAGAAAACTCAAGGTATTTGCCTATTGCAGTAATTTACTAAAGTTTATTTTAAATATACCACAATACTTCTGTGGGTATTTATTTTCTTATTAAAACTGTTGAACTATTAAAAAGTGAGTTTGGTTGACTACATGAATATTAATACCATATAGCCTTTAGTCAATACTAACTGCATCTTTTAATCCTATATTTCATTTCAAAGCCCTATCTCTCATATATATATATATATATATATATATATATATATATATATATATATATATATATATATATATATATATATATATGTGTACCTGAACGTGCATATTTATCCGCACTTTGTAAACCAGATTTACAATCAGCACCGATTTTTGTGTGGATAATTATGAACCGTGCAGTTGAGACATATACAAAAATATATAGTATATTCGTGCGGATAAGTTTCGATAATAGCAAAGTTTACGTTTTTTGTATCACACAACAACCCTAGTAGTGTATTCAGCGCTCATTCAATAATTAACTCCACATTTATAATCAATTACGCTGTCCGCACCGACTTTTGTGCGGATAGTTGTGAAATTGTGCAGTTGACTAGTATATATAGAATTGTTAATTCTTTCGGTGCGGATAGTTTTGGATAGTAGTAAGATAACGTTTTAAGTTCTATTGTAGTATCTTAAAACAATTGAATTTGAGTAAATCGTGTATTCAGAGCTAAATAGTAATAAACTTCTCTTGCTGGTCACAGTTGTTTTTCATTTAGAACTTACGTCTTGCATTACTTTTCTCAAATACCGGTAAAGCTGGTAAAGCTAAGGTTAACTTTCAGTTTCGTCAGTTTCCTCACTTGAAAGCGTTGTCAGTGATGAGAGAGCCCAGGATTTGAACCCCGGACATACGGAGCCGCGGTCGAGTATCTTACCGACGTCGCCACTGGCTCGAGCAATACTCTATCCTGATCGTATTTTAATCACCGGACTAGCATCGTTTATGACTTTACTTCTTTTCAATATATGCCTGTCTTTGATAAGACAGTTTGAGTGAATTGATCTCTAGTGAAATGTGCTGTGGGACGTCCCTGACATCATCCATGGATGAGTAAACTGAAGTTAAATTTTTATGATTATTTTTATACGATGTCGTACTCGGGACTCTAAAGAATAGACCAACCATGAACTGAACGTGTCTTAAGAGGCGATTAAGCAATAACTGGGGAACCAACTGGAAATCATCTGAGACGTCATATAATTCCTAAGCTGTATGCTACATTAATGTGTGGATAAGGCATTCGTTTGTGAAAAGATTAATTGGTTAATCGATGGAGTGCACTTTATGGTGCGTGAAAGCGGCATGTAAGAAGGTGTAACTCGAATCTGCCACTAGGCAGACCATTAGAGAGACAGAGATAGAGAGAGAGAAAGAGAGAGAATCGATGGCACAAGTACAGCTAACACGGTCATGTAAACTACAGTAGTGCGGTCATATTCTTCAAGTCCCGACAATCATTCAGATTTCTGTACGGATAATTTCAAACTATTGTAGAAAGAAAGAAAGATTCTATTCCTTTCACTAAGGGTGAACTTGGTCTTCCTCAAATGCTCCTAGAATCACTAACTAATATCAGAAATACATTATAAGTTGTACAGCTAAAATATTTTTATTTATTCATTCATTTATTGCACGCATTGCACATGAGTTAAAAATGTTCAACCATAGAAAAAGAAGTACATGAACGGACATTAAGCCCATTTTGGCACTATCTAAATATACACAATATCTAGGATATTTTGCAAAAATAATCAATGCAATGCAATGCAAAAAAATTGCACATATATATATATATATATATTTTGGCAAGTGTACCAATTAACAGATTAATTCAGCAAATAATAATTGCACCGAGAGAGAGAGAGAGAGAGAGAGAGAGAGAGAGAGAGAGAGAGAGAGATGTTTATAAAATAAGTCCCAAACGGTTGAGATTTTAGCAAAAATTAAAAAATACCTTAAGTGATAAGGATGTTTATAAAATAAGTCCCAAACGGTTGAGATTTTAGCAAAAATTAAAAAATACCTTAAGTGATAAGGTTAAATAACCATTAAAGGTCCATTTGTAACTTTATAAAACAAGAGTTGAATGCACTTTAGATGATTTAGAATATTGCATAAAATCACAGAAGAATTCACTTCGATAAAAAAGAACCAGTACAGTAAAAGGTTAAAAATATAAAGTTAAAGCGTGTAACAGTTTATCAGGAATTTACGTAGATCAGTTTCATTAAGCAATATTCATGCAACATTTAACGCTTTTATGAAACACATTCGAGCATTAGCACATTTATCAAACAAGCATGCTATATCTAACTTAAATGTCGGTTTCTGTGTCGTTGGATAAGTTTGACAAATTCGATAATTTGTCATCGTGCTAGCAGTTAAATAGGGGGCGGGATTTAGCGCACTCGGTTAAGCTGCGTGTCAGTTGAACGCAGTTCATCTTCATAGCACCGGTTAGTACTTTGCGGTCGACCACCTTGGAAGACCGAAGACAGCTTTGAAAGAAAATGAAATCTCGAGGGTGTTGGAAGGTTATTCTTAAATCCGCGCCAGCTGCAATTGATGCTCCAATAAAAGGCAACGTTACTAATAATCATGGAGAGGAATAGAGGAAAACGAAACTACAAAAACAGAAATCAAGAAAGGAAACTATATAACATGTGCGGTATGTCATGTGTGTAACTATACGAATAAAAAATAAAAAAATAGAATAAATTACGAATTCATAGCGCATGCCAAGAATGTCACATGCAATGTTCAGTCAAGTAATAATTTCAGACAATCAAACGTTTACCTTGAGGCAACACAAAATACATGTATATACACAATACACAAATATCAGTTAGAGTTAAACTAACATTACAGGGTTTAACACCGGTTTCATAATCTGATGTGATGTGTAAGCATCTCCAGTTCCTAAAGTGAAGTGCCTAAGAGACGACAAGGCTTGAAACTTCAAGATGGAAGTGTGAGACTAGAAGACTGAAGCTAAAAAGATTGAGTCTTGAAACTGAAAAACGACACACAGAGAAACCTTTTGGTAAAAAAGACTGACTATAGAGTATAGAAGATAACTATGTTACCATCAACCTTTATACCTTAGAAACTGACACTCAAACATAAAAGTGCATCCTAAAGAAATACCAAGGCAAGCATGCGAGATGAATGAGCATTTTAATAATGAAACATCGACATATTGATATTCACAAAAATGAACGGCACAAGCAGGAACTGTTTAGATCAACAATCACCTTAAAGCGCACAGCAACAACAGGTTAAAGTCTTAGTCATGCCTCATTACTGATGTTCATCCTACATTAAAATTGATGTTAAACACTGCCTCTGTGATTATGATTGGCTGGAGCCAGTGGCGAAGTCGGTAAGACACTCGACCGGGGATCGCTATGTGCGGGGTTCAAATCCTGGGCTCGCCGGTCACTGACATCACTTTCGAGTGAGGAAACTGATGTTAACCTTATCTTTACCAGCATTTTGCTGTTCAGTAATTGAGATGTTCTGTCGTTGTTCTACACTGTCATTGTGCTGCTCTCTCCTCTCATCTGCCATTAAGTTGCCATATTTTAATCACGTTTACTTGGCACAAACATACTTTATCTTATTAAAAATAAGAAAACATTTCAAATGTAATTAATTTCAGATTTGATTAATAGGCATAAACCATTAGAAAATTAACTTCTGATGAGTGAGTTTCTTAGGAAACTTCTTTCTAATGCCTCGTGGCTGAAGCAGTCAACAGTACAAAACTAACATTCCCCAAAGATTTCAAAGTACTTTCATTCTGAATTGTATGGTAAACATTCTGGAGTATTCTGATATTAGAGAGTAGATATTTGGCGATTCAGATTACCGAAGTGCTTCTCCAGCATGTTGAAATCCTCTTAACCTCATCTTCCTTTTCCATGGGCACCTGATAAAACATATACACTACGTTTATGAAACAAACATTTCAAAACATAGCGTTTAATAAATTAAAATGATCAATATAGCCAATTCCATGCACATATATACAGCTGCAATCCAAGCGAATGATTGCCTTGTCTTGTGTATGTAATTTTTGTACTCTTTAACTACCATCATCATCATCTTCCCTTAAATCCCAGTTTAACCAGGGTCGCGATACGAATAGACTTTATATCCATTCGTTTAAGTTTTGTGGCAATTACTGGAGCCTAGGCGCTCACCAATCGAATGCCCTTTCTGACGTTGGTGTGGATCTTAGTGCGGTAGTCGCCTTCTACGACACGTGAAGTCAACGGTTGGTCAAATTCTTCAAACGACACGGACACAACATGGGGAGTACTCTTTAACTACCAATGAATATAAAATGCGTGCATGTACACTATAGAGTAGGTATACAATGTAGGCACAAAACACTAGTAATAAGTAGTGGTATTATAGTAAGGCTGTTAATGCAAGAGATAGCCTAAGAGATACAGTATTTAACTCTTTTTCTTCTAGTGCAATGCCTAACGGCAGGTCCATCATCCATGGCATATAACTCTTCCAGCTAATTCTATCCTCAGCCTCCCTTTTCATCACTATATATATATATATATATATATATATATATATATATATATATATATATATATATATATATTAATTTGGTGTCAGATCATCTAAAATCCTATGTCTTTGTTTTCCACTAACTTTTTTCCCTTGCTTTCTTCAGGCATCCTTTAGCAAACCACCCCTATATAATTTGTCCTATCCAGCTTTACTTTCTATCTCTCATCACATTTATTAACTATCTATCTGTGCTGACTCTTTTAGGAACTTCTTCATTCGTAATTTTGTCAGTCCAACTATTTTTTTCCATCCTTCTTCATAACCACATTTCCAAAGCCTCTAGTTTCCTTATATCTTCTTTCTTTGATGTCCACGTTTCACCTCATAGAAGTGTCGACCAAACCAGTGCTTTCACAATCTTTATCTTTGTGTTTTTCCCAAAGCCTTTTGTAAGTAGTTCTCTTCTCTTTCTGAAAACCTCTTTCGCCCGAGCAATTCTACATTTATCTTCGTTTCATATTTCCCATCATCCGTTATGATGTGGCCCAAATACTTGAAGCTTCTTACCTGTTCAAATCTCGTAAATATTATTCAATGTAATAATAGTAACGCAATAATTCAGTGTAATAATTAAACTGCTGTACAATTCATATGCACGTACTTTTTAATATATAAATAAGCTGTAAAGCCGACAACACTAGCAGTTTCATCTCCTTAAAGTTATATCAGTGACGGGCCAGTCCAGGATTGGAACCCCGCACATACTGATCTGCAGCCGGATATCACACCGATATCGATTGAAGCCAGTTTTGAAACATAGGCCTATAGACACTGTACAATTCTGTTAGTGATCAGCCTATATTTAAGAGTGAAAATACTTAGAGACAGAATAGAGTTCACGAATAAAGTGCCATAGAGTGAATGGGCTTTAAGATAGTGGGCCCTTTACGATAGTGCACTTGAATGTGGAATACAAAATTGTGCAGACACCAGAGATATGCTATAATATAGTTATACTGTATAATATTTAAGAGTGTATTATTACGCTAAATAATATTTAAGCATTTGCTAATTAAACTCAAACTCATCAGCATATCGCTAAAAAGCTAGCTACCTGAGGGCCTGGGTTGTTTGGAGATTGCTGATCGATGAAGCTGGGCGAGTCCACAACAACTTTCAGGCACGAGATAATTCTCGTAACGGATTCATCTTTGTTTCCGAATCTGAAACATAATTTCATAGAAATTAATAAAACAAGGAGGAAGCAGCACTAGTACCTAGTGCTACAGCCTTCAACCACTGCAAATGCAGACTATCATGAATTGCAATATTAATTTAATCTAATACTTAATAATAATAAGTTCCCAGTGTTGTGTCCTGGTTGCTTGAAGTTGCCTGAAGAATAGACCAACCGTGCAAATATGACATAAAAACAAGATCAACACCAGCGTCAGAAAGGGAATTCAGCTGGTGAGCGCCTAGGTTCCAGAAATTGTTACAAAATTTAAATGAATGGAAAATGTAGTGGATTGACTGATGATATGGTGTACGACTGAGAGGATTGGAGAAGGTCAATGAGTATCCCTAGTTAAATTGGGATTAAAGGGAAGATGATGATGATGATTAATAATAATAAGTAATCAGTAATAGTAATATTAGTAATATTACTAATATTACTATTAGTATTAGTAGTATTAGTTAGTAATATTACTAAATACTGGTTACTTTATACTGTAGTCAGTATTCAGAAATGATAATAATGATAAATCATAATTATCAATAATAAATCATCAATTACTAACCAATTATTAGCTTCATCAATTAATCATCAATTAAATATTAATCATCAATCATAAATTGCCAACTTTTATTAATCATAAATCATCCATTGAAAAATTTCCCCATTCATTAATCATTAGTTATCAGTCCTCAGTTAAGCACTAATGATCAATTAATTATTAATCATCCATTGATCATTTTAATTATACATTAATCACTAATCATCAATTAATCAGTAAAAATCAATTATAAAGTATCGAACATCAACTAATTATTAGTATCATCAATAGTGCATGACAGCTGGGTGTTCAACTAGATAGTGTGCTTTCTTCCTCTTTGATTTCATAGTGCTTGATTTTGTTTGTCTTCATATATGCTGCTTTATTATTTAACATCTGATTACGATGTATGATTGTTACTTATTAATTGATGTTGCGACTGAAATTAAACATATGTTATAATTCTTCTTCTTCAATGAATCATAAACATATATTATTAGTTTTCTTCAATTAATACTAATTAATCTACTAATCATCAATGTATAATTATCAAATAATGATGAATCATTGTAGAATGAACGCACGATAAAACATTAATCCTTTATTTATTTCTTATCATTTAATAGTTTTTGCTAACCAATGAAGAAAGATGCTTCCTCATTTTTGTTGTGCCTCGTAGTTGTGACCTCCTGTGGCTAGCAGACTTAGCCAATAATCATAGCTATTAGCCGATAGTTGACAGTTAAATGAAACAATGCATAGTTTTCTAGATGGGTAGAGAGGTACCGAAAGCAAAGGTTCATCAATTTCGTACAGATAAGCTTATTGTAGACATTCACAACGAGATGACACAGAATTCTATGGATGATGCGAATTAGAGATACGAATGAAGCAGTTCATCGATATTCACACTGATTAGATAGCCACAACGAGGTGCTCCCATTCTTTTGGTGAGAGTAGAGACCATTAAAACTGCTGAATTGTACCGAAACTTTATCTCGTAACTAATCCGTTGAACCAGGTAAAATTATATCAGGTAAAGGAAAATCCGCTAACTGAAATACTGGTCACATGTGACCTGGTAGATTAATTTAAAGTTTTTTAAAAATTTAAATGTATCCATATTAATCCAATATTTATGTATTCAAAGTATCCATAAATTTTTTCTAAAATAACATTTGATTAATTATATATTAACTAATTGTACATAATACCATTAGAAAACTTGAATAATTTTTCAATTATAGACAAGACATAGCGATCATCAGTGATATGAAAACATACAATGAAAACAACCATACAAAAGTAGAGATAATTTGAAAAAGAAATAAATTATAATTTCTTGCATTGAATGTCTCAATTTAGCGAAGTGGCTAGAAAGCGTCAAGTAACGTCATAAATATGGGTTCGATTCTCGGCCGCACTGATCAGAGACTAAAATCCCAGACATTCACTGGACTGATTACACGAAAGATGGACTAAATATCTTAACGGTTATATCGAGATAAATATTAAAAGTGATAGATATTAACGCAGTTGATCGTTTCACTATAGTGTCATAATTACAAAGCCTCAACTGGTAGATGCTGCGGCTGATCGAGATAACGAGATAATAGTGGAATAATTACAAAGCCACAACTGCTATCCTAAGACATATATCATAAGATTATAGTAATGCATTATAGTTTATTAAAATTTCTTAATGTTTATTTATGTTTACAAATTTTTATTGAATACTTAAGGATCATAACAAAATATTGCAATTATGAAATTCACTTCAATTTCAATCTTAATTATTAGTTTCAACTTCCATTAATTACATAGTTTTATTACATAGATTTATTACAAAAATTACACATTAAAATTTATAAAAATAAATATATCCTCAATCATCGCCTTCATCGGCTAAATTATAATCTAAAAATCCTAGGGTAAGCAGAATAGTAACTAAATGATTAAATTATACTGGTTCAGGAAAATGTGAGGTAAAACAAGTCCAGTCGTAATTTCATACCTCTACCAACAGGTACGGGTGCGGATCCAGGAATTTTTTAAGGGGGGGGCCGAAATTTTTTTGAGAGTACACATTTTTTGCTTACGCCACGACTTCTTCGAGACATGAAAAACCAGAAAAATGCTGTGGGAGGGGGCTAAAAAAAACTTACAACTGCGCTTAGCTCATAAAGTACCCCTCATACCCGTACTAAAGTCAGGGGAAAACCTAAAATACCTAACATCCTACTGAAAATTGATTTCAATTTCAATCTTAATTATAAGTTAATATATATTTCAATAAATTAATTTTGTTACACAATTAATTGCTGAAATGTCACTTAAAAATTTCTATAAATAAATTGTATCCTAAATCCCTGCCTATATTGGATAAATATTAATCTAAAGAATCCTAGGCTAGGCAGAATAGTAGCTAATTAACTGAATTATACTGGTTCAGGAAGAAGCGAGGACTTCTAACACTGGTTCAGTCGCAATTACATACCTCTATATATTTACCTACAGATTACAGATACGGGGGGGGGGGGGGGCAAAAATTACAATAGGAAAGTACTAATGACGGGGGGAACATGCCCTCAAATAATATTAGGCTCTAAATTAGTCGCTAATATTTTGTTACATTACCTACTATGAAATAAGATTTTGATCTTATTTTCCAGATTTTGCACCATTTTGGACTTCTTTTTTGCTCACCGGCCTGTAGTTGTGAAGAAATTGCTCAAGGTTGTCATGGATGACACTAGCACTATAAATGTTGTTAAGATATCCCAATTGAGATTAGATATAATATCTAATTTGAGCCTTTAGAAACAGTCTAACCGGGCTGATGAACATACTTTGCTTAATTCTCAACTCACTCCAGCTTATTATATAAGAAATATATTAGAAATTGTATAGGAAATTAAGTTGTACTTTATTAAAAGCGTCTTAAATAAAACACTTAGTCGGAACTAATTCAAAATTTCACCTAAAAGTTACATTTCAGAATATTGTATACAACGCGTACGGAGCGATAATAAGTCGAACTTGTAACAAGCGCACGGCTTGACTCGACAGCGAGAGTTGAGTATAATAAAATTTCGTCATTATTAGATGAGGGCGCCACCTCACTGTGGCTCATTTGAGGCCAAAATCTCCCCCCTCCCCTCCCCACATGTCGGTACGGATAGCCTGGTGCGGGTTAGTGCATGATCGCCAATCGACTTGCCCTCTCGGGTGAGTGTTATTTAGTATGAGATAAAGAGAAAGCATTTATCTGCACCGAGTCCGGTGCTGATGTCAGCGGTGCGGAAGAGCAAGGCAAAATTAACGACAATTGTGCGGGTAATTGTAGCTGCTCATAACTATATATATATATATATATATATATATATATATATATATATATATATATATATATCATCTTTATCTGATAACATCAGAACATAATTTGTGCAATTACAATCACAATCACGCACGTAATGTGTGCAATTTGGCTGGAGCCAGTGGCGAAGTCGGTAAGTTACCCGACCGCAGATCAGTGTGTGCGGGGTTCAAATCGTGGGCTCGCCCGTCACTGACATCGCTTTCTAGTGAGGAAACTGACGTTAACCTTAGCTTTACCAGCTGTACCAATGACTGATATGAAAGTGATTATCATGAAGTTTATTAGAACCAAAGTAAAAAGTAAAAAATGTAAGACAAATCACAGCACACAGACATATCATGCAAACATCATATCCATGAACAAATAAATAGATGCATTAGACACCTAAATCTCAAGTCAAAAAACTAACATCTTATTTAATGAATCCTGTGGCCATCAGAGAGGGCACAAGGAGCTCTATCTAGCTGACCACCACAGGAAATAAGTTCGAGAAATGATATTGGTAGTTTAAAACTACATGTCTGCAGACTAGCAAAAATATGAAGTATAACAGCAAAAATTGCAAACAGCAAATAACCAACACACTAGTAAATTACTAAAATTAGAAAATATGAACATGCGAAAAATGAATTTGCAATCATAGCAAAATGGCTAACTATTCCGCCGAGAGTGGAAAGGAGACACTGTTACGAATGTATAAGAAAAATTGTGTAATATCGTTTGAATAAAATATATGACTTTAAGTTACAAATTTCAACAGGAATAGAGTTCCATATACAACAACATTCAAAGACATTTGTCAAGTAGTTTGCATGATTTGTAGGAGAAGAGAGATAACAAGTTAATGAAAGCCTGGTATAATACCCACTATTTGATAGGTTTGATCTAATCATATCTCTGATAATCTTAGACATCGAGCCTTCAGAGAAAATACACCTATATATCAAGTTGGCAGAGAGAAACTTATATAATTGATATATCGGTAGAGTATTGTAATTTGCGTAAAGTAGTTTAGTCTTGCACAGCCTATCTTGAAATTGCAGAATTCTCAGAGCTCTGTTGTTCGCTATGTGTAGAGGATGTAGGGCCTTATTCATGTTTTTCCCGTACACTATTAAACCATAAGATATTCTACTGTATACAAGAGAGAAATACAAGTTTTTACGGCAATTTATCGGAATATAATCTCTGCGTTTATATAACATACCACATACACTATTTATTTTGCAGGTAACTGATTTAATGTGTTCGGCAAAAGTTAATTTTTCATCGACAAGAACACCTAAAAACTTAATTACCTTTACTCTTGATAGGGATTTTCCATCAACTGTAATTGAAATATTGTTTTCTGATATATAGGTCTCGCAAAATTCAGTAGGAAAAAATATCATAAAAACTGATTTAGAATAATTAATAGTTAGCCTATTACTTTTGCACCAATCACTAATTAGCATGCATTCAATGTTAGCTTTATTAAACAGATCTGGTAGATTTTTGACACAAACAAAAGAATTAGAATCGTCTGCAAAATGTTTGAGACATCCTGTGCTCGAGGCATGTTGAATGTCATTTATATATACTAAAAACAAGAGAGGACCTAGTATAGAGCCTTGCGGGACACCTACATCAACTGGTAGCACAGAGGAGCATATATCATGTATAACTGTGTATTGAAATCGGCCCGAAAGGTAAGATTTGAACCAAGTATGTGTAAGACCCCGCACACCATAATGCCATAATTTATCTAACAATATACTGTGATCGACTGTATCGAACGCTTTTGTCAAATCAAAAAATAAGCCCATAATGTTTTTATTTCCTTTTTCATTGCGTATCATGTTGGTACAGCTAAAAAGTGCATTGACAGTGGAATGGCCAGATCTAAAGCCAAATTGATTTTCATACCAGATGTCTTTCTTATTAAAAAAACTAGAAATTCTTTCATACATAATTTTCTCAAATATTTTGCTTAAGTTGCTTAAAAGTGAGACCAGTCTATAATTTTCCTTATTGTCCAGACTTCCATTTTTATGTATTGGGATAACTTTAGATACTTTGAAATTGGTTGGAAAGTGACCTACCTGGAAGGATAGGTTAATAATCTGGCTTAATGGTGCTGAGATAAACTGTGCAGATAATCTTAGAATCATGGTGTTTAAATTATCAGAACCAGCTGCAGAGGTGTTCTTAACCGATCTAATGGTGTTGTAAACCTCGCTTGTGGAGACAGGTTTCATAAAAAATGAAGAAGATATACTGTTATTAAGATATTTTTTTATAACTGTGATTTACACCGGCAATTTTTGAAGCTAAGTTCCTGCCTATGCTAGAAAAATAATTGTTAAAAATGTTAACCATTTCTGTCTTGTCCTTGGTGATGCTGCCATCTGTTGCTAGTGTTTTAATACAGGAATTATTGGAATTGTGTTTATAGGAGCAAATGGAATTTAGTGTTTTCCAAATACTTTTCATAGAATTCATTTTATCATTAAGTAAATCATGATAAAAAGACACTCGGTGGTGGCGCAACCTCTTGTCAAGCTTATTCTGATAAGCTTTATAAACCATTTCGTCATTTTTGTCCTTGGATTGTTTAAATTTGTAGAATAGATTGTTCTTAATTTTTATACAGTTTTTAAGCTCCTTTGTAATCCATGGTTTATCCTTTAGTTTCTTACGGGAGCATTTGATCAAGGGAATATTGACCTCTGCCGTATCGGTTAGTGTTATAATTAAGAACGTTATAGATTTATCAATATCTTCAGAATTGTAAATGAGGGACCAGTCTAAGTTTTGCAACTGATAGGCAAATTTTTCTATATTTTTTCCGCTATAAATACGAATAAACGGTCTATCACAGTATTCTATTTGCTTACGTCTCGATGTAATTATTAATAAGTTAGCATAGTGATCGGTAATATCAGTCATAACAGTGAGAGACTTTACTTTACAATCATTACCGTCACTAAAGCCTAGTGTAGTAAATACATGATCAATTAAGCTCGACGAATTGCTAGTGCATTTCGTAGGTATAATACTGAACGGTGTAAAGTGCAAGTTAACAAGATTCTTGACATACCAACTATCATAACATATCACTATCATAATTAAGCAAATTCAAGTTCATATCACCAACAATAAAGCTTTTACTCACAGGTTTATATATAGCTAAGAATTCAAAGAATAAATCAATAAATTCCCTAGTAGGCTGGCTGGGATGCCTATAGAAGCAATAGAAACGTATTTTACCATAATTGTTGGCTATTACATCAACGACGATAAACTCGGCAGCATTACTGAAAAATTTGTATCTTTCGAAGAGGCCATAAAATTATATGAGAATTTATTCAGGATAAAAATTGCAACTCCTCCAGCTCTTTGTGTATGAGGAGATGAAAAAATAATATGATAATCAGGGAATATGTTGTCAAAGAAATCAATATTAGACCCCCAGATTTCGGATAAAATAATAATATCAAATTTTTTCTTATATGTTCTAAACAGATCAAGCAATTTAATGTAATTTGCATTAAGACTTCTTATATTGAGGTGAAAAATAGACAAATCTCCAAGATGATCTTTTATAAGACAGTTACTCGCTTGAGGAGTGTAGTAACCCATCATGGTGTTCTGTATAAGATTGTCGTCTATTATATCGTTGAACTTGCAGAATTCAGAGGGATGCATAGGAGCATAGTCATTGTTGTCGGGTAGAGTAGTATCAGCCATATTTAGAGATGTATTGAATTTTGATGCTCAGATCTTGAAGTTCCACTAAAAATCCATTCGCGTACAATACTACCGTCTGACCACGAACTGTCGCTGAAAATAATATCTTCATACTTTGAGTCACAGGTAAACATGAAGGCTGCAGAATTAAATTCTCGCCCATCTTGTGTTTTACTCGAAAGTTTCCTGCACGTGATAACTTCCGCACCGGCATCCTTTAGATATATGGTGACGTTATCCGTTGTGGTATCCTTGTTGAGCCTTCCTAGAAAGACGGTTGTTTTTCGAGGTATGACTTCCAATTCTGAAGTATCCGTGGTTGCCCTTTTACCCGTTATGACTCTCTTAGGCTTTCTATTGTTGACTGGTATGAATGGCTCAGAACTGGGGTTGAGGGGAACGTTACATGGAATTGGGGTTTTGACCAAGTCAGCCCATGACCTATTTCCTCTGGAATTGAAGGGTTGGCTAGGTGGACCATTGGACAAAGTGAGGTCCTGAGACGAATGGTCTTGTGTGGAGGAGGCCAACTTCTTTAACTGCACTAACGATTCTTCTGCTTGAAGACGCCTGGAATGCAGTCGCTTATTCTCCTCTAAAAGATTTCCTATTAAATCTGACATCATTTCCTTTATTGACTGTGCCACGATTGGACCAATCGCCTTGCCCAGTTCTTCTGCTACCTCCCCATTTCTTAAAGCCTCAATGATTTCTTCACCAGCTGATCGCTGCTTTGGCGGCATGATCGTAAGAACCGCACGCAAGAGATCTCTATTTAATTTCTCGAACGTTTACTCTTGCGTAACGACAATGTGGACTTCAATATGAATGGATGATCATGCAACATAGGCCTGAAGTCTTAGCATTAATTAATTAAACAGGTGTGATGGACCAAAGTCCAGCTTGGAGAAAATCTTAAATTTTTGAAAAAATATATATTGTCAATATGTATCCACAGATTATATCCGTACTAATGATTGCCAATATTATTTACTGCTACTAGAGTTCTTATGGTAGAAATTTAAACTTCCTCTGAAAGCAAACTCTCATTACTCTGAGAGTTCGTGTGGTGATAATTTCTTTATCTAGTAATTATTGACTTCCTTACTACTCTGCATCTTTCTATTTTCAGGGTGCCATTCTGACAACCATGCTGGCTACAAGTAATTTTTCAAGTAAGTTCAGATGCTGTTAGATTGATTTGTATTTATTAATTTATATATTGAATTAACATATAATGGGGATTGACTGATTATAATTATAATTATACTATGTGGGACAGAGAGGAGTGGAGAAGATCTATTCGTATCGTGACCCTAGTTAAACTGGGATTTAAGGGAAGATGATGATGGTGATGAATTAATATATGGAACTGTATTATTGACCTAAGTTAAGAGCAAGTCGGGTTTGTGAGCATGTAAGAACTGAAGATAAGTTTAATGTCTGTTTCCATATCACAAGGATAATGTCAGAGAACTCTAATTTGTATTTGTAGGAGTATGCGGACAACCAATCTAGATTAGATTCTATTGATTAATTAATTATTTTATTTTACTGATTGATCCACCAATCAGTTATGTGATTGATTTATTTACCAGATCGTAGTCTGATGGCTAAGAGAACGACTGATGGTATAAAAGAGTCGACAGATAGCAGTGTCACAATAGAAGAGGAGGACAGAGGTGAGTGCTTGTTGTACAATACAATCCAGTCTTTACTGTTCTACAATACAATTCAGTCTTACTGTTGTACAGTACAATCCAGTCTTTACTGTTGTACAGTACAATCCAGTCTTTACTGTTGTACAGTACAATCCAGTCTTTACTGTTGTACAGTACAATCCTGTCTTTACTGTAGTACTATACAATCCAGTCTTTACTGTTGTACAGTACAATCCAGTCTATACTGTTGTACTGTACAGTACATTGTAGGCTGTACTGCTGTATAATTAAATCCTGTCTATAAAATGTAGTGTAATACATTGCAGTCTATACAGCCGTATAATACAAAGCGTTGCAATACATGGCATGACATTATAAAACAGCTCGCGGTATAGATGGATGTGTCACGTGTGAGGTTCCCTACTGCCTATTGGTTCAAAGAAACAGAATTAATTGGAACAAAACACTGGTGTAGTATCCCATTTCAATGAATTAGGTTATTATTATTATTATTATTATTATTATTACTATTATTATTATTGAAAAAGCTGGTAAAGCTAAAGTTAACATCAGTTTTCTCACTCGAAAGCGATGTCGGTGATGACCGAGCCCAGGATTTGAACCTAGAACTTAGTTTTCTGCGGTCGAATATCTTACTGACATCGCCACTGGCTATTATTGTAATATTATTATTATTAATTAGCTTATTAGCTAAATATTTTGCCTGAAAGGATGCTATAGTAAGTAACCATTTACTATCTCTGTAATGTTCAGTTTTAATCGAATAGCATCTGATCAGTTTTTTTGAACTTAAAGCTGAAATTACATGTGACTATAAACGTGGCTGAAGAATATTCTAGTGATGAATGATACCTATGAGTACAATTGATTTGACTTCACTTGGCAGTCAAGTAATTCAGAATGCTCTTCCTAGTTTGTCTACCACGTAGGGACATGAGATGCTAATATAACGGTATTTCCTATCAGTGCTTAACGAAGACTTAGTTGCAGAGTTTATTGTATATGTTGTACAAATGCTTCATCAGGATTCTGCCGTTCTATGGCACGTGATTTAACAGTCCAAGAGGCTGCAGGAAGTATGTCTGCTTGTACGTGTGCTTGTATGTATGCCTTTGTGTTTGTAGTAGTATCTTCGTCAATACTTGTATAGAGTTCACTCTATCAGTAATAGTGTATTTAAATGCTTTGATTAGTTGAAATGTTAATTTTCGACGTAAACACTGAAATGACAGTTCCTGAGATGCGGTAAAGATGCTGAATCTAAGGCCAAGCCTAGTGTCAGTTTCCAGTTTGATACTTTGTCAGTGATGGGGAGAGCATTGTATTTGAGCTCTGCACCTACTGATCCACCGGCGAGCAACTTGTTAAAAAGCCACCGGATCAGCCCACTGCCGGGGTTTATATGCAGGGTGGACCTTTCTGAAAGTTAAGCTTTGAATGTGCGTTTGATTAATAAATGGGTAATTTATTATCATTTGAATATCAAGTGCCAGAGAAGATGCAAAATAGTGACAATATACATGTATAGATGATAATTCACTTTAGATTGGGTCCATATTTATGGAGTTATTCTATTTTTCAATAAGGTTTTCAATTTCAGTGTTTTAACAAGTAACAGACATTTGAGACAGTCGTAGACTTTGCTGGGGTTAATGAAACTGATATGTATAAGGTACGATTTGGTAATATAAAAATTGAGTTTTTATGAAATGATAAATGCTGGTACTGCTGTATAGGTCTACTGCGAGTATGGCATATCACAAGAGTCATTAGTGACTCAAGTTATTCAGTATTTTGTCAAGCAAGTTGAAAGTCATCTCGTTGTCATAACGAATCTAATTGTTATTTTCTATGCCTAGGCTTCAGAAATTTCTACAAAATTTTATAAAACGAATGGTAGGGATTATAGGGATTGATATGGTATGCGATAGAGAGGAGTGGCGAAGGCATATTCATATCCTGACTCTAGTTAAACTTGGATTAAAGGGAAAAAGAAGATGATGATAATGATGATGGTGAATTGCTATTTTCTATCTGGAATTCGGAAGGTTTACGAGGACCTTCAGACTAGGTTGTCTCTGCAAGAATCTCAAACATAGGCTATCTGGTGCGCTGTGTTGTGCATGTTGTGCACACTATTGGCATCAGCCACGTAATATTTAGCTACCTGCCGCTTTGTAAAGTGACTTTTGATCCTGTTCTAACGAATGTACGACTAACTAGAAGGCATACTATAGCTAGAGCGAAGTAGAATGTGGTGTTTGGTAAAGAGATTAAATTGACTTGGTCTCCATTCTCTGTTGTTGTATTATATTGTGTTGATGTTTCACTATATAGCGTACGGTGCTTTTTTCGTCTTTAATGTTTCCAGTATGCAAAACGTGTTATCTTCCTTTAGACGTCTTTACGTTGCCCTGACGTATTATGCGTCGCTTTAAATGCTTTAGTGCTTTTAATAAATATTTCCTTTAGAGAAACATTTCGTGTTAGATCTGAGATTAGAATCTTGGATGAGATTTTGTAATATAGATTACATCCACACCTTAAAAGAAGCTGTAAAGCCAATGCTTACGTGAATTTCATCTCTCGAAAGCGATATAAGTAATGGGCAAGACCAGGAGTTGAACCCACATATACTGATTCGCGGTCGGATATCTTACCGACATTTAGCAAATTTCTCTTGACCAGTGCTTATGAGAACTGTGTCTGAAAGAGTATGGTCTCTAGATAGGCCTCAGAGAACTGTGACTTGGGACCGACTGATCAGTCAATTTCTGTGGAAGAGAGGGAGAGGGTGAAAAATCACCTCAGACCAAGTAACGTTATTTAAATGTATCCATTTCTGTCCTGACATTAATCTGAGACTGATTTGTGACCATTTCATTAATTTTAAATCTGTTTCTATTTGTTTGTTAGTTATTATCATCTGTAAGCCAAATAATATCCAGTATGCATGAATTAAAACTTTGCGTCTATAAGCAGACAGAATAATGAAAAGTCGGATAATTAAAATATAATAATGCTAATGTTGTGGGAAAATTTAGCTATTTTTCAATTAGCAATTGTTTTTTTTGAAGAGAAGTAACTAAATACATATTAAAGTTTGCTGTTTTCCAATTAGCAAATGTTTTCTGGAGTTTAGATGTATCAATTGATAAGTTGGACCATTTGTGAAATAATATGCTGAGTTGATAGCATTGGATGTTTTGTGTTGTGCCTATGTGTCCATATACATTTAATAGAGCATGCTTGTATTGCTTTCAAAACTATTCAGTTTACTTGTATTAGAGCACTAAGTAACATCATGTATTTTAACTGACTTGTGATAATTTACATAGTATTGTAATGATGGATATTAATTTTTATGGATGTTTTACTGTATTTCCACTCAAAGATTGTTTTGTGGTCATGCGAGATCATATTTGACAAATGGGACTAATAAAGATTTAGTGTCCGTTTTCTCATACAAGGAGGATGTCAAGGACGTCCCCACATCACATCATTACAAATAGATTGGCCCGAATGATTTGAAAAAACATGTGCTGCAGTGAGGGAAATATCCCAAATGGTGCTGATCTGGCGATAAAAACAAGTAAGTTGATTTAACTCTATGATGGGAACGGATATATTTTCAACCTAATAGAAAAGGTCAACGTTCACAAATGGATATGGTAAGCATGTATTTTTTAACGACAAATTATTTTGCCACGTTCTAGCATATATCAACCATGTAATATCTTATTTAATATCATGTCAAATCATGTCACATCTTATATAATATCATGATATGATATATCATTTCCTGTCATATCTTGTATCATATCGTGTCATATCTTAGAGCTGGTAAATATATGATAACTTTATTTCTCCCCACTCGAAAGCAATGTCATTGACAAGAGAGCCCAGGACAAATCAGGATTTTATATCATATCATGTCATATCTTATATCATGTCATATCTTATATCAATCATGTTACATCTTATATCACATCTTGATATGATATAATATCATACCATGTCATATCTTGATATGATATATCATATCATGTTATACTTTATATCATGTCATATCTTATATCAATCATGTCACATATATCTCGATATATATCATCTTATATCATACCATGTCATATCTCATATCTAGTCATATCTTACATATCTTATATCAATCATGTCACATCTTATATCATGTCATATCTTATATCAGTCATGTCACATCTTGATATGATATAGTATCATATCATGTCATATCTTAATATGATATATCATATCATGTTATATTTTATGGCATGTCATATCCTATACCAATCATGTCATATCTTATGTCATATACCAGTCACATAGTTGACTGTACAACGTTATAGTAGATCTGATGATCTCCAGACTTGGAGAGATTTAACCGCCTGTAGGTCGTGTGCTGGTTGTGTGCTGTAACGTGCCATCAATTTGACGTCCTATGGTTCAGTTGAGAGCTGTAGAGGAACATTGCTTAAAGCAGTATTTGATAATTTGTGGCTTGTTGGCTATTTTAACAGTTGTTGGATTTATTCGCTGTTTAATACAACTACTATCTTGATTCTTTCAACATCCAGGTTTGGTCAGATTGTGTGATAGAGATTTAGTTGTGTAGTTCTTTTGAGGCTCTCCTGATACAGCCTTCTGACGAGGATGCGTACTTTATTATATCTTAATTGATTGAGATATAACTGATTTATTAGTTGATATATGATTGATATTATATCTTCGTTGATTAATCAATTGAACGTGGAGTTAACTCTTAATCCGTAAGCTGTTGTTGTTGTGGTTTTGCTGTAGGTTCGCCAAAAGCCAATTCAACCGCCAACAACCGGAGTTCAAGCGGTGACAAGCCGGCAGACGGCCACGTAAACTCCATGCTGATTGGTCAGTCTGATCAGAGTACTGATAGAAGTGGTGTGATGCTCTACGCGATACGATACAATGAGAATTTAGTGTTCAGTTTCTGTCCTGAAGGCCTGTTGTGGAAAACTTGCTAACCTGCTAATGTGTAATATTTTGAGCTCTGTCGAGTGCACTTGAAGTCCGTTATCCTGATGAAGGAGTGTGATCTGATCTAATTAGAACTCGTTGAATATTTCCTATTTTTGATAAATGAGAGCCTAGGCTTCAGAAATTGGTACCAAATATTCTAAATCATCATCATCATCTTCCATGAAATCACAGTTTAACTAAGAGTCGGGACTCTAGTTAAACTGGGATTTAAGGGACGATGATGATGATGATGATGATGATGATGAATTAGTTAATAAATAATAGGCTAATTAATATTAATAGGTCAATATGAATTGTGGAAAGATTAAGTGGAATGAAATTAACTACATAGTACATAGAGGTTCATTGCACTGACTGATGGATAGTGAAATGACTCCTGATGTGCTTTAGCATGATTTGTTCACATATTTAAATTAATTGTTATAATTAATTGCTATCATTGTGCATTATAAATTCTTCTCTTATTCTGTTCATTGATTCATTATCCTGAAATGATATATTTTTGTTTTGCATTCTTTTTATTTCACTTTTAAGTTTATTTCAGTTCATTAAATATGCGATTATGCGATTAATTCCTGATATTTATTGATTCGCTGATTGTTTTGCTGACTGATCGATGTGATCACTGACTGATGGATTAGTTGATAGACTGATTGATTAATTTGCTCAGTGTCCATTGATTAACCAATTGATTTATTGATTGAATAAATTTTGGACTGATTAATTGATTGACTGATTGAATATCTCATTGATTGATTGATTAATTGATTGATTGATTGATTAACGCAGGTAGGAAAGGTGAGATAATCAGAGCTACAGAACAGATTACATCAGCTATGGTAAAGGGGGAGTTTGACACTTTCTGGTAAGGCCTCTCATTTTTTGTAAAGTCAAACACTATTTGACGAGTGCTATCGATGTGTTGCAACTCAGTTTAGTAGTCAAACTTTTGCTACTTTTAACTTTCAAAACTAAGCCTCTGGTTATAGTTTACCTATGTGTAGAATGTTCCACCTTCAGCTTCATTAAAAGTAAACTTTTAAAGTTTCACAACATTTTTTAGAAATGGTTGTGCTACTTTATATACGAACATGAAGAATATGCAATGAAAAACCCTATTGTAGATTTAGCAGTAAACTTAAAATGTGCCAGTACCATAAATGAAAAGTGCATTTTTACATTTTTACAAAATTTCTCTAGCTTTCTGAAAAAGAACGTCCAGAATTTTTGGGTCATTTTTGTTAGACTACTTTCAGTCCCGCCTGCAACTTTATAGCGACATAGTTAATTCATTTATATGATATTTAAGAATATATCTAACAGATCTGACAATTAATATTTCCAAATTATATATCCATAAAGAGGCTCTTATTCTGTGGTGTGACAGTTTACTGCCTCTAAGAAACCATTTCAAATATCATACTATAATAGCGACATGACCTTCAAATATTTAAGAGAATATTGGAATTATTTAATGAACTGTTATGTGATAATAGGAATTTATTCTTAACTTTAACTGTACAAGGTAATTTTAATTTTGATAGAAACTCCTATAGTAGCTAAAGCTTTATTTTTAAGTCTAATAGCTTTTGTCGGTCATTGTGAATGAAAGCTAAAATTTGATTGCTTGTCCATTACGACTAAATAATTTGTGCATTTTTTAATTCGTTAAATATTAATTAATTGTACGATTAATTGGTTGATTGTTTTGTATGTAGTAAGCTAGCAGATCCACAGATGACGTGTTTTGAGCCAGAGACAAATGGTAACCTCGTTGAGGGTCTAGGTTTTCATAAATTCTTCTTTGACAATGGTTTGTCATTGATTTTTTGTTCATTTTGTTTTATTTGTATTGGTAATTTAATTTATATATGATAATTTCATAGTTTGCACCATGCATTTCCAAGTTATTGATGCAGTAAACTCTGTTCTCTCATGTTTCAAATAGATTTATTTCAATATGTAATGGGTCCATAATACAATAAAATTGCCACTTGCTGGAGTGAGATTAGAATGTAACAATTTGAAGCATTTTAAAGAGTTTTCTGAAATTTTTGTGCCAAAGGATTTAGACATAAGATAACAGAAGATTGGCATGTGATGTTGTTTTTACTATTTTATTTCCATATTATGTTATTTTATAATTATAATTTGCTCATAATTTATATAGAACACTGGTTGACTTGATACAATTTCTCCTTGCAATTTCTATGCAATCTTACCAATTTTGTTTTAACTGTAGGTCTACTTGTATAACTCATTATATACTTTAAAAAACTTGTGTAACTACTTGTATTATTGTATAACTACTTGTATATTTAAAATGTATAACGACTTGTTTCTTGGGTAACCGATATTAGGGTAGCCGACTTAGGGTAACCTATATAGGGTAATCTATATTAGGGTAGCTGACTTTGGGTAACCGACATCGCCACTGGCTGCAGTGGCGATGTCGTTAAGATATTCGACCGTAGATCAGTATTTATGGGGTTCAAATCCTGGGCTTGTCCGTCACTGACATCGCTTTTTCGAGTGAGGAAACTGACGTTAACACCAGCTTTAGCTTTACCAGGGTGACCATGAGCTTTTAATTTTTGCTTAACTTTTTCTTATATGCAGCATGTATAGATTGTTAGTTTTCTCACATTAATTACATATTATGCAAACTGAAGTAAAATCAGATAGAAAAAGCAACATTTATTTGACAATATGTTTCTCTAGTTGTTATTGATTTATTGATTGATTGATGATATGTTGATCTTTCAATTGACTGCTTTTACTGAGTGATTGACGGCATGAGTTATTAATTGATTGTCTTATACAGTGAAGGATGGATTGTTTGAAAAGATTCACTTACTGATTGATTTATATATTGATTGATTGATTGTAGTGCTAGCTAAGAACAGTAAGACAGTAAGCACGCACCTGTTAAAACCTCACGTACACTTTATGTCGGACGATGCTGCGTGCATCGCATACACTCGACTCACTCAGTACATTGACAGGTGGGAACACTATCATTGATATCACTGTGTAATCAAGTGTCGTCTAGTTACAGTCTTAAAGACTAGAACATTGTTCCAGAATGGTGGATAATACTCATGTTTAAACTAGAATTTTACATTTATTTGTATGAATAACATGTTTTGGTAAAACAATATGGTAGGAATGCGCTTGTTTGAAAAAATATTTTAAAAGATTAAAAATTGCTAACGTTTTGGCTCAATTGCCCTATATGGTCAGTAGACCTCGGGTTTAAATCCTAAACCAATCTCCTATTGCTAATATAATTCAGAAATATATTCTCAGTCTTGCTTCACCACAGCTGTTATTATAATATAATTAGTTGTAATACTCTATATTGTATTTGGATATGCTATATTGTGCAAGAATTTTATATATTGTACTAAACTGTGGTATATTGTGCTAGAGTTTGCTATATTTTGTTCTAATGTTGAATTTTGTACTAGAATTTGCTATATTGTACTTGAATTTGCTATGTTCTACTAAAATGTGCTATACTATGCTGGAGTTTGCTATTCTTAGTGTTCTATATTTTACTGGAATTTACTATAGTGTACTAGAATTTCCTATATTGTATTATTATGCTATGACATCAAGCTTGTGCTTGTTTGTCTTATATGTTTAGCAATCTTGTTTTGCATTATACTGCATTATATTATTGCTCTTTGCATTTATATAGCACTATTGTACTGCGTAGAATAGCGATGAATTATTCTCTGTCTCATTCCTATTGTACTACATAGAATAGTGATGAATTATTCTCTCTCATCACTATTGTACTACATAGAATAATGATGAATTATTCTCTCTCATCACTATTGTACTACGTAGAATAGTGATGAATTGTTCTTTGTCTCATCCCTATTGTACTACCAAGAATAGTGATCAATTATTCTCTGTCTCATCCCTATTGTACTACATAGAATAGTGATGAATTATTCTCTGTCTCATTCCTATGGTACTACGTAGAATAGTGATGAATTATTCTCTCTCATCACTATTGTACTACGTAGGATAGTGATGAATGATTCTTTATCTCATCACTATTGTACTACGTAGGAACGGTGCACCAGCGACAGTACAATCAGAGGAGACGAGGGTTTGGCATAGATTTGGGGGGCGGTGGCAGAACGTTCATTTCCACTGTTCCGGTGGGTCCGCTCTACCTCAGTGTAAATAGAGCGTCTGCATTAACTACCTTCTTGCCCTTTCTTCCTGTCATCCATCTAATCCATCTACGACTCATGTGATCAATGGTGTGCTCTTTCTGCTTGTCTGGCTCATCGAAGGGATTCTGTGTTGTGGACTGTAGGCGATTGATTGATTAAGCTGTTCTGTTCCTAGAATCATTGATGATTATTATTGCAGTGGCTGGATATTTAATCAGTGATTGAATATTGCTTGAGTATTTGTTTGATACTTTCGAGTGAGGAAACTGACGTTAACCTTTGCTTTACCAGCTTTTACTATAACTCCCATCTGGTCGTATGATCAAAATTTCTGCGTGTAATTCGTGTGATATCTATTTTCTGAAATGACTCGGATATATCAATATTTTGGATTGTCTAGCTCCGTAGGAATTTATTTGTACAGCTTTACATAGTTCTAAAAATTATTTTCTGACTTTGGAGCCCACGGATCCCATTTATATTTTTGTGAGGTTATGTAAGTAATGAATATAAATTAAATCATGGCAAGTTAATAATTGGCGTTTCGTATTTCACCTTATAGCGAGAAATAACGCTGTTAGTAACTTTTAAGACTCACCGTTATATTTATTAATTTACATATTTTCCTGTTATTGCTTGTTGCAACGGTAAAGCTGGTTTAATGTTACAGGAAGGTAACGTTATAATTTTCATTGTGGTGAATTATTCCACATGTTTGTTGCATGGCTTTATCGACCTTCAATTTCTTCATCTTAACACGATTTTCCGAGTTTGTTAAAATCTGTCAAATGTTTCACTGATTTAACCAATTTATAGATGAATCGTGGATTCTACATCTTTTCTTCATGCAAGTTATATATTTGTTCTAGTTAGAATTTTTGCAGAACTGGTGCTGGTATGCCATGGACTTGCAGTGCATTTGGTCTCTGTCTACTTTTGAATGTGATTGCGTAGTTTGGATGGCTCTGATAGTGTGATCCATTTCGTCTGGTACGACACTTGCATTGTCGTTAAAATGGATTTTACACTATGTTAACCCATATCTGATATTGACGTGAAAATCATCTTTAAATAGGGCAAAATATATCAGGTTTAGTTTTCTACTTTCATCTGCTTATAAATGCTAATTTACTTAACAGGATCATTTTAATGTATGTTTATGTGATATGCATGTTTGATAGGATTTTATTTGTTAGTATGGTTACACACATGACATACCGCATGTGCGACCGAGTTTTCGTGCTTAGTTTATGTTTTTGTAATTAGCGTGATTTTCTCCTTCCTCTCCATGGTTATTAGTAGCTGTTGCTTTTGATAGCAAGCTGAATGCAGCCAGCAGGGATTTAGGAATAATCTTCCAACACTCTAGAGAATTTTTGTGCCTTGCAGGCGCAGGCTCTGTAAAAGTCGAGTACGGTCTAACCAGCGCACTCGTAATTAACTTCTTAATCCAGGAAATAGAAATCTTATGTAGAAGTTACAGCATTGATTGTATCTTATAGTAAGTCTAAATGTTAACTTTATGGTTGTAACGAGGTGTGATGGTTTTGTAAGGTTTTTACTTTTGTCAGGAGATTGGCTAATCCTTATTCAGCATATCAATATTAGTAGATATAGCTCTTTTCGCTACATTTGTAGCGTTTAATCTTGATCAGCTAGGCATGCGATTGATTGTTACTTTTGTTTTTAATTTTTGTTTTCAGTAATTGTTTGCTGTATTCTTGTTTTGCTCATGCAGTTAGAAGTTGTTGAATCATGAAACCGTTGAAGCTGATATCAAAATGTTGTGGGGGATATGATTATTGACGTTACCTATAGCTTTAATAATGAACAAATAACATAATTTTACATACACATATTACAATATAATTAAAGAATAGTATTAAAATTCAAGCAATTAATAGCATCAAGCAATGGATGTGTTTACTCTTAATGTGCCATTTCTTGTTTATCTGGTACATTCAACTTTATATTTTTGCATTAATGCATTGATGTTTGACCAAGAATTTGACTTTGATTTTTTATTACAAATTGAAAAATTACAAGTTAATCTTCGCGGTAATGTTAATATTTTATTTTAATCTTTAGTGTGCATGTTTTTTAAGACCTTGAGCTAAGAATGGAAAGAAGTACATATTGCATGCTATAATTTGTCTATTTCAACAACTTGTAACCATTAATTATCAGGCCTGTTTCAATTTTTCTTATTTTATAAATGCATTTTATAACGAGAAGAACTTTTATTTATATATTTGTTTGCTACAGACTGAGCAGCTTTTTGATCCCATTGTGTCTAATAATTTATTATAATCGTCTAACGATAGTCTGATGTACCCTGTGTTGTATAATATGAATTTTTATATTATTATAAGCTATACTATTTGTATGTTAAATTAAGAAATTATGTTATATTAATAATATTTCTTCATCTTACCTTGAATCCCAGTTTAACTAGGGCCGGGATTTGACTAAAAATGTAGTCTAATAAAATACATTAATTATATTATTATATTATGTAAGTTATAAAAAATTGTCTCTGATACCATGTGTTTCCTAATTGACGACCACATTGAACTGAGGTATTGTAAAGGGATAGCCTTTGTAAATGGGTCAATTGGATAGTAGTTGAAGTGTCTTTAAGGAGAGTGATAATAGAGAGCGATAATGATAGGATAGTGATCGTTAGGAATATGTACCTCAAACCGTGGCCACAAGCCGTAATATAATCAAGCGAAAGACCCATTGTTAAAATAATGTAATCTTTAGAAGTAAAACTTTAAAATGTTGGCTTTACTTAATTTGCATTTGTTATTCTAACACGACAATGCTTTGACAAATGTGCCTATCACGAACAATAAGGTGAATGTGTCAGTTTGACTGAATGTAGTTCTATTTTCATAAAGCTGTGGATGAATTAATAGCAAAGACTTGATGAGTTGTTACTAATGTTTTACTTTTAAACAATTTTTGACTTTTTTCTATATTTACAATTTGTAGACCCATCATTTATTAAGAAAGTATGTCGAACACACGTCATATAGAAATTTGAATAGAATAACTAAATAAAATAAATAATAAATAAGATAAAAATAAATAAATAAATAAGCTGCTAAATTTCCAAAAACGAAATATAGAGTCTAATTGAATACAAGTCAAACAATAATGAAGTAATGTTTCTGTATATCTTCATGTGTTGGGATCTTAATTTTTGGACCCAAGTCTATTTGCTCTACGACAATTTTCGTTCAATATCTACAAGTACATTTTCCTTGTATCGATTTGCTGTATAGATTGTTTTGGTGCTTTGTCAGAGTATTTCATTCAAGCAGGAGATTGCATGCAGGGTGAATTTAAGTCCGCATCATGTTCTTTAGCGCTGAGTTGTATCAATTTCTCTAAGTAAAGTCAAATTTTATGTTCTAATTAACTAAATGTGCTGAACTGTTCTTGGCATGTTTAAAGCTTTCTACTTGCCGGTTTCACTTTTTCACTCTAGGTCAGGTTAGTCGTGATAACCGATTAACACTGGTATATCATTTGATGATTTGAGTTCTACTTGAAATATAATTCCTTAGCTCTAGTTGATTTTCTGAAATTTCTGCAACCCACAGTTAAGAAACTAAGATTTATCGATATGTTAACTTACATATATCATATAGATATCTCTCTCTCTCTTAGTGCACTGCCTACTGGCAGGTCCATGGTATGTAACGCCTCCACTCTTCTCTTTCTTCTGCTTTCCTCCTCTTGTCCACACATGAGTGGGTCTTTAAATCATCTAACATACCTAATCTCGGCCTTCCTCTGCTCTTTTATCTTCCTCTGCTCTTTTCCTTCCATTCTACTTGCTATGACCTCTTTTAATAGACTTTCCCCTTTAGAGTGTGTCCTATCCAACTCTTCTTCCTATTTCTTAATACACTTATCAACTGTCTATCTGTGCCAACTCTCTCCAGAACTTCCTCATATGTAACCTTTTGAGTCCAGCAATTCCTTTCCATTCTTCTCCGTATCCACATTTCCAATGTCTCTAGTTTCCTAACGTCTTCCTTCCTTTAGGTCCCTGTTTCACATCCACACATCCATATAATTGCGTGGTCCAAACCAAGATTTTCACTATCATTGTCTTTGTGTCTTTCTTTAGACGTTTTATTAAAATTTCTGATATATATATATATATATATATATATATATATATATATATATATATTGACATATAAGGTAATTTAACGTTAGGTTTCTAGAAAACATCGTAGAGAAAACAATGTTAGAGAAAACAACGTAGTTACCCTAACATTGCCCCGAGCCCCTAGATTCGTCTTCTGAAGCTGAAACTAACTTCAAATCCCGACAGATACTGCTACTCATTGCTTAGAGTTGTCATTGCTACTGTTGTAGTTAATCTGTAATTGCTAGGGTTGTAGTTAATCTGTAATTGCTACAGTTATAGTTAATCTTAAATTGCTACGGTACAGTTGTAGTTAATCTGTAATTATAATTATAATTGCGATGTAGTATACAGTTAACTCAAGGGAGCGTTATTAATATTGAGTTAAGCGTCATATTCAATTTCGGCGCCGTATTGAATATGGGTGAAGATTGAGAATTGGTTTTGAATTGCACTCAAGTTGATCTGCTGACAGATAGTATAAGCATTGCACCACATGTCCAAATAGCCTATTCAATGATGAATCTCATATACTTAATTGAGCTTAGAACTCTAATACACTGTATTACTACATGTATATCGTTTCTATTTTGTGCCAGTGTGTTATTAGCATCAGCTAAATAGGAGGAAATGGATGCGAAATATTGATTTAGTTGGTGTGTTATATTTTATAGATGAATTGATTGATTTTTTAGTTATTGAACAATACTTTAGTTAATGGCATTATTGATTGATTTACAAATTGATAGAATTATTTATTAATTTTTAAGTATGTGATTGACTTATTGATTTGCAGGTTCATTTGTGATTTATAATTTTGAAGATCACTGTTCTATTGATCTTTAAATTCCTGTTATGTTTTAATGTTCGAAATTCAATAAGTTATGACATTAACGTCCTTGTTTAAGGATTAAATGAGTGATTGACAACGGTTGAAGATGGATTAAGTTTCTATAGGGTTTGAACAAGTAACTAATTGACGCTGGAGATACATCGTAGCTTTTATGTTTTTGTTAACTTTTTAATCAGAAAATTGTATGACTGACTAATAATTAATCGATTAATTACTAACGTTACTTGTACAAATACCTTAAAAATTAGCACAATCTATTTTTATATACAGACTGGGGCAAATGAAAAATCTCCTAGCGAGATCTCAATAACTTTAAGAAAAATCAAAGTATCTCTACGAAATTTACGGAGCTTCTAGGGGAGGAATTTCTGCGTATATCCTGCAAATTTTATGAAAGTCTATTGAGCAGGAAAAATATTACAGCGTTCTACGAAAAAAGTGCACAAAATTAATCAGTTTTAACAAGGCTTTTTTAACAAAAGTCTTAATAACTTGGACAAAACTCAAAATATTTTTACAAAATTTTCGGAGCTTCCAGAGGAGGAATTTCTACACGTATCCTGCAAATTTGGTGAAAATATATTCAGAAGTAACAAAAATACAGCGTTTCTTCGAAAAAATGTTAAAATCAATTTTAACAAGGCTTTTTTAAACAAAAGTACCGGACATTTTCTTCAAAATTTAGGAATAATTTTAACATAAGAACGAATTTTAAGCTTCAGTTATTGGAGTAGCTAACAAGGTAGTGCAGGCTTAAACTCCACCATAAGTAAACACAAGTAAACGGCCCTTTTCAGGGTCGTTATTTTCTTTAAAAGGAACGACTGACATTTCCAAAAGCCTTGTTAAAATTGATTTTTGCACTTTTCTCTTAAAAATGCTGTAATTTCGTAACTAATTAAAATATTTTCGTCAAATTTGCAGGTTATACGCAGAAATTCCTCCCCTAGAAGCTCTGAAAATTTCGTAGAGATATTTTGAGTTTTCTTAAAGTTATTGAGATTTCGCTAGGGGATTATTTTTTTTGCCCCAGTCTGTAGATTCTATTTACGGAAGAAGTCTCTTTACGTTAAACAATTTTCGGTGATATATGTAAAATCGTTATGGTTTACAGATTTCTGTATGACAACTGTATGGTAGCAAGATTCAATGTTAAGTAAACTGTCAGAAACTTAAGCTAAATATAGACAAGTTTAACGTCTGTGTCACTACTGCTACAGATCCTCCTAGAGGCAGTAAGGTTGAAATTAGAACCAATGATATGCTGGCAATCGGTCAAGTCTACTGCCGCACTAGTACTGAAGATATATTAAAGGATAGAAAGTCAAGTAAACCAAGAGTTAATTCAAGTATACAGTATCAGCATACAGAAGCTGTGCTGAGAGCCTGCTATCTGTTCTGCTCCTGAATGTTCTTGACATCCTCATCAGATGAAGACCCTAACGTTAAATGCTCCTTTTCTTGACGACGTTGTGTATCAGAGTCAGTGTGTGTGTATATCAGTGTGTGTCTGTGTCTGTGTGTCATGCTAGTGCTATGTGTCAGCTTGCCGTTGTTTCTGGAAGATAAATTAAGCAACAGTGTAACGGCTAATATTTACCACTATTGTGCGGTCGTAGACGGTCTAGCGAGGTTGTGAAATTATGGTACCTTGCTGTCAGGCATGCTTGCTACTAACTCGGTCACCTGACGTTACAGGAATTTGAAGTTACATGGGATGACTTGATTTGTGGTAAGTTGTTATCATAAACAATAGTTCCGATATGGAACTTGGATGGAAATGGGATACTAGTGTTGATTGGTATTGTGCTATATATCTTTCAATATGTATTTACTTGATGCGTGTAGGTGCTTATGTACAGTGTATGTGCGTTGATATTGAATGAAGGATTTTGTGCATGCTTTAGAGTGATGGCTGTTTTGCTTATGTAGGCTAAACGCATATTTTTAATAGGTATGGGTATATGATGTGGTTAATGTGTTTGCTAATGTGTTAATTTGAGTGGGAGGATGTGTATACATATAATTGTTATAATTATTACAAATTATAATATAATTTGTGTACATTTGTTGATGCGTATGAAGAGATAGTAGTTAGATGTATGCGCATGTGTGATGTTTTTGCTCGCATATATGTAATATACATACTGTATTACGTTGCTATGAAATGAACATTTTTGAATATATGCATGAGTATGTATTACGTGTACTACTATATATGTATATGTATTTACATATGCACTCGTTTGTATGTAGTATTTCAGCGAATTCATTTGAAAACCCTCATCTAATACGCAAATCTTGTCTATCAGGTATATTTTGTGTATGCATAATTATTCTGCATATTTGGCATTGTATATATTTCCAAAAACAGTTTACATACACACTCACAGAGAGAGAGAGAGAGAGAGAGAGAGAGAGAGAGAGAGATATTTTCTTATAACGTGTTGTCAGTTGTGTGAGTTAGATTAATCTTTACTGTGTGATTGTAAGTATGGATTTAGTGAAATCTATATAGGATCAGTTTTATTCATGTAACAGTATCAATTATTAGGTGTGTAGATATTTTCCATTTCCTCCATTATAAATTATATCATTTACTGTGTTAATGTTTCGGTACCAACGTTTACTTTATATCAGATTCTTCTACTGATCGCGGCTCTGAGGTACAATTTCCTACTCAGAATCTACTCTGTGGCTTAGAGTGTCTCACAGGCAAAAGATCAGTACAAAATGGTGATCTTAAAGACCTTACCCTTTTAACTGATAATTTTATTAATGGAACGGTTATACTCGCTGAAGTGATTTTCCTTGGTTTTCTTCAGTATCATCGCCTTGGCTACAAATTTCCACAAATGACCTTTACTGTGTGTAATGAAAGCACGATACTCTCATGCTATCTTTAAAATGGTTAATTATCTAAGATTGGATTAACTGAAACATAGATTGAAGAAAAAGCTAATGTTAAGGTCAGTGACAGGAGAGCCCAGGATTTGAAACCCGCACACACTGATCCGCGGTCGAATATCTTACCTACATCGCCACGTGGAGTTAAGCGTGTTAGTGGTATTTAATGAAATTTAACCTCCATTTTACTGAATCAATAATAGCATTACGCTCTTTCGCTGTGGCCATGATCTTAAGCTAGCTAACTCTTGACAAGAGGTGACGCCTAATCATTATTTGTGTGATACGCGTAATTAATTTTGCTTTTAGACCTGCACGTTCTTTTATAGCAGTCGTATTTAACTAATGGAACGGTAGCAACTGTTACCAGTCAACACTTTCCAGCTCGCTTATGTTTTACAATTATATCCATACTATAATTATAAAGGGTTATTTTTCGCTTTACATAATAACTATTATGCGTGAAAGTTGACAGCTAGTTGTGTGTGTTTCTAATAGCTGTTTATTTATAAAATCCGTTATAACTTTTAACGTTTTAATCTTCTCTTTGCAGTTATGTAATATACACACAATGAAGATGTTGCGAGCGTTTCTCTTGTATAATAGCCTAGCCTACATGGTGATTGGTTATCTATTTCTTTAGTTAATGTATATAACTGTAGCCAATTTTGACCCCTTGCTAAATTTAGGCGAAAGATATTTTGGGTTAGTAGGCCTACATGTATGATCGTACAAGTGCGTCTTCGCTTGTAAGCGATGACGCAGTTTTCGTCACGAAATTCTCCGGCGGTAGGCCCATCAGAAAATCAAACTTACGGGGAGTACGGTACCCCACTAAGTAGCGTTTTGTGTCATAGGCAGAGGCAAAGGGGGAATGACGCCCCTGTGCTCGTACTTGGCACGAAAACACTGAATCATATTAAGCTCGCTCTGAATATGTAATAAGGTTACAATTGATGACTTCCATAATTTCTTGACTAATTATACTCTATCTGTCTATTTCTCTCAGGTGTTTTGCCAAATCGCAGGTCCAATGTACTGGCTCGGCTTTACGCTCTTGCTATGTTGCGCACTCGACAGTCAACAGGCTGACGAATTCTCAGAGACCATACATGTAGGCCTATATACATGTTGTGCAAAGGGAAGGAAAAGATTAGTTGCACTGACAAAAATTAGAAATGAAGTTCTAGAAAGAATTGGTGTAGATAGACAATTAATAAATATGATAAGAAATAGAATGAGAAGCTGGATAGGACATATTATAAGGGGGATGATTTGCTAGAGGATGTAATACAAGGAAGAATGCAAGAGAAGAGTTAGAGGAAGACCGAGACTAGGGATGCTGCATGATCTGATTGCAAATGCATATAGTCCAATAGAGATGAAAAGGAAGGCTGAGGATAGAATTGGTTGGAAGAGTTATATGCAATGGACCTGCCGTTAGACAGTGCACTAGAAGAATACATATTTTTTATATACATGTATTGTATATGTGTGTACGTATATATATATATATATATATATATATATATATATATATATATATATACATAACCACACACAAGTAGGCCTATGTATTATATGTAGACTATGTATTTTTACTTCACTTTAACATAAGTGCCACTAATTAAAGACGAACTTTCACAAAATTAGTATTATTAATACTTTACTGGGTTAATTAAAGCATTTAAAAGTTAAATCAAATAATGACTCAGTTAATAAAATATTAGGCCTACGTATCGGTATTTACCACAAGCCGATATATTAATACATTCTTAAAGTTTAATTCTTTTTAAACAATTGATTATAATTATTGGGCTCTAACTGATCATGGAGCGCAACTGAGTTCATTTATTATATTTTACTTCAATTGTTGGTTTTCATTCGCAAAACGTTAGGTAACATATTATGTAACTAAATATCCAGTGCAAATAAAATGTTGGAACTTCGAAAATTAATCATTTCATTATGCACTTTATTTTTGACAATGGGGTCAAACCAAACAACGTTCCTTTGTACACAATGTGTTTATTTTATCTTTGTTACAATTCTATAACCTACATATAACAACATGCATCTTGATTATTGGACACTGCCACTGTTTTATCCATTACGAACATTACGTTGTATTACAAAGCTTAGGCCTATCATTTACTATTAATTTTGTTTACAAACAATACTATTAATACACTAAACTAGCTATTATAACAATTTATTACTAAATGGCTAAGGCCCTGTTTAATGTTTGCTTCCAGTCTCTAAAGTAGGTCATGGACGTATTCCAGTACATCGGATTTGAACCCAGCCACTATTGATCCACAGTCGGACATCTTACCTGCATGATATTGCCTTATCGTATACCAACAGAACTTGTTATAAAAAATATTCATTCGCAAATAAAAGATTATTACTACGATAATTAAGAAATGTATTACTGGGTAATTAGTAATAAATAATAAATTTAATAATAATGTCAATAATAATTAATAATAACGTAATAATTATTATTAATAATGTTAATAATAATTTTAATAACAACGTTAATATTAATTTTACTGAATTATTATTAACGATTTGTTAACCTAAATTGTCACAAGCTTATATCGTATTAGGCCTAAATCATTAATTGTCATTCTTTCAGAAACGGAATCAACCGTTAATTAAACGGCCACCGTAGGTTCCATTAATGACTGTCAAGCGCTGACTCAAGCCTACTTACTACTGATTCACACCATGTAAACTCCGGTTCCGCCATATATTAGGTCTACTATACATTCCAAATCTAAATCCATCATTACAATTAATGAATGATGCAGGTCTATCATGAAATAAGAGATATCGCTCAATTCATCAATCAAATTAATCAATGTGACTTTAACGTAAGGTCTCTCAACCATAAATGACATGAGAAATATTCACGAGTAAAATGCAGCAACACACAAATCTTAAATCTCAAGAACAAAACCTGCAAGTGGGACAGACCAAAGGGACACTAGATCTAAAACAGTGCAGGTCCACGCACTATACCGCAGATCACAGTAGCTACACGTATGATACAGCAAACAGATCGTACTACCGTTTTGCTAACTGATGAGTTCAGTGTATTATTAACATTCAGAACTGACTTAATAAAAAAGTATTTCATAGATCAAACGGTGGATTCCATCGAACGCTAAATTCTTACTAAATATCAATCTAACCTATTCAGTTAGGCAATTATTCAATTAAGTAGGTTTCCCAAGGCATCTCTCAGTGCTTGCTTAGTCGTCTCTTTAGATGTATTCCGCAGCGATTCATACACAACATTACACAAATGTACAAATTAAATAGATGATGCTCCCATATTGAAAGCCTGTCCTTGCTGATTAGCATCCACTTCGGCTCACACTTACGTATGCACACCACTCTCACTCACAATATCAGAAATGTTTACAATTTTAGTCGTAATTAGTAATGTTTAAAGTTTAATCTTAGATGATATTGGCAAAGCGTTTATACGAGTCGTTGCAGGTCGTTGTTCTCAACACAGCAATGAGGTGTCGTGAGCATTGGCTCACGACATTGTGAGCATTGGCTCACGGTCGTGAGCCAATGCTCACGACCTAAATGCACAGAACAAATTGTAAAAGTTCTCAATTTGATGCAATGTAATAGTTAACCTCCAGCCGGCTATACCTCCCCACCTTAAAACTACACCTCTACCAGCCCTACAAGTACACCCCTCCCAGCCCTACAAAGTACACCTTTACTACACCTCCAAAATACACCTTTACTAGACCTCCAAAGTACACCTTTACTACACCTCCAAAATACACCTTTACTAGATCTCCAAAGCACACCTTTACTACACCTCCAAAGTACACCTTTACTACACCTCCAAAGTACACCTTTACTAGACATTCAAAGTACACCTTTACTACACCTCCATAGTACACCTTTACCAGCCCTGCAAAGTAAATTTACTAGCCCCAAAAAGTAGACTTTGCTTGTCCTACTAAGTATACCGCTTCTTGTTTCACTAAGCAAACCCATCCTTTTGCATTGATTAAGTACATCCCTCCCCTACCCTACTAAGTACACCTATCCCCGCCTATCAAGTACACCACTCCCACACTCTCACACTGTGCATAGCCTAGTTGGGTTGCTTATCAGCGAATCAGTCAGTGGGCGAACAGAGGTGGCGTTAAAAGTACTGCCAGTTGCCGAGTACTGTGTCTTTGATAGAGTCGACGTACTGAGCGGGTACCCAGTATATCCAGTACCTAGATGCCTCGGTGGGGCCCAGCTGTAAACCCTGTACATACAATATGCTACACAGTGTAATAAAATAATAATAATAGTGCAGTACAATGCAGTACACAGTGGGATAGTAGTAAAGCTGTAAGCCCTGCAAAAAAAAAACACGCATTATAGTGAAACGATTAACTTTGTTGATATCTATCACTTTTTAATACCACATGTTTAAACCGTTATGCAATTTATTCCATTTTCCGTGTAACCAGTCCAGTGAATGTCCGAGATGTTACTCTCTGATCAGCGCGGTTGGGATTCGAACCCACGAGGGTTCAGTTCACCTCAGGATCTGTCATTTAAAACTTCATGACGTTACCCCTACGCTATTAAGACATTCTATAAAATATAATATGGTACAGAGTGTAGCATATTGTTACTATTATTTATTATTGTTACATATTGTTTGTACTGCACATACAATATGGTACACGTGTAATAAAAAAATAATAATAGTGCAATACAATACACAGTGACACAGTGAGATGTGTTAGTAGTATGATCAGCTGTAAGTGCAATACAATACAATACACAGTGAGATGTGTTAGTAGTATGATCAGCTGTAAGTGCAATACAATACAATACACAGTGAGATGTGTTAGTAGTATGATCAGCTAGGTATCAACTGTCGACTAGTACATGTACACGGTTGAGGGTTTAAATCCAGCAAATGCTCCATACATGGCATGCTTTGGATACAGCTGGTAAACTAGATCCAGTGATCTCATTGAGAACAGTCTCCTTTTCAACTTTTCATGGAAGAATTAGAAAGGACACTGTCACGCTGAAGGCTAAAGGAACGGCCTGGCAGTCACCACCGTGCACCGATAGCAAATAGCACATAAATAAATTATATATCTAACAAATTAATACTCCAAGTACGTGAGAGTTAGGAGGGGCTTTCAACTCACACTCTCTCATTTATCTAACGAACTTCGTAGTAACTGAATCATCAACCGAGTCAACAGCTGTAGATATTGAACAGTTACAGTAGTCAAATTAACCTAAACTAAAACCCCTTTAGAAGACTCGCAAGAATACGGAGTAATTCAAGAAGTTGGGAAATAATTCTAAATAGTTTCTTTCATGAAACATTTTCAGAGAGCAATATTAATAGCTTAATCAAGCATAACTCACGAGTAGATGATATTCTTCGTGTCCCTCTATCGGTTCACTTACAACATTTTTGATAGATGTCAGGCCTACCTTTTCTGTTCTTTCTGCACTCAATCAAAAAATGAATCAATCAATCATTAGCCGAATATTCATTAAAAAAATCAATAAATAACACACAACTAACTATACGACCAAGTTTAGTCGTCATTTACCAAAATCTGCAGTTAATTATAAGAAGATTAAGTATGAATTTAAATGATTTTACAACCTACTGCACATTAAGGTGGAGTAACAGAACTACTAGAGAATGAATCAGTCACAATTCGGACTGATAAATGTCGGACTAAAAAAACCCACTGAAATCTTTCACTGCATCAAAGGGTGTCAGAGATACTAGTATAATCGCTTCATTTACTTGTAACTGTTATTCAGGCTACCTATTCAGATTAACGTTATGATTAACGATTATGATTTTTTTAATGATCAACAAGGAGATAATTAAAACATCTAATATGTCATTACAACACTAGGTTCATGTAACAAGATAAACAAATAATAAGCATAATAAGCAATAATTAGCTTAGCAAGAACAGAAGCAGGTAATGGGAATCCACCTCAGAAGCCATCTTATATTTAAGATATAGGCTACGTAATTAAGGTGATGTGGATAAAGCATAGGTGGTATGCTCCTTAAAGAAGCGTGAAAGCAGTATGTATGTAGGAAAAGGTACCTTCAACCTGCCATTTAGCCGAACAAAAGAGAAAGAGAGAGAGAGAGAGAGAGAGAGAGAGAGAGAGAGAGAGAGAGAGATATAGATAGAGAGAAAGCGAGAGAAACAAATAGAATGCTAATTCAATGTATTATGCTATTATTATTTTCAATATTTTCAATATATTATTATTCAATGTATTATTGGTACGCTAATTCAAGTAAGACACACAAGATCAATATGTGCTAATATAGATTATAATTATCAAAGTGAAAGTTAAGAAAAGTTTGTCCTCTAGTAGGTCTATGTTCAATTTATTCAACCCAGTTTCAGATTAGCAACTACCTCCAAAAAGCCACAGTCTAAAAACAAGCAAAGCAATAAATCACAACCAAAAACTATACGAAATCCTGCCCCATTTAGCCTCCACTGCGCAGAGGACCAGCGTACACTTGAATGTGGGGTCCATCGTGAAAACAGGGTCCATCGTGAAAACAGATTACTACTTCCTGCATAGCCAGGCTGCGCTGCCATAAACCCTGATTTGTCACTCCAAACACAAGACATGAAGACAAATGAGTTATCAAACAGAATGATACGCTGGTGCCATATTACCAACCTTTAGTACCGATCCAGACTTGATCGGCCTCTAGTTTGAAGGTCAACCTGACCTTGCTGCCGACTTTGTTGTACATACCGCTCAGCGGTACGGGCGGTAGAGCCTCCTTAGCACTCTTTATTCCAGGCATCACGTCGTCTGGCTTACCGTACTTATCTAGGACCGTCTTATGCGGCTGTTAAGTCAATCAGTCAGTAAAATAAATCCATTAAAGGAAATAAGTCCTAAGTAATCATCAGAACTTAATCTGCGAATATATAATCAAATAAATAGTGCACCAGTAAGTCAATCATTTTAATAATCTTTACTTAGTCGCCTTTAGCTGAGGAAGGCATAGGTTGCACACCTCGTCATAAAATGAATCCCTCAAGGATAGTGGTAAATAAAAAGGAATGTTGTAGATGATTTAAAGATCCACTCATATATTGACATGAAAAGGAAAGCGGCAGATAGAGATGAGTGGAGGCGTAATATATCCTGGACCTCCCAGTAGGCAGTGCACTATGAGAGAGAGACTCGCCTTTGATTCCTGGTATGACATAAAATAACTTACACCCTTCTTACACAATGTTATGTATCTCAGCCATTCTATGGCATTGTGAAAATTTCCAAAATGCATCGCTCATATTTACCACAAAGTTTTAATGGGCACTCTCATATTTAAGAAAAACATCAGTGACTTTACAATGTACATGTAGACTTATTCGCTAATACATTCTTACTTATAATACATTCAATAATAATACATTCTGACATTGCCACTGGCTATGTCGGTAAGATATTCGATCGCGGATCAGTAGGTGAAAGAGACTCCATGTTTTAATTCATTGACAATTACAGATTACAAATACAGATTCAACATAGTGTAGACCATAGTAACACAAAACTAGTAAAAGTGCAGTTAAAATAAACGCAGGTGTACAGATGTGCTCAAGGCATAGCAATCAAATAGCTACCAGCGTATCGGCCACCAGTGAGGGCATATCCCTATCTTGCTGGCCACCGATAAAACATATAATCACGTCAATTTACATAAGTTATTAGACTTTATAAGTATAGCATAATTAGGCTATAATATCGATCCAGACTAGAAATTCAGTTAGTAGGAAAATAGCAGATTAAATAACAAACTGACACTCGAGAAACATGAATAATTATGATAACCAACTAGCATGTAGATGATTTTTAAGAAGCTTTTGGAATCTATTACGGTTTTGGATGGATTTGATATTGTCTGGTAGACTATTCCAAATTTTGTAGCTGTTGAATAGCGTCGAAAAGAAGAAAGCACGGTTAGATTGTAAGTATAGATGGTCAGTTAATGATAATCTAGTTATGTAGTTGTGCGAGGTTTTACTATGAATAAAAAGATCACTAATAGCAGTAGACAAATTATTAGGAAAGTGTAAATATTTATGTATTTATAAGCTTATATGCTTATATTTATATACTTATATTATATTATATATATGTTATTATATATATATTATATATATATATATTATATTATATATATATTATTATATATTATATTATATACTTATAAGCTTATATTTATATACTTATATGCTTATGTTTAGCAATTGAGAATTTATGAAAAAGGGCAATTGGAAGGATATCATAATTCATATAAAGTTGCTTAACATTGTAGAAGCGATTATGATTTTGTAGATTCCTCAAGACTTTATTAATAGAAACATGTAATGGACGAAGAGCAGACTCAGTTGCATTACCATAAACTTCAACTCCATACGTGACATATGAGTATATAATAGTATGAAAAATCATTTCACGACAGTAAGCACGTAGAAATTGTTTTCGAGCATACAGCATAGAGTTTAGATTATTAATTTTTTTAGATAAATATATAATATGTTGTTTAAAATTTAGATTATAATCAATCCATGTACCTAGGAATTTGATTGAGTTAACTTTGTTGAGCTCGACATTATTGAAATTAATCTTAAGATTATGATCGTCAATGAATTGATTATCAGCAGCACTAGAAAAAAAGATATACGCAGATTTAGAGATACTAATTGTTAAACGATTACATCTAAACCAATGGAATAACTTATCACAGATATAATTACTTGAATTAAATAAATCCATTAAATTACTTTCACTAACAAATATGTTAGTGTCATCCACAAATAACTTCAAATTAACATTGTTGCAAGCATATTGGATATTGTTAATATAAATTAAGAAGAGGAGCGGCCCAAGAATAGAGCCTTGAGGGATACCTGTAGTAAATGGTGAGGTAGAAGAAATAGTATTTCCAATGCAGGTAAATTGGGATCTACCAGTTAAATATGAAGTAAGAAGCTTAAACACATTACCCCTGAATCCATAGTGATATAGTTTATGAAGAAGGATCCCATCATCAACCATATCAAATGCTTTTGAAAGGTCGAGAGATCCATAGTGATATAGTTTATGAAGAAGGATCCCATCATCAACCGTATCAAATGCTTTTGAAAGGTCGAGAAACACGCCTAGTATGTGGTTTTTGTTGCCTTTTGCCATACTAATCATATTACAGCTACTAAACAAGGCATCAGTGGTTGAAAGGCCATGACGAAAACCAATTGATTTTTATAGAGTATATGATATTTATTGAGATATACCATAGCTCGTTTATAAAGTAGTTTTTCACAAATTTTACTAGTTGTATTTAAAAGGGATATAGGCCTATAATTGTCAATACAATCGTGCTTGCCTTTTTTAAAAATGGGAATAACTTTAGACTATTTAAAAGCCGTTGGAAATATGCCAAATTCAATTTATTAATTAATTACATGACAAATTGGACGAGCAATTATTTCAGAGGCAATTTTCAAGATTTTGCTACATATATTGTCAGGGCCAGTTGAATTTGTGCTTTTTAGTGAGTTAATAATGTTTAAAACCTCAGTGGGATCAGTAGGGGCCAGAAATATACTTTGGTTAAAGTTTTCATGTTTTCATTACATTTGGGATTGAGAAAGGGAAATTAGAATTCAATTTCTTACCCACAGAGCTAAAATATTTATTAAACTCCTCAGCTATAAGTAGTTTATTATTTAAAACTTTATCCCCTATAGTAAGCTTGTTAATATTAGTTTATTAGTTTATTTTTCCTAGAAGAATAACTTAGTACATTATTTAAGGATGACCAAATGTTTCTGATGGAGTTACGACGTTTATCAAATATTCCCTTGTAGTAGTTCTGCCTAAAAACATATAATTTTAATTCGAGTTTGCTTTTAAAAGCCTTGTAGTTCATTTCATTCTTTAAATAATTTGTTTTCTTAAATTTACAGTAAAGTTTATTTTTAAAATTAATTTCTCTTTTTAGTTTATTTGTAATCCAGGGTTTGTCTCTATATGAACTGCGTGAGCATCGTGTTAATGGAAAATGCTTATTCATTAAGGTGCGTAAGCTTTCAAGGAGGTAATCAGTGCAATCATTAACGTCATTTGAATTAAAAATATTTGACCATTTAATATTAGTAGTGAGAGCAATTTAAAAATTGTTAATTTTGGTTTGGCTATAAATGCGAATAGTCGGTCTATCCGTTAAGTTAATACGTTTGTTTATAGGAATAATTGCAATTATATTAGCGTAGTGGTCGCTGACATCAGTAAGTACAGTTAGACACAATATATTGCTGAGGCTGCGTGCATTATCAACTGTAACAGAATTACTAAATACATGATCATGTGCGGGGTTCAAATTCTGGGCTCGCCCGTCACTGACATCGTTCTCGAGTGAGGAAGCTGACGTTAACATTAGCACTACCTTACACATTTATTATTAATGAGATTAATTAATTAACTGATCTCGGGTCGCATTCACTACATAGAAATATAATTAGATTTAGCAAGTTACCTCTTCAATCTCGAGTGGTTAACTTTCATATTGTGTATGAAGTAAAATGCTAGTTTTGTTTATGAAGTAAGCTGACTGTTCGATCAGCCTGAAAGATAACATTGCCACTGCTTTATCGATAAAATTTTGGAAGGTGACTTTTAAGTTACTAATCATAACATATTTCTTAATGTAATAGCCATAACATTACAGGCATTAAATTAGCAATTGCAGTAAATAGCAATTATAATACACTACGTATTCTGAGTTGAAATTCAATTTATAAGTTTTGTAAGAAGGAGTATATGTGTACCACAAATAACTTGCAATAAATATTCTAAGATTCTTAATTACAACATGCTCAACACAATATTAAATCGATGGGCATTCTAAAACGAATAATTGCTCAACAGACTTGTTATCTACGATTAATCATGTGAGCATTTACAGTCTCTTAAACGTCACGCAGTTCTTCTGATTCGTCGAATGATCTACTTCAGAAAGGATTTACTATTTACAAACTAATCGATTGATTACCTTTTGTCGGCTGAGAGGTTCTTTATTAGAAGCTGCGGCAGATTTTTCCTCTTTCGATTGCGATCCTGTCTGATTGACTGACTGGATGTCCGTTGTTTTACTACCCACCAACATGACCTTAGCACCATTCGTCATCTTGTGCTCCCGCAGTGTTAGCTCATTCTTCATCAGACCTACATCCATCAATCCATCAGTCAATCAATCAGTCACTAAATCAACCAACTTCCTCAGTTATTGCTTAGTTGTATCCAAACACAGCAAATAAAGATATATTTAATAGAAACATCTATGTCTATAACCATACAAGAGGTACACTTAATCTTCTACCAGTCCTTTTACCTAAGAGACAAGCTGATGGCCATCGATTCATATACCAAACTAACCAGTTCAAATGATACACATTACAATATGTAAGTAGACATTAAAGCTGACACAATGGCATACAACATGCAGCTAAAGACCTTTGTACATGATCTTCTGATTCTTGACCTCCACGTCAGTCAGCAGCTGAATGTGTTCTTTGAGGGCCAGAGCCGACGAGTCGAGAGGAAAGACGACGTTGAATGTCTGCTTGTTGTAAATCACCTTCATCTCAACCATCTCTTTCTCCTCTTCTTCATTCGTCACCACGACTTCTCGTCGTTCTGCAGCTCCATCTGTGACCGTCCTGTCCTGCTCGAGCAATACTCCTCTAGGAGTCGATAATTCCATGTCGGTGACGTCTTCGACACAGGAGCCAACCTCCGTGCAAAGTGAGGATTCAGTGTGACCTATGCCGAAGTGAATTGAAAGGAATATAAATATTTGAAAATGTCGTTTAATTTATTTTATTGATCTTAAACATATAACATGTGACTTAAATATTATCATTCAACGTTGAGTCTCTTTCTTTAATGAAACCACCATCATCATTATCACCATTTAATCCCAATTTAACTAAGGCCGGGATACGAATAGACCATCTCCACTCCTTTCTTCCCATAACATGTCATCAGTCAATCCTCTAATCTCTCTTCTATTCTTTTTTTTGTAAAATGGTGTAGCAATTTCTGGAGCATTGGTGCTCACCAACCGACTGCCCTTTCTGATGTTGGTTTGGATCTTAGGGCTTTAGTCGTCTTCTACGACACGCACAGTCACAGGTTAGGGTTAGCCTACTCTTCAAACAACCTGGACACATCGCGGGGAATGAAGTAAAATTTATATAATATTACCAGCAGCAATCAAGGATTACAATGTAATCACGTACTAACACACATAAAGTCAATGAGTGCTGAAAAATGCTTTATCACTGACTCAACTAGTAAGGCTGTCATTTTACCGTCATCAGTATCAACTTAAACTTATACATAGAAAGCATAACAAGAAGAAGGCATGATCAAAGAGCGGATGGCTTATTAAAAAGAATAAATGCACATTAACGAAGGAAGAATGGACCGTTAAAGTTAATGGAAGACCAATACTTGCAATATGAGCAGACCCGATGATACATTTGTGTGTGAATATATTTTTTATAAAGAAAAAGGCATATGGGAATAAAGCAGATTACCAAGAATATGCCAGTTGGAGGTACACTTTCTTAATCAGGTTTTCAAACTTCAACTAAAGAGCAATTTTTCTACAGATCAAGATCTTTATATAAGTTAGTATATATGAAAGAGTACCAGCTTCTATAAAGGGGTACTAAATTTACAATTTTACTCGACATTCTTAACAAAGTCAATGGGGAAAACAGTAGAAGTCTTTTAATTTGCTGTATTACTGCGGTTCAGGGACAGCGAGACAAAAGGTACAGTAGAACTTAAAATCTTACATAAACACAGTTACTTCTTTTACAAGAGTTTAGCAGCAAAGGAAATCTTTAAAAATAGTACTAAATTTGGTTCAATGAGAGGAAGACCACAGGATGGGGGGGGGGGGGGGGGGGGAAAACACTTAACTTATCATCCAACGAGTCAAAGGTGTCATTAAAAATACAACGAGAACATCTGGATGTGAAGTGAGCAGACCATTAGAGACAGTAGAAGCAGCAGATGTACAAGATGTTTCTTGTGTCGTTGTGTCGCACTCAGATTTAACATCGTTTATCTGTTTAACGCCTTCATTTCCATCTACGCCAGTGCCAATATCTACAGCGGTACAATCAAACTTATCAGGCAACCATTCAATATATCAGTCAATCATTCCATATATCAGTCAATCATTCCATATATCAGTCAATCATTCAGACAGTCAGTGAACAATTCAATCTCAATAAATCAATCAATCCATAAACCTATTAATCAAACAATCAGCAAACTAACAAATCAATTGATCAGTTTATTAACAAATAAGTAAAACAATCAATGAAGCTAATCAATCAGCCAATTAGTTAATCAATCACTCAATCAATCAATAACTCATAACCAGTGTTGAGATGATTTCAATCCGTCAATTTTAATTTTAATTTACTCAATTCTATTCAATTTTATTCAATTTTAATTTACTGATTTACAATCAACTTAAATCATAATTTAAAATTTTAAATAGTAGATTAAAATCATAATAAAAAATCACACAGGAAGCTATTCTGTTTGTAATAGTTTTTGTGAATTCTTTCAGCAAAGGTATCTTTAATACAAGCTTATTAAAAGTATCCTTTATTATTAGGCTTAAATAAAGAGTTATAAAACCCAAACAGCTCATAAGTTGAACTATTAATAGAATAATCACTCAAATTATGGAAACTTTCACAGCTGGCCTAGATGTTAGTGTTGACTTTGTGCAGGGCTGAAGTTGGTATGTAAATCAGTATCAGTCAGTTTATTTAAAGCTGTTAAGGCAGTTGCCAGTATGACTAAAGCACAGAAGAAATTTAAGAAACACTTTGATTTGGCCTTGACACCATCGTAATTTCAGGAAATATCATTCACCCAAAATATAACTGTTAAACATATACAACTGAATAGTATGCAACTGCAATGGACTAAGCATCATCAAACTACAGTGCAACTATTCCAGATCTGGTCAATTTCAAGGCTGAAGCTCATCCATTCCAGCATTACATGTATTAAAAGTAGGTGATTCAGAATGTTTCTCCCTTGGACTGGTGAAAGTCTCCGCCGACAGACTTAAACCAGATACAAGTGAACTTCTAATTAACTCAACTACTTAGGGCCACATCTTCATCTTATGGAGTCAAAAGAGTTTTCTCTTCATTTGGACTTATTCACTCCAAACTTAGAAATCGACTGAAGAAAATTAGAGACAAATTGAATCAGTTACGGAGGAGAATAGAGCCTTAAAGACTATAGTTGAATACACCAAAGATTGTATCGAAAAATATCATCATTATCATCATCATCTTCCCATAAATCTCCGTTTAGCTAGAGTCAGGGCACGAATAGACCTTCACCAATCTTCTCTGTCCCATACCATATCATCAGACAATCGCCTAGTTTTCGTAATCACTGCATTGTAGTAAATACCTCTCCCTAGCTAAACATCCAGCTCTTTCCATCAAACTCTCTTTACTGCATCTTCATCTGCCTTTCTCACAATATGCCCATACCATCTCAATCTCGACTAAGCCAACCTATCCCTGATTCCTCAACATTCAAATTTATCCTCACATTCATTTTCCATTCTGTCCTTCCTAGTTTTACCACACATTAGCTGTAACATTCTCATTTCTGCCGCATGCAAACTCTGTAAATGTTCGCTTCTTAGTACCCATCACTCCGGACCATACACCATAACTGGCCATATCATAGATGACATAGAACTATAAAATTTGCTTTTCAATATTAATGGTATTTTCCTATTGCACAGAACACACCACTAGCAGCCCTCCACTCTTACCCACCCAGCCTGAACCCTACTAGTGACCTCTTTTTCCAGTTTCCCATCATACTCGATTATAAACTCCAAATACTTAAAAGTCTGTTACCTTTCTTAGCTCCACCCCTGGCTTATTACTCTCTCTCTCTCTCTCTCTCTCTCTCAAGTTCTCATCTCACCCTTCCATCTACTCTCCAAATGCTCCATTCCATATTCACCCTCAGTCCTTTGCTTTCCAATGACTCTCTCGCATTTTCCAAAAACCTCGCTTACTTTCTCCACAGTGTCTCCTGCTATCACCAGATCATTTGCAAATAGTACGCACCATGGGGCCTCCTTAACAACTCCCTTAAGCAACTCATCCATAATCAAAATAAATATATATATGGGCTGATCCTTGATGTACCCCGATCTTCATCTCGAAAGTCTTAGACTGTCCACGCTCCCCTCTCGCACTAGGCCTCACCCTGCTGCACATATCTTTGATTATCTCAACATACCTCCTGTTCACTTTCCTCTTCTTCAGAACTTCCCACACTAGTTCTCTCGTAACCTTATAATAGGCCTTCTCCAAGTCCACAAATGCTATCTTCTTCCTATTTCTCCTTTTCTTCTCAATCAATTGCCTCAACATAAAGATCAGATCGCTCTGTTGGCGACCTTCCGGGCATAAACCCGAACTGGTTGCCCTTAATGCATGTTGAACCTCTCAACCTACTCTCCACTACTCTTTCCCATACCTTCATTTTATAACTCAACAGTTTAATTTTAATAATTAATTATTAATTTATTAATTAATAAATATCTATGCGATATTTATAGTATTTTGGATTAGTTTCATATGGATAGGACCATAAACAACCAAGATATAGAACTTTAAAGTTGCGAAAAATAATAAGCATTTTAATTTTTTGTGTAAAAACGACCTTCGACGGGTTAAGTTTACATGGCTATTGCTATATGTTCTGATAGAGTTGTGAAATAAATATTTATACAGTAAGTTAGTAACATATAGTCCTGTAAATAGTAGCAGTTTGAAGGTTGTGATCTATTGGCTACATGTCTAACCATGGCCTTGAATTTGTCCTAAAATTGGATGGTGCTTCAATTTTGTAGAAGTTTGAGCTGGTGGTTTTCTAAATCTAAGCTGCTTCTGATATTGACAAGTGCTTTATATTATTGAGATATGTCCATACTATTAAACTAAATGGCTTGCAAAAATGTGATCGGTCAAATTTAAGAATTATCAGAACTCAAAGTTGGTTTTTCAAAAATTCATACTTTTGCAAAACTTCAAGTTTGAGCTGCTGTAGCAGCCAAGATATATATGCCACTTGAATTCTGAGTGTTTTTTTCTGAATCTACGCATCAAATATAGTATTGCTGGGAAGTTTCATTAGATAGGACCATAAATTATAGCAGTTCAAAGTACAGAAAAATTACACGCATTTTATTTTTCACACCGAAATGGATCTACGATGGAGTCGAAATGACTGCCATAACTCTCCAACCAGTCAACCTATTGATTTGAATTTTTAAATCTAGCCTAGAGACATATTTTTCTTTACACTGTTAAAATACCGTTTAAATCTGAGAGGGTCACCTGGGAAGATTATCAAAATTTGGACCAGTTGACATGGAATGACTCATATATATGTGTGTGTGTGTTTGTGTGTGCGTGGCTGAAATAGCAGTATTTGAATTTAAGTCAAAAATAATAAATGTTACAGAAATTTTTAGCCTTAGGGAGATTATCAGAGTTACAGAAGAACATTCGAACGATTAAGTACTTAATAGAAGTTATTTTTTAGAACTGTATTAATCAGATATTTTTATCAAAATCTTTTCAAAACAATTACCTATTCAAAATTTGTATCTGAATCATTATACTGTTAAAAGTGATTAACCTTCTGTATGATTCTCCTTTGACGACATTCTGCAGGCGTCAGATCTGGTTTACAATTAACTATGTTAATTACACTAACACTAAGATCATAGAGACGTCGCAGGCAACTCTGAAGAAACAGACAAACAATGTATCAATAGAAGTCAACGTGTGAGACATTTCTGGATTCCTAAGATCTAGGGCAGCCATAAAATGTTAATTACGATGCCAGTTACGTCGCTGGAAAAATAAGGGGAAGTGGAAATGTCGGAAGCTTTAACAATAGGGATCAAATTTTAAAATTGCACATTTTCACAGCGTGAGTTGGAAAGATTATGCTATGAGAGAGAGAACTATGTTTTACTTCAAAAATACACTCAAATATGCACACACACTAGGCCGTCAAAGAGGTCTAAAAAACCTATCTGGTTGATCACCCATGATGAGATGAGGTTGTGCATGCCTATAATTATTGTTGAAATAATACTCGCAGTCTCAAAATTTCTCAGGTCAGTTCAACTTGTGATCAACAACTAATCCAACTAATCATGAATATTAATTTAATAGTATAGAATAAAAAATCCGAACAAGAATATATAAATTAGGAGTCTCTCATTCATCTGAATAAAAAAGCACTAAGGAAACATAGTTAGAGATATTTAAGTTAATACTGTTTATGATAGTTTTCAAACCAATCACTTGTAAAGCTAAAACTTTGCAGGAGACAAACAATAGTCATACAATTTAAATGCTACTAGAATCAGGGTTGGTAAGTTTTGGATGACATGGATTTAAACCATGGGTTTAAACAGATTTAAATCATCTTGTCCAAAAGAGGTTTTGGACAGTTTTTATCATATGCTAAAATTAAACCATTCTTTTATTAACGAGGCTTTTTTGACATTTTTCAATCTAGCTTTTTTTCGTACGAGATCATGTTATATACTAAATGTAATAAATTCCTTTTAACTACCCTAAACATAGTAGCGTAATTCTAATGTTTATTCATTTATTTAAAACTTTGCATGTATCGTATACAAGTGTAGAGCAAAGTACAGTAAGTGTATAATCAGGGTATACATCAGGCACAAGGAACTCCTAAGTAGAGATGGAAATCAATCCGAACCCGAACTGAACCCAAAAATCTGGAATTTTGGCCGAACCGAACTCGAACTCAGACTCTGGCCGAACCCGAACAAACTCAAACCCAGACTCTGGCCGAACCTGAACGAACTCGAACCCAGACTCTGGCCGAACCCGAACTCTGACTTGGTCCAAACCGAAGCGAAGATCCTCTCTCCCTCACCAGCTTCAGGAGAAAGGAACACTTTTCTTTTAAGTTCTTTTTCAAAGGCTGCATTAAAATATTATGGAGAATGTTTGACATTATGTAAAGATAGTAAGAACAATACATATAATAGTTTTGCATTTACAAATCTTGCAGTACCTAACAGCATATATTCAGGTAAGGCTGTTTCCAATACAACTTTAAAATTAACAACAGATAGCATTGCAAAAACCACAGGTATTCAGGTACGACCGATTATTTGTACCGATTAAACATCAGGTACGACTGAATTTCAGATTATAAAAGATGACATAAAAAGCAAAGACACGTTTACTTTTTTCTTAGCGTAATTAAAGCATAATGGCTCATACATCTTATACATAGCAATATTATACACACAACTAATTTGAATGCTTTAAGTTAATCGCAGTGAGTGGCGAACTCGAACCCAGACTCTGGCCGAACCTGAACCGAACTCGAACACTGACTTCGTCTATACAGAACTGAACAGAACTCCTCAAGTTTGTTTCTCCTTTGCCAGCCTCAGGAGACAAGGACACTTATTTTCAGCTATTTTTCAAAGGCTGCATTAAAATATTATGAAGAATGTTTGACATTATACAAAGGTAGTAAGAACAATACATTGAATTCAGATACATATAATAGTTTTGTGCTTACGAGTCCTACAGTATCTAAAAGCATATATTCAGTAAGGCTGGTACCGATACACTTTTAAAATTAACAACAGAGAGCTTTAGAAAAATCACAAGTATTTCAGATACCTATCTGGTACGACTAAATTTGAGATTACAAAAGAAGACATCAAAAGCAATGTTAGTTTTTATTGGCTTAATTAAAACATATATGGCCCATACATCTAATACATAGCGATATTACACACACAAATATTTTGAATGCTTTGAGTTATCCGTAGAGAGTGGTATGGAGGAAAATTAGTCAGCCATATTATTATTAGCCATATTGCACAGTAAAATACTTCCTAAATTAAAATAGTACAAAAACCATTTTTTTACATTAGTAGCACCAGTTGCAGATATGCATTGAAATCCCCTAACCTCATATAGGCTGTACATAGACTAGAATGATGTTTATAAAACTTTCAGGCAATTTATGCGAAATGAGATACAAAATTCACTCAAATAGCACAAATCACTAGAAATAGGCCGTCCTTATAAGCCATGCTTAAATTATTGACATTACTACCTAATAGAAAGTACTATTAAGGAAATTTTAAACAGACATATAACTATTTTTAATTTTTGATAACTCTATCTCTCAAATTTGAAAACAAAAGAAATTAATTAGAAAAACAAAATGATTAAAAAGTGACTGTTTTGGCCTAACGCTTATTCGTTAGTTTTAATTTAGTTTAATTTAATTTCTCATATTGTGAAATAAATTAATATGTGCAGCTGTTGGTGAAGAAATTATCTGATATGAGTAAGGCTCAGAAGGATTCTGATCTTACTGAATTAGATTTACTAAGTGTCTAGATATACCTATGGCTGGTGGCATGGTATATCTATGGTATATTATTTTAAAATGCAGCTAAATGCTCAGCAGTAAATTCATTCAAGTGTGGGGATTTGTTTTGATTATAGTTACAGACGATTACGATTTTGTAGTACGATATGTTGACATCAACTATTCAACTAAGTGCTATTCAACTAAGCGAAATCGGAATCGCCGGCGGCTTTAATGGTGTTGATGCTAAGCTTTAGATCATGGGTTCGGTGTTCGATTCTGGCTCGAGTCAATTTTATTTTCTTAAATTTTACTCACTTTTATTATTTTCTTAGGAATATGGTTAGGGTTAGGGTAAGGGGCATGGGTTAGGGTTTGGAATAGTTAAAAACATTTAATTAAATTTAAAATTACTTTGTTTTTGACAATTGACAGTCAGGCCTAAAGTCCTATTAGACCTTAAAAAATCCTGATAGTTCTCTTCCGCTGAGCATTTAATTAAGATATCCAAGAATTTAAACAACAACAACAACTGAATTAGAGTGCTACTGTTGTCAGTGACAACATTGAGCACTGTGGTACCAAATCAATCCGATGAGCAGGGTTTGGGGTCCATAAACGGTGCGATATAAAATCCGGGAGTTTGGTTCGAGGAAGGGTACTAGTAGAATGGAGGTTTTCGTGTTGGTCTTAGTTCATGTGTACTGGTTGAATATGAGTGGTCAAAAAGAAGAATAATACATAACATCTCAAACCTCAAACAATTACAGTAATAAGAATAACAATAATAATTAGTAATAGAACTTCGGGTTTCTTACACCCGAGGTAAAAAATACAGAAAATAATAACAATAATAATAATCACAATAATAATAAACTAATTAATAATAGTTATACTACGCAACGTTTCATGAAACATTTTTCCGAGTTTATGTAAGAATTAGTAGTTTAGGCTTCAGACTAGATCTAGTAAGCGCTCATTTACTTGCTGAATCGATATGTGTATTTGCTATCTCTCAATTTGGTGCAAATGTTTGCTTATTGAACAAATCAATTCACAATTTCAAATGAAATATTATTTTGATAAATACCTGTATGTAAATTACCACTGAAGTAACAAGATCAGAGCAGGGCTAAAGGTTAGTATTGTTTCATTATCTTATATTTGTAAATTTCTTCTATGGATCCGAAATCAAGACTTTTGAGTCGAGATCTTTGTCTCGACCCTATATACTACGTTACATTCAAATTTATAATTAAGCTTATAAAAAAGGCTACTTCGTAGATTGGCAAGATATGTTAAGTGGACTCGACATGGACTCAAATTTCAAGTACTTGTCCTCAATTTCACAATTAAAAAAGTAAAGCTACTGTTAACGTTAGTTTCCTTACTCGAGAGCGATGTCAGTGACAGGCGAGCCCAGGTTTTGAATCACGCACATACTGATCCGCAGTCGAATATCTTATCGACATCGCCATTGGCTCCAGCCTATTATTAATTACGGTCTCTTACGAGTCCCAATCAATACATCTCCGAAAATGCTTGGCTCAATCTAGGTAGTCTATTCGCATTAAATTTAAATTATGAAATTTTTGAATTATAGAATACTGTCATAATATTATGGTAGCTAGGTTACAAATATTTATAGAAAATATGCTTAGGCTATCTGGAGCAAATAATTTTGCACCATAGCAATGCATTAAGTTTTCTTCACTATTTTCTTAATTTCGTAATTAACCTGAGTTTCAAATTTTAAACCTTAAGGTAATTATGAATTTTATTACTGGTTCAATTGATAGAAAATGTTATATATTGATCACATTTCTGTGGAAGTACACAGGTGTTTACCAAATCGTCCTTATTTGACATTTTTATGTTGATAAATTGCATTTTGTCTAAGAACGATTGCATCAAATTTTAGCCAAGACTATTCTGCTTGATTATAAAAGTTTAGGCATAATGACAAAAATTATTTTTTAATTGATGAAGCATTCTATTTGCTGGTTAAAATCAAGAGAATATTTCAGATACAGCAAGAAAGCTGAATATGTATTTTATGAACCTTTGGCGATTAACTTAGAATATTTTAAGAAATGCACAGGAATAAAGACTAAGTTTTTTTTCATTGTCATATTTTTACTCGGGTGTAAATTGTGGCAGTTAATATAACTTCATGTATTGTTTTTAAGTACGTTTACCAAAATCCATTTTAAACATGTTTATATTAACCATGTTTATTATAACTTTATAGGTAATGTTAAATAATTGCAACGTTATCCAAACCATTTTGAACTCGAATCGAACTCTTGTGAGGTGGAAAGCAAGCCGAACCCGAACTCTTGTTCTGACCGAACCAGAAGCAAACCGAACTTTCATTTTCAACAAACCGAACCGAACCGAACTCTCAAATTGCCAACTGCTGACCGAACCCGAGCCGAACTTTCATTTTCACCGAACCGAACCCGAACTCTGGAAATTCATAAAATTCCCATCTCTACTCCTAAGGACCCTTCATATGAAATCTTTGAAACATGTTATACTCATAAATATAAACAAGTTGATTAAACAGAATATGCTAAAAATTTCTATTGCATTATGCATTATTTTTTCCTTCACATAATGTCTACCTTCTATTAGATTTTTAATACTCTTAAGACAGTTTAAGACAGTTTTGGACAGTTTAAGACCGATTAAAGCGGTTTAAACCACTCAAATGTCCAAAACAGGTTTTGGTCATTACAGAAAATAACTCTGACTATAATCCATGGATTGAATATGCATGTACAGTGAGAGACGAGCTAATAAAGCTAACATTAATGTTAGTTTCCTCACTCGAAAGAGATGTCAGTGACGAGCGAGTCCAGGATTTGAACCCGGCATATACTGATCTACGGTCGAATATCATACCGACATCATCACTGGCTCCAGCCAATGCTGAAGTAAAATTTCTAAAAGTTGCAACACATACTGACCAGAAGCAAAATCAAGTTAACATATCAATTAATGTTATCATTAGTTTCTTCATTTTACTGATCGAACTAAACTCATTCATGAACCTGAACTTTGACACTTCTCCATTCTCCAAATCCGGAACCAATTTTTAAGCCATACCATTATGTCAGGCAATAGTTATCCCCAATGTAGCGCAAGGGGTAAGAGTAGAACTCAAAATACTGTTAAATATAATTGCAACGCATTTCATTCTATCACCTTTTAAATACATTCTTATTCAAGTTTTAGAAAGTTTCATTAGCTGATGACGATGCAAAGCTATCGTGGCAATAAGAAATAAACGAAATAAATTAGAGCACGCAAAATTTCCAGCAACATATACATACCTATAGAATTATAAGTAGAAGAGTCACGCTGGAACAAAGACTATAACAAAACGATATATAACTATTAATAACCCAAACTACGCAAAATATCGGCAATAAAATACGGAAGTACAAACTAAAAGCAAATGTTTTCCATTCAATTTAAAAATTATTTACAGTTTCTAAATTCTATTTGCAACAACAACAGCACAACAATTCATCGTTGAATAAAAAAACCCTTGTTTTAAAGATCTTTTTTGCAGTTCATTAAGATTATATTTACAACGGTCAACATATTTGCGACAAAGTTAAACATTATATATACTCTCAACTCTGTTTTTCGTAACTGTCCAGATATTCGTAAGAAAAAGAGTTGAGAGAGTCAGACCAATATCGAAAGACGAAGATTATAATAGTTTAGCTATTATAGAAGTTTATAATTAATTTTGTGTTAATTAATGCGACTACTACGAAGATCTTAGCTAAAATTGCTTAAAATTTATGAATTAGTTTCAGCTTTAATAAACTAATTTTTTAATTAGATTAAACTTAAACATTAAACATGAAAGGGCTGAAGAAGTAAAGAACATAAGATCGTTATTTTCAGTATTCTGCACAGCTTATCTGGAATAGATCAGTTCGGTAATTGAAAACATATTTTGTTGCATGTTAACACTGGTTTGTTTATGTTGATTCTGATACATATATTTCATGTAAATGTAATGGGTCTACATTATAACTTCGTTATAATGCATGCACATCGTTATTATGGGTGTCAGAGTTAAACTATAAGTGTTTAGTTATTCTTTAATTAATATCCGTATACTAGGTTGTAAAGTAAATAACATTTCTAAAGAAAGCTTGCATTAGAAATTTTATGAAGAACTAGTACATTTCAATGGTATTCTATGCAGTGTTTACGTTTCTTGTCCACTGTTTACATTTGGTGTCCCCGATGTTCTATTCATAGCTATTACCGAAAAGATCTATTCTCAAGCATCCGGTCATGCATTCTTTGGAAGTTTTCGTTTGAAATACATTTCCTTTGCTTTCTTTCAAGCAGTTCCATTATTCCATAGACAGTTGAAGATTTTCACTTTCAATCTCTCTTATACATTCACTGTCCATGAGTTGCGAACTCCAATTCTTAAATTAGCCTACTTTTTAACAAGTCATGGAAAAAATAGTACTTTTCGGAAGTATTTTGAAAATACGTTTGAAAATTCTTTATAAAAGTATTTTGAAAATACTTAAAATAAAATATTTTTTCTAAAGTAGCATCAAAATAGAACGTAAAATAATTTTTTGGAAATATATTTAAAACTACTATTCTAAAGTACCTTTTTAGAAACATCATTTTCAGTATCAATCCTGAAGCACACATCATGATTTTAAAATATCCTTATTGATTTGGGCCCTAATTCGGTAGGTAGAGCGAAATACTTAAACCGCAGTTTAAATTCTATCGCCCAGTTTTGCTAGGGCGCATATATAGATTTACTTACAGATCTAGAATATATTAGTATAATTATTAAAAATATATACATGTACTAGGCCTATGCTTCGTTATGTAGGCCTTTTATATCAAGGGGAAGCAGCCAATCAACCATAACGAATTTCCAAATCAGATGCTCGTTATGTCAACTTACATGTATGAGTGGGGTGTTGACTCATAGCGAAAAATTACACGTAGGCCCATGGGTCTACATGTACATGTAAACCTAAGTTCTAAAATGATTGTATGTTCTGCTGCCGCTTTAATATTTTGCTACAATTATCAGGAGTCAAAACAGTATATGGACTAGCGCATTCTGCTGGAGTTTCTAATAGACAACAGCTTAATAACGAATTAATGATAGATAAAGTTGCAGAGGCTCATTATTGTCAATTAGGCCTACGTTTTTCTACAATCAGTAACGTGGTCCTATGCTCCACATATGCAAAAAAATAAAAATGAGCAATTAAACTTAGTTCACCACTAGTTATACTAATAGGCTAACGCAAAGTATGTAACGGCATGGGTGCAAATCACACTGGGCATGATGGGGCTGCGCCCCACAAAATTTTCAGCAGGTTAGGGAAAGATAGGGCATGCTCCATCATTCTTGTAACGTTGTGTTCTACTAACGCTAAAGTAACTAACTCCAGCACAACACGATAAAGATGTATTAAACTCTTTATTGTAATAAAGCGTTATTACTAAATGCATGTATATATATATAATTATATATATATATATATATATATATATATATATATATATATATATATATATATATATATATATATATATAGAAATAGAAATAGAAATAGATATATAAATATAGACAACTTATACGCGACGACTGCAAAGAGGAATCCCGGTGCTGCTGTTCAATATGCGAGCTTATATATCAGTTCTGGACATTGCCAGTTTACGATTATGCTAATGACAACCTATTACTAAAAGGATCGTATTACAACTTAGCATTTACGATTCAAGAGTTTATATTACAGGGTCTCATATTACTCACGTCACATCCCCATTTTTCTTTAACAAAAGGTAAAATATAGAATGCACATTATTAGACCCTACTAATTACAATAACGCCTCGGTTTGACAACGACTCTGCCAGATCTGGTAACGTAGTAGTTACCGGTTGGTTGTTTGGGTTGACGGCTGGCACCTTCTGCAACTTCATCACTGTTCCTTTTTGAGGAACTTGTTTCGCAGCTGTTTCTCTTTTCTTGCTCTGTCTGTTGACGGCTTATATTTGACGGCGGTACTGTTTACGTTGCATCTGCGGGTCAACGTGAATCAATAATAATAGGAGGCTCTCTGGAAAATCTCACATGTCTGGAGGTCCTTCTTCTGGTTGACCCGTCTTCGGCTCTGATTTCATATGAACGGTAAGGGAGCACTCGTTAAATTTCTCCTTTGCGCCATTCTGATTCATCACATCAGATTCTTTGAATCTCACAGTCTGTCAGAACTCCAGTGAAGGCTTGACTCTGGTGTGTAGATTGTAGTACCGGGCTTGTTTCTGTTTCCCTGCTAAGGCATTTTCACGCGTGGTCTCATCACCTGTACAGAGAAGCGCATGGGCTGTCGGTAATCTTGTTCGCGTACGGCGTCCATAGAGAGTTTGTACTGGAGACCTATCTTACCTAACCGCTCCGACGGTGTATTTCACCAATCTAACAAAGCTATGAACGGATCTGATCCAGATTCGATTGCTTTAGTCATTAGACGTTTAACTGTTTTGACGGCGTTTTCAACGCGGCCGTTAGACTGTGGGTATCTAGGACTAGATGTTTCGTGTCTAAATTCATAGTTAGCTGTGAAAACTTTGAATTCTTTAGATCCGAAGGGTGAATTGTCTGAAAACACAATATCTGGGATGCCATGCCGGCAAATTGCTGCTGCAAGCAATATGTAATATCTTTAAATCTCTTACTGGGTAAACGATCGATCAACTTCAAAATATCCACTCAGGTAACCTGTAGTAATTAAGTAATTTTGCTCTTTGAAGGTAAATGTGTCGATTCCTACTTTCGCCCAAGGCCTATGTGGGACTTCATGTGACATTAGTGTTTCTTTTCCTTTGATTTATCTCATGCTCTATACAAATACTGCACCTGCTTACTGTATCACGTATTTCTTTCGACATGTTTGGTCAGAATAGAATTTCACGTGCACGCCAAATGCATCCATTTATTCCAATATGACTGCTAGGTATTCTTTCAAGCATATCTCTTCTAGCATTAACTGGCACTATTATAAACGAGCCTTTGTATACGTAATCGCCATATACTGCCAACTCCCTCATCAGCGTGTGTATTTTAGACTCTTAACTCAACTGGTAGTTTATTACTTGAATCAGGCCACCCAGTAATTACCTGGCTACCCAATAACTGATAATCTTCATCAAGCTCTGCTGCTCTTTTAATCTTAGCTACTGTTGATTCGCTGGCTACCATGCGTAACTCTCTTTATGCTTCCAGGCTTAGACAAGCTAATTCTTCTGCAAACTTCGTTGCTTTATCTGATCCAAAAGGATAAGCTCGACTTAACGTGTTGGCTATGATGATCTGTGTGACGGGTCGATAGATGAGTTCAAAATCGTATCGATGTAATCTCAACAACATTCGCTATAATCTCTTTGGAGCTGACGTAAGAGATTTCTTACGATCGTGATCAGAGGCTTGTGGTCTGTTTCGATTGTAGCACCTCTGCCGTAGACGTATGTGTGGAATCTTTCCATAGCAAAAACTATTGATAACAGTTCCTTCTCTATCTGAGCATATGACTGTTCTGTTTTAGTTAGGGGTCTGGAAGCATACTCGACGGGTTTGCCGTCTTGTGACGATGCTGCTCCTAGACCTGACTGCGAGCTGTCACATTGGACCACCACTGGTTTTCTCACGTCATATTATGCAAGTGATTTTTTTATCGTTCATCAGTGACTTCAAGTTGTTTAAAACTACGCCGTGACTGGCTTCATCCCAGTGAGACTCATTCTATCTCTTGAGCAATTTCCGTAGAGGTGCGGTGCGCTCTGAAAATTCTGGTATGTATCGAGATAGGTACGTTGCCATCCCAAAAAATCGTTGAACACCCTGTCTCTCGCTTGGTGCAGGCATATCCGTGATCGCTTTTATTTTGTCTGAATCGCTGTGCAGACCGGTGTTGCTTAGCTCATGACCCATAAATTTCATATTAGACCTGTGCAGTTTCATCTTAATGCGATTCAGTTTAATAGTCTTCTCTTGACAACGCTGAAGTAACGCTATTAGATTCTTGTCATGATCTCTCCTGGCTTCACTTTCGGTTTCTCCACATCCATAAATCAAAATATCATTAGCAATACAGGCAATTCCTTTAAGATCGGATAGTGTTTCCAGAATCTTCCGTTGTAAGATCTCTGGTGCCGAAGAGATGCCGTATGGCATGCGTAACCATCCCTATTTACCAAACGAGGTTTCAAACGCTGTTAACATGCTGCTCTCATCGTCTAATTTGATGTGCCAAAATGCATTCGAAGCGTCTACTGTTGAGAAAATTTTTGCGTTAGTTAATTTTGGTAAAACATCGTCGATAGTCGACATCATAAAATGATCTCTTTGTAATGCTCTATTAAGAGGCTTGGAGTCTATGCATAGTCGAATATCACCTGAAGGCTTATTTACTACTAGTAGAGCAGATAACCACGCTGTTGGCTGTTTGATAGGCTCTATGATGCCGTTGAGTTCGAGTCTCTGTAGCTCTCTATGCACTCACTCTTTGACAGGTATTGGCAGTTTACGTAATGGCATACGTACTGGCGGTATGCCTTCGTCAATCTCCAGGCGGACTTCTCTAGTAAGTAGTCCGATACCCTCGAATAGGTCCTTAAATTCATTAGTAACACTCTCTAAAGTTACCGGTTTCTCGGAAGCTACGCTACAGATGTTTTCCTCGTTGATCTTAATCAAATTGAACAGGATACACGCGTCTTTTCCCATTATTGGTTGTTTGTGTGGTGTGGTTATATAGAAAGTTAATAATTCAGACTGACCTGTTCTTGGATGACGCAAACTTATGTCTGTGATGACACCAGTTATCTTCAGGGCTGTGCCTAAAACATGTTCAGCTTTGTAGTTGTAGTGTTTATCCTAACGTTAAATTGTCTTACTAGATCATACGGTAGGAGATTAACAGTTGAACCACTGTGTAGTAAAAATCTTACTTCTCGTCCGCTGACGACTAGCTTACAAAATATTCGTTTATCTGAATTACTAGAGTTCAAAGCTAGTACCTCATCATCAACGTTGACATCATTCACAGCCTGCGTTTTCTTACACGCAGATGATAAGTGATTTTTCTTCTTACATTTATGACATATTTTTCGAATGTCGGACAAGCATCTTTGATTTTCTCAAGATGTCCGTTGCAGTAGTTGCACCTTCGTTCTGCTGTATTTCCTTGTCTAGCTTGAGTACCTTTCACACTGCGATTTCTCGATCGCCTGTTTCAGTTCTAATTTCGGCATTTGTAAGAGTTTCTGTCTAGTGGCAACGTTCAGGATACCTATCAAAATTCTATCACGCAGGATGGAATCTTATAGATCACCGTACTCGCAAGTTCGCACAAGTTTACGTAAATCATCCAGATATACATCGAAAGGTTCTCCTGTGTCCTGCGAAAGACGATTAAATACGTATCTCTCGCAAGTAATATTTATTTCGTCTACAAAATGTTTCTGAAACGATTCTGTTACTTTGCCTATCTTGCTTGCATTTTCTTCGCTGAGCTGCATCGTCTGAAACAACTCGAAGGCCTCGGCACCAACACTTGCGAGGAAGATAGCGGCCCGTTGTGAAGTGGAATCATTCGTCAGTTTCGTTTGCTTTCTCGTAGTTAATCCACTGTCCCTCGAAGCGTCTCCACTCTGTTGTCATGTTTTCCGACATCTTTAGTGCTGCTGAGATCGGTAACTGAGACATCTTTTAGTGCCTACTACACTTAAATTACTTATTTAAAGTAAAAGTATCCTAAAGATTATGTTCAACAATTTAAATAGTTCAATCGATACTTGTAATAGTAAACTATCTATTGACTCAAATACATGTATCTTTTGCTGCTGACACCATGTAACGTTATGTGTTCTACTAACGTTAAAGTAATTAACTCCAGCACAACACGATAAAGATGTATTCAACTCTTTATTGTAATAAAGCGTTATTACAATATATATATATATATATATATATATATATATATATATATATATATATATATATATAGAAATAGAAATAGATATATAAAAAATAGACAACTTATACGCGACGACTGCAAAGAGGAATCCCGGTGCTGCTGTTCAATATGCGAGCTTATATATCTGTTCTGGACATTGCCGGTTTACGATGATACTAATAATAACCTATTACTAAAGGGATCGTATTGCAACTTAGCATTTACCACTCAACAGATCATATTATATCTTAGCATTTACGACTCAATAGTTTATATAACAGGGTCTCATATTATTCACGTCACAATTCTTTTGTGTATTCAAATCATTTCAAGACGGGGTAAACAGCGTACGTTAAGGAGATAATTTAAAAAAACATAAGGGTCAAACAATCATTTAAGTAAAAACTATTAAAATCTACTGAACAATACATAAAAGTGAGTGTTAAAGAAGGCAACAAGCTGCCATCAACCACTGAGTCATCAGAGTGACAAGTTTATTCAAAGTGTGTTGTTTATTTTGTCGAGGAATATTGATCTATATTCTATTATAGGCTACTGATATCATCTTCTTTTAGTTGTAATAGTCTATTATTCACTGCTATCTTTTTATGCTAGTTGTCACAGTAACTCTATGTGAAGTCACTGATAGACTCAGTAAGGTGCTGCAGAGTTCTAAGATAATTGCTTGCGATGGATTGACGGCTGCAGAGTCAGTGATCAAAACTTTGCAGCATTGGCGCTTCGAAGAACACTTTCGTGAACTATTCAACAAAAGTTTGGTTCAATCTGCTACATTGGATGCAGGGCCACCCGCTGTTCCTCGCCAAAGGAGAGTGCCTCGGAAGTAGGATGATGGTGAGCCAGGACACCACATCACTGCTCCACAAGAGTACTACCGTGTGATATACTTCAATGTCTAGATGAAACATTTGGAGCAATCACAAGTAGATTTAAAACAACAGGCTTATAAAAACTAACAGCGGAAAGTGTACTTCTGCTATCATTTACTGACACGTGTGCTTGTCAAGATGATCTAGATAAACTTCAACAACATTTTAAGGATAACTTGAACATTAGTCGTTTCAAACCTAAGCTCGAAGTGCTGAGAAACCTGTCAACCAGTTCAGTCAATGATTTAGGCAGTGCAGCAGAAATTTTAGCAGGCCTGAGTGTGGGCGAGAAAAAATTGATTCCAGATGATTTGATCTTGATTAAGTTGTGTCAGATTTTACCTGCTACCAGTGCAACAGCGGAGCGTTCCGTCTCTACGCCTCGATGAACAATGACTTACCTTAGATCAATCTGGTGAGGCTTAACCACACGATTCTACTCAACATTTACAAATATCGCTTGGATGATATTGCTATAGGCCTACAGAAACTATTAACCAGTTTCATTATGAGCAATAGGCCTACTTCGCTGCGCAGAACATTTGCAATGTTGCCATCAGGACCACAACAGGTCTATGCAATCCTACTGTGGTCCTACTGTCCTTGCACAGCGTGATTGGACAGTAGAAATGACTATGATTGAACACGGTTAAGTAGCGTGAAAGGCAATAACTTTAAGACCATGCAACTGCCCCGCTGCCATAATAACGTAGGCTAATTAATATGACCTAGTTGTTATACCTACTTAATTTTTAATGTTGCTGTCACTTTATTTTTGTTTTTAGTGTATGGGTGCAATAACTGTTGCAATGTTGTACCAGTGAATGTCAAAATAATAGTTTAAATGTGAGATCGTTTAAACACTACGATTGTTTTTTCAATATTCCTTTTTTTCACATTAAAATTAGGTTAGTTACTGGATCATTTAAAAACAAAACTTCAACGTAGGTCTAAGCCTACATATTAGCTTAACCCATAACTGAAAATTTCTCTGTCAGCAAAGAAATTTGTGTATAATTTATCTAGACTAAAAAAACTTGTTTCCCAACCAAAATATTCCTTTGCCCCACCGGACTAAAGAAAAATGGTGGGGCATAGCCTAATCTTGGTGTGGCGTGCGAATTTATTTTTCGCGCTACGTTCGACATCATATTTTCTGCTCCAACAGCCTTTGAAAGAGATTTGCGCCCTTGTGTAACGGTAAATCTATATGGGCCCAGTGAGTGCACTAGTGCGTTATGCTACTTCCAGTATGAAGAGTAGGCCTAGCATATGGGCCTGAAGGTTAAAAAAATTCAAACACATATCATAGCGAATTGAACTATTGTGACGAAAGTTTAGTAGCCTATCTGTTTCTAAATAGTTTTAAATGACTCTAAAAGTGTATAGAATGCAGGCTATCTGTGCCTTTGCGCAGTAAACGGTGGCGGATTCAGGGGGGTGGAGTGCCCAGAGGGCCCGGGCACCCCTTAGACCCGCTGATAGAAAATTTTAAACTATATTTTCAATGTTTCTAGGGCAATATCTATGTGTAAATATGTCTGTAAGGGCAATGGTTAGGGGAAGGGGAGGGTTACGAGAGAGAACTCAGTTCCATTTGCTCGGTTTTTTAAATATCGGCACCTAGAGGGGCTCATATTTGTTATACTAGGAGCCCGGTATAATGGAAGGGGGCCAGAAAAATGTTGACCGTTTCATTAGCTCTCAATAAGATACGGGGATACACTCGCTCTATGAGCCGAACTCAGTAGTGTCAAAATTGTTAGCTTCTCCAGCATTTTGTCTGGTTGCGTCACATGTCCCGATAAAGGACATGTGACGCTGAGCGTAAGCAAAGCAGCGTATGCCTACATTCTCAACAAATTTTTCGGCCCCCCTTAAAAAATTCCTGGATCCGCCCCTGGCAGTAAAATTTATAAAGGTAATTTATATAATCCCCTGTATAAATTTAGGTCACCATAGGCCTATAAATGCCCTGAGTGTGATAGGCCTACAATTAGGCCAAATGCTAATTAATTTATGTGTAGGCGTACTGTAGAAGGCTTATGTCCAAATAACTGCCTTGCACTATATTGAAAACTTATTCGAAATTATGGACAATACTTGAAAACTATTTACCGAACAACTAGCATATTGACACAAATTTTAATTTAGTCAAGTGTCTCCAATAATAAACTAATATAGGAGACATTGATTAATATGGTCAAAATATAATTAATTAATATAGGCTTATACGCAATAAATTAATTTGCTGCTGAAATCATTAAAGCGTTATGCTTTTGAAATAGGCCCAAAGAGTCAGGTGAACCGTAGGCCTAAAGATTTTTACCATTGTGCAAAAAGAATGGCCCACTCCCCACACATATGCAGGACCACCAGGCTACGTAGTCCTGGCGTTGGTCTCCATCGAAGTGTTCCCATGTGGACTATCATTTATGAGATATATTCTGCAATTGCTTCGCATACGCAGAAGATACATGTATAGACCTATAGGCCTACATGTTGATTTTTTTGGCCTATATGTATTATGTTTACTAAATGCATTTACAATGTCTTCGTATTATAAGGTTTAGTCTAACACCTTATAGTTGCCCATTCAATTAATAGAAACGTAAATAGTCTGGCAAGTTATTGATAATTTATAAAACAAGTAATGACTATTTCCAATCACTTGTCGACTTTTTCGTATTTAGCTTATATGTCTACCTACCAATTCATTCGTCTTTCTTATAGGCCTAAGTCAAAATGTACGCCAAAATGTCAAATCTTTGATAAAATACTAAACATCCATAACGGTACAAATTCATTATCCAGAAAACCAGTCCAAAATAAAAGGACCTTACAAACAAATAGCTAATGCTGATCAAATATCAGAAAATAATGAAATCAGGCCTACTTATATACGTGTAGGTTTAAGCAAATTTTTAAAGAAGCTAGTAATTATTGAGAATATATAATAATTTATTATAGGAAATATTTGACTCAATTAATCTAGACAGGTCATTAGTTTTGAGTTACTTTCAATAAGTTCCAAGAGGGTTTCAATATATTTCTAAATTTTCACTTTGATTTTGAAAATGCATGGTCAGTTTAGCACTCAGTGAATTTTCCATGACTCCGTATTACCCTGAAAAACATTTTATAATTTACCGTCCCCATAAAGAATCTCCACGCATTGCACAGGAACTGAGAAAAACACGTAAACCTCCATTTCACTAGTACCCCTCTTTTGGCTGATACCCCGAATTTTGGTTTGCTCGGTTTTTGGACCTCAAACTCTGCTGATCGGAATGGATATGATGCCATAGTGTTCAATGTTGTCATGGATAACAGTAGCACTCTTGTTAAGTTATTGAATTGAGTTGAGGATTTTTAATCGTACATATAGGCCTACAATTTGTTGAATTTTTATCGAACTATGATTACTTTCAATATTTACATATTGCCCTTTTCATAATTATTTCATAATTTCAATTATTCCTCTTTCCTAGAAACACTCAACTCTTATTGCAACTCAATTTTTTTCAATGGATTGCTCATCAGCGTAAGAGCGAAAGTTTGTTTAGATTTTTTGTTTGTCATTTATCATTCAGCTTCTAATTTCTGCTTAAATATAATGAGCAAACGATGAAAACATAGGCCCAGCTCTTTGCGTTATATCCCAAGATAGAGGCCGGGCGCAAAATGGAAGCTCGTGATCCAACGGTCTGTTTAGTGGAATATTGATATATTGACGAAGTTGACTGAGAAACATTCCATAGGCTGGAATTTTCGGTTACTCCGAGAAAAGAAGTCTGTTGATTCAGGTCTGAAGTTAAGGTTGATCTATCCGGAGGAGTAATTACGGTCGTCAATTCTATGACCATTTGGAAGGAGGAAGTAAGACTGTGAGCCGTCTCTGATGTTGACTCTACGCCTCCACAACTGGTATCTGCAGAAGCTGTGTATAAGACTGTCGATGTGTCGAAATCGAAATCCTGAATTAACACATTAGTAGTCTGGTAGACTTCAATGAAAACAGTTTGTTTTGATTTCTTGTACGATTTCTCAAAAGACATTTGAATAATAGGGTTCGAACATTTCTCCCTGCTTGAATCTGGAACTGCAGGATCTTCAGTGCATGAACTTATATTAAAACAAGCAATAGATCTGTTAACAAATTCATCAGGTGTTGCGCATTTTGCCCAGTCAATCATGGTTGAATTCGTTAACTTTCGTAACCAAGTAGTTAGACAATCACAGTGCCATGGATTGTCACCTAAATATAACTCCCTGACATTTGCAAGGCCTCCATACAGACTTTTCTCTAGTTTTGTAAGATTATTCCCACGCAAATCAAGACTCATCAAGGAATTTGGCCCAGGAAGAGCGGCTGGAAACGTTGACAAGTCATTGTTACTCAGGTCTAAAATTTCAACGTTGGATAGATGAAACACATCAGTTGAATTAATTGTGTGGTCTAGATCATCGCTAATGTTACCATGTATGTTATTCACTGATATTAAATAATTATTAGCTAAATTTAAGAGAGAGACTTTCCTGGAATATGTAAACAGACACAGTGGAATGTAGGCAACCAAATTACTGGAAACATCGAAAGTGGAAATTTTAATTAATCTGCTCAGGAATGTGACTGGAAGATTTACCAAATAATTACTACTGAGGTCGATAACTGCGAATGAGCCATGTAATTCAAGTCCACTTAAGGTCGTCAGTCTGTTACGAGATAAATCTAATTGCGTCACCCCGTACATAATATCATCGGTAAATGATTCGGCTGAACCTCCGTACATTCTCACTTTTGGTACCCTCGCGACTCTGTTACCAGAAATATTGAAAAACTGAAGACTGAAACTCCGCAAAACATTTCCTGGTAGATAATCGATAAAGTTGTTCTGCAGTTCTATAGTGGCAATTGAGTGAATTATTGGGAAATTCTTTAAAGATTTGGATGTTAAGCGATTGCGCGACAAATCAAGATGAGTCAAGTATTTAAGATATGTAAATGCGTATGGGTCGTCCACAGTTAAATTGTTATCTGCCAGATTTAATTGTTGTCCACCTTCAAAGCCATTAAGTGTCGTGTGATTGATGATTTGTATAAAATTATTCGTTGCGCTGAATCCAATGAGTGAGTACTTTAGAAAGAAAAACTCGCTTGGCAAGTATTCTATCACGTTGCTATCTAAGTTCAATTCAGCTAGATCCGAGAAGGCGGACAGTGTGTTCAGCGCTTCAGACGTCAAGCGATTGTGACTTACAGAGAGAATCATTAGCTGCTTGGACAGGTCAGACAGGCCTTGCAGACTACTCAGGTTATTTCTGTCAAGGTTCAATTTAATCAATTCTGAATCGTTGCTGATTGTTTTTGGCTGTGAAGATAAATCAAGGAATATTTAAAGTAGGCTACAATATCATGATTATCCTGCATATAGGCATACTTCTTTTTGAATGAAATAGAGATAATATCAAACATCTTGTACATGTAGGTCCCTATGTAAGCTACATATCATGCACAATTTCGTAGACATTCAAAAATTACAGGTGTACTTATTAAGTGAATTACATAGTATAACGTTATAAAACAGTTAACGTGCATTATACTGAAATGATCAACTATGTTGCTATTTATCACTGTAATACGACATGTTTGAACCGTTAGGAAATTTAGACCATTTTCCGTGTAACCAGTCCACTGAATGTTCGATATTTTACTCTCAGATCGGTGCGGCCGGGATTTGAACCCACGAGGGTTCAATTCACTTCAGGATTTGTCATTTAAAACTTCATGACCTTACCCCTACGCTTTTAAGACATTTATTATGATATTTATGTGTTGCAAATAGTCATATTCTCTCTCTAAATTTCTGCCAATTACCATGTCCCAGGTAGAAATTTGCAGTCCTAAGTCAGTTTTCATCATCTGTATGAGCACTTCACTGATCTTTATGGTCCTACCATAAAGGGTAAGCTTTAAGCAAGGTATGATGTTGACATTAGCTTGACAATAGTAAGTTTTTGCCTGTTTTCTTCAAAGGTTATTATAAATAAACTATTAATAAATAAACTATAAAATATTTAAAAGGTGGTAAAGCTAATGTTAACGTCAGTTTCCTCACTTGAAAGCGATATCAGTGACCGTTTCACTATAAGTAAACATAGGCAATACATGTACAAATACATACATATATCCCTAAGTGCACTGTCTACTGGCAGGTTCGTAACGCCTCCACGCTTCTTTGTCCTCCGTTTCCATTTCATGTCCACGGAAGACTGGATCTTTAAATCATCCAACATTCCTAATCTTGGTCTGCCTCTGCCTATTTTTTCTTAAATTCAACCTTTTATGACCTCCTTAGGTAGACCTAAACTATCTCCCCTTAGAATGTATACTATCTAATTCTTATTCCTATTTCTTTATTGCAGACTCTTTACAAACAGACGCTACAACACCACATGATGACGACTGAGTAATAGAAAAAAGAAAAGAAAAAGCGAGATAAAAGCAGTGCAACTCCTAGATTCGCGGCAAGAGGGTCAAAATGTCGACATATGGCGGAAAGAGACGGGTTTTGAGTTTGCCCTTGAAAGTACTTATATAATTGCAAGTTCGAAGATCTTGCGGCAGAGAGTTCCATATTGTTGGAACAGAAAACAAAAGAACGTCTGCCAATGGCAGCTCTAATATCTGGTACAGTAAGAAGGCTTTTACTGGATGAGCGAAGACTACCACAGAGTTGATGAATTGATAAAAGGTCAGATAGATAGAATGGTTTACCGTTATTGATTCCTTTTAAACCCAAGAAAGTTATCTTGAACTTTATTCTTTCTAAAACTGGAAACTAGTGTAGTTTGTTAAGAGGAGTGAGATTTGAATATTTTTTACATTACAGCCGACACTCGAAAGAATACTTTTACTTGTTAGAATGTATTCAGTTTTACTATAATTAACATCAAGTCGATTATCACAATACCAAGAGTTGAGCAAGGATACATATAAGCAGGCAAAGATCATCAGAAGAATCGGTACTAGAAAACGAGTTGCAAATCTGGATATCGTCAGCGTAAATGTAAAATTTCTACATTGATTCGGTTGGCAAAAAATACTTAAGGGGATGGAAGCATATATAACGTGGAAAGGAGGGGACCAAGCATAGAATCGTGAGGGACTCCACAAGGTAGAGTGCAGTATGCTGATAGTGTGTGATCAATAATTACAGATTTTGCCATTAGATTGAGGAGACTGTGGCGCTATTGTTGAAGTTTTCATAATATTCCTCAGCGGATTGCTATTCAATTTCAACTCCTGCACTACGCTCGTTGCTGATCTATTCAGCAGTGATCCGGTGTCAACATGTGCATAAATATCATATTGACTCTATCATAGCAAGAATTAGCTGTGAAGCTGATGCCAACGTCAGTTTCATCCCTCGAAAGTGAATTCAAGATGGATCAACCCTGCATGATTTGAATTGTTTAGTTCACTGTTTCGAAACTAATTGGGTCGATAGATTTAAGGAGCAATTACACAAAATGCAAATCATATTTTGTTAAAAGCGCCACAGGAAAATTATTAAACTAACAATAGTGGCTTCTGCGCTATAGGGTCATACTTACACTAAGAGAAATATCATCGAGATTATTGTCAGCCAGACTTAGGTCATAAACTGACGCCGGTACGTAAGAAAATAAGCTCAGGTCAGGACCTTTCCCCTGTAGATTAGATAGATTATTTCCGCCGAGATCCAGAATCCGTAGATTTATTAGCGATGGCGACAACAGCCCTTCCAAATTCATAATGAGATTATTTTTTATGTGTAACTCGCGTAGTTTGTCTAGGATATCAAGGGATCCAGATGGAATGCTGGTAATTCTATTATGATCTAATTGAAGAGTGCTTAAGTAACGAAGCATGCTGATCGCGCGAAATACAGAATCATTTAGTAGATTTCTCGAAAGATCAAGATACCATAAAGTATTTATGACATTTGTAGTATTGAAGCTCTCGGGATGTAGGAATATGAGGCTATTATTTGATATTGCAAGCTGAAGAAGGGGCAGATACTGGAAACATACTGGCTCGAGATATTCTAAGTAATTTGAAGACAAGTCCAACTGCATTTTAAGCGATCTGTTCAGACCATGAAGAGCATCGCAGTTTAATTCTTCAAACTGGTTCCTACTTAAATCAATGCTTATTTCATAAATGTCGATGGAAAAGTTAAATATATTCATAGGTAAATCCGATATACCATTGTCAGATAGATTAATTACAGTATACCTGTTAGATACAACAAAATAGATTTCGTTTTTAAATTTAAAAGTGAAAATTATTTGCCATAGTTTTGTAGAGCTGATCGGCCGTAACCATATAAAAGAGGTCTAATTAAATATTTTATAAATGTGAAGTAGGCCTTAATTTTTACTGTCATAAAATAATAGGATTTAAACCATTTACATATTTGCAGAAATGTCATCCAGTTAATTTCAAGCCAAGAGAGTGATATTAAAGTTTGTTAAACTTTTGAAAGGTCAAATAACATATTTGTCATAAATTACTTTGCAATAACTTGGATTGACATTCGTTAATTCATTGAGGCATTGAAATGAGACTTGAATGGACTTTTTCAGGGAGGGAGATATGGTTTGTCAAAAAAGATCATAGCATGAGGAATGGCAGTAAGAAATTTCTAATTGTAACACAGAGCGGCATATCATATCTGGTAACCCTTTTACATAATGATGTGAAAACTCTGCCATAAGGGGTGTGGCCGTTGTAGGCCTACAGTGACGAGGCAACAATAAAACGACGTCTGGAACGATATATGCACAGTGTCATATAAATTACGGAGAACACAAATAGGTTTTAGAATAAAGTTGTAACGAGTTCACGGTTGTTCCTGAAACTTACGTGACTTGACCAAAATCCAACTCTTCTAAACTTACATTCATTTCAAGTGAATATCTTTAAAACGGGAAAGTTTTGTAATTGCTAATATAAGTGTGGACAAACGAAAAATTATAAAAAAGGATATAGGCTTGTTACAGGGAACGCAAAATGTTCTTTATTGAAATCTCAAAGAACTTGTGAGAGACAGTTTCAGCTAATGCTACCTTGAAGTGCAATCATTTCCTTTGAAAAGCAAGCCAAATATGTGCTGATATTTTATTAATTGTCACATATTATAGGTTTTTATTATAGGCTGTGACTGACGTAGGCCTACTGTGACGAGGCATTTTATAGTGAACGACGTCTGAAAGGAAAAATACCCAGTGTCAGTGACAGTGTCAATGACAGTGTGACGCAATGTCAATGACAGTGTCTTATTACGGAGCACACAAATTGGTTTTGACAGCAAAGTTTTAACGAGTAGACGGATGTTCTTGAAACTTACATGACTTGACCAACATCCAACTCATTCAAACATACATGTATATTAATTTCATGTGAATATCAATAAATCGGGAAAGTCTTTTTATTGTGAATATGAGTGTGGTCAAATAAAAAAATTCCAAAGGAGAAACATTGTCTTGTTACAGGGAGCGTAAAATGTTCTTCATTAAATATCAAAGAACTTGTGACATACAGTTTCTGCTAATGCTACCTTGAAGTGCAATCTTTTCCTTTGAAAACGAGCAAATTTGTGCTGATATTTTATTAATTGGCAAAGTTATTGCACTTATATTGCATGCTGCTTATCATTACACTTACTTGAGCTAGGCGAATCATCTACCGACTTCAATATTAAATCGCGCAATTAAAGTGACATGAGAGCAGATTTTCCATATGCACCGCATGCATTTAAAAAGCTCATCAATCTCGTCAATTAAGAACGTATCAGCACAGATTTAGCCTAGTTTGGAAAATAAATGATTGTACTTCACAGAAGCAGTAGCAGGTTAATATACAGGCCCAATGTATGATGTGTTATCTATAGTTTAAATTTTATGATGGAATTGCCTGCAAGTCCTAATACAAGTTAATTTTATGTGTAGTGGAAGTTTATGCAATTCAAATTACCTGCAGAGCGCTCGTCTAAAGACTTGACTGTATGCGATTGCGCTTCAAAAATTTTTTTATAATTAAAAATGTATTTTAAGATATTAGGGATATAATCCCCATATAGGCCTACCTTGATGGCAATCAGGGGCGTCCATACAATGTTAACAACGCGTCGCTGAAGAAATATGGGGGGGGGAGGGGAAAAAGGTACGGAACTTTAAAAATACTGGAAAAGTGGAAAAATAGCACAAGTGTACAGCTGAGTTACGCGGCCTAGGTGTAAATGTACAAGGAGGACAATAAATAGATCTAATTAAGATTTACATACATGTAGGCTAGTTGTCTATTAGTTGGAAAAGTCTGAATTTTAAGTAAAAAGAGAAGAGTTTAGCCTTTTATAAATTGTATTGTAAGCCTCGGCTTGCATTTATACCGTTCAATTTATTGAAGTTAAAGTAGCCTACATTATAGCGAAACATGTACAGTGGTAGTCAGGTTTTAGTTTCTAAAGTTAATGATAGATTTCCTGGAGTTTTGGCCTGGCATCTTTAATAGATCATGATGATTGCTAATAGGAATGAATGTGGTTACTTAGTGATCAATATCAACATGAATGATGGTTTTAACTTTTTGCAACAGTAATGTTTGTTTGCACAAATATACAAAATGAAGTTTAAAGTACCTAATATAATACTTATATTATTCTTATTCCACTTTTTATAAGCAATAAATTTAACGTTGCTATTAAAAATTGTAAACTAAAACAGTTCTGCTCCGTCAGAAATAATAGAGATATAAGTAGCATAATTTAAGTAAGCAAAAAATTATAATGTCTCGAGGAGAGAGCATTTAGAAGTTTCGCTGCAATGAACCCATGTGCGGCAAATATGTGCAAAGAGAAAAGTGGGTAACACAAAACATGCTTCCAAAATTAAGCGGGGATTGACTTGTCAATATGAAATCTGGGAAGTCAAACATGATGATGTTTGGTCATGCCATAAATTAGCAGACAACAAAGACAAAGTAGCAGACTCGACCAAGGTTGAAGAATCATCATGCTCGACTTCTTCATTACAAATAGAAGAATCTTCATCTTGTTCGTCTTTTGTACAAACACAGGTTAGCGTTGATGCTGAGGTTGATTTTTCGACAATAATATTTCTTCAGTAGCTGCTTCCGTTACAGTAGGCTCGCATAATTCTATGAACAGCTATTAAATGGAATCAAGTTATGAAGACGGCAACGACGACATTGAAGATCCTGCTCTCTATTCAAGTCGAAGAATTAATAAGTACACAATAGCAATGCTTCTAAGCAAGACATGCCAACCATCCGAAGGATTTTAGTTTCCAGTGACGAATGGAAGATGACTGTATTCTTACTTTTACAGCACTCTGCCAGACAACTGTAGGCCTATGTTGTTTGGTGGACCAGCAACAGAATCGACAGCCTGGGTTTCTTTCTAAAGGTATCAACAACTGGCCCTCTGCTGCGAGAGATCTTTATGTACATGAATCCACTATAATTCACAGAACTGCCGAAAGAAATAGGTTTTCCTGGATGTTCGGAAATCAGATCGACTGCCAACAAGAAATGCAAGGAATGCACTTGTAATAGAAAGACGAAATGCCGCTATTGTGGCCATCAAGGCACTACAATGGCTGGCTGCTGAAATGATTGCTGAACGCGGTGGCGATAGTGGTCATGGAAAGTTTCTGAGCTTGTACTAAATTTTAGCCAAATTTGATCCTTCTGCTAAAGCTTATCTCGAAAATTGCAAGCAATTCGTAACCATGCAGTCATTGAGAAAGAAGCCTTGCATAAATATTTTCAGTTCACGAAATGTACTTCGGCTTCTGGACATAAAGTCTCCTAGAGACCAGAGAATTAATCCGGCTAATTAACAATTTCTGCCACAAATTCATGAGCAGCCACTTCTAATTAGATGTTGATCGTTACTCTAGCGGGAATGGACGCCACTGATGACAATAGAACTTCATGAAATTAGTATTGAATAGAAGAATAGTCATTTAAAATAAAAGCTCAATGATAATATGATATCATGATAATACGCTAGACCAAAATGCAGAAGTTTTTATTGGAGGGCAATATGTATTTTTTGTTAAAAAATCACTGTATTAAATCACTGTATCACTGTACTGGTGTAAAGACCAAACAAATTTTTCTGAAATATTTCGGCTATAGATTTTTCCAATAAAATGTTAAATATCTGCCAGTAATAAATGTGTTTACTGAAACGCGCCATCGTTAGTGAGAGCAATGGACATTTACTGATCGGGATGGGGAGATTGATGTCTCTCATAATTAGCGAGTTAAAAGCAGTTAAGGATTGAAGATAACTGGAGAAATAAGAAATAAAATGGGTGTTCTGGTGTTCACATTAGAATATATATATATATATATATATATATATATATATATATATATATATATGTTATACATACATATATTATATAATATATATATATATATATATATACATATATATATATATATATATATATTATGTACGATTTGCTCAATTCAATTCAAGATGTACGATTTGCAGATGACCAAGGAATGGAAGCTTGCAGCGAGATTGGATTGCAGAAGATAATGGATAGGCTGAATGATACGGCCCTAAGATATGGCATGAAGATTAATATAAAAAAGACCAAGGTTATGAGAGTTTCCTATAATAAAGGTGAAGTTAATATCACAATAAATGGTACGAAATTGAAACAGATAAGGAGTTTCAAATATTTGGTCATGCTATAACCGATGATGGGATTAGAAAAGAACTATTCACAAAAAGTCTAAAGAAAGACACAAAGATAAAGATAGTGAAAACTTTAGTTTGGACCACGCTATTATATGGATGTGAAACATGGACCTTAAGAAAGGAAGATATTAGGAAACTGGAGGCATTGGAAATGTGGATTTGGAGAAGAATGGAGAGGATTAGCTAGACTCAAAATGTTACAAATGAGGAAGTCCTGGAGAGAGTTGGCACAGATAGACAGTTGATAAATGTATTTAAAAATAGGAAGAAGAGATGGATAGGACACATTCTAAGGGGGGAAGGTCTATTAAAAGAGGTCATAGAAGGTAGAATGGAAGGAAAAAGAGGCAGGGGCAGGCCGAGATTAGGTATGTTAGATGATTTAAAGACCCACTCATATGTGGAAATGAAGAGGAAGGCGGAAGACAGAGAAAAGTGGAGGCGTTATCTACCATGGACCTGCCAGTAGGCAGTGCACTAAGAGAGATATATATTATATATAATATGACGTTATATATAATATATGACGTCCCTGACATCATCCCTGGATGAAGAAACGGACGTTAAACCTTTATTATATATATATATATATATATATATATATATATATATATATATAGATAGATAGATAGATAGATAGATAGATAGATAGGTAGATAGATAGATAGATAGATAGATAGATAGATAGATAGATAGATAGATAGATAGATAGATAGGACGTGGAGTTAGACAAGGTTGTAGCATTTCGACGCTGCTATTTAACATTTACGCTGACACAATGATGTAGGAAGCCATGGAAAACATGGATGAAGGAATAAAAGTAGGAGGAAAATTGTTACACGATGTACATTTGCAGATTACCAAGGAATTATAGCGGGCAGCGAGACTGGAAATGGGAACAGGTAAAGAGTTTCAAATATTTGAGTCATACTGTATCCGATAAAGGGCAACGTGAGACTGAAATATGCACTAGGATTGCACAAGCAAAAGCTGCCTTTGGTGATAGGAAGGAACATTTAACACAAAGTATAAATAAAAATACAGAGATTAAGATAGTGAAACCTTTGGTTTGGACCACGCTATTGTATGGATTTGAAACATGGACCTCAAGTAAAGTGGAGGCTTTGGAAATGTGGATTTGGAGAAGAATGGAGAGAATTATCTGGATTTCAACAGTTACAAATGAGGAAGTTCTGGAGAGAGTTGGTACTGATAGACAGTTGAGAAATGTATTAAGAAATAGGAAGAAGAGAGTTGGATAGGACACATTCTAAGAGGAGAAGGTCTATTAATAGCGATCATAGAAGGTAGAATGGAAGGGAAAGGGGTAAGAGCAGGCCGAGATTAGGTACGTTTCAGGAGCTGAGGATAGCATGAGGGGACCCACCTCACCATGCAATATTTTCCCCCAGGACTAAATGGTAATTAATTCATCTAATTGAGAAAGTAGCGAGAAACGACCTCCGAAGCCACACTTTTCCCAAGCTATGGGCTACATAAGGTATGAATAAGGCGTAGACTTTGCGAACGGATTGATTTGTTGATCTTAAGATTGCTCTTATAGAGCGAGCTAGCAGACTTTGAGTATGAAAACCTGCCTCGAACCTGCCACTTCTCATTGCACTGGATAGAGAAAAGAGATTTACAATAGTATTACAATATATATATATATATATATATATATATATATATATATATATATATATATATATACACACATTATGTATATATAAATAATCTAACATACATTGTTAGATTATTTAAAGATCCACTCTTATGTGGATATGAATATGAAATAGAAGATGGATATAAGTGGAGGCGTTGTATATCATGGACCTGCTTGTAGGCAGGGTACTGAAAGAGAAGATATATGTATATATACATGCATATATAAATATATATGTATTGTATATATATATATATATATATATTATATATATATTGTATGTATATATATATATTTATATTATTTATTGTATGTATATATATATATATATTTCGAAGCGATATATATATCTATATATGTATATAAATCGCTCTTCTGAACTACCCCTCCTATGCGGTGTCCCTCAAGGTTCAGTGTTAGGTCCATTGCTCTTCTCTTTATATATCACTCCTCTTATCTACCTCCTTGCTCAGTCCTCCATAAATTTTCATTTCTATGCAGACGACACACATGATTCTGATCAAAAACTGGCTCATCTCTTCTCATCCATTCTAGACAAGGTTTATTCCTGGTTTGTGCTAACCGTCTTGCTGTTAATCCTTCCAAAACTGAATACCTTTTAATTGGCACTCCTTTGCAAAGAAGTAAAATTACCTATAGCTCTGTTAATTTTCAGAATCTTGCTCTTTCGCCTCCTCGATACGTCAAAAACCGTGGAGTCATATTTGACGAAAACCTTGACTTTAAATCCCATATCTCTTCTGTTTGTCGCGCTTCTTTCTTTCTGATTCGTCAGATTAGGCAAATGCGTCCATCCTTTACTAGAAATTCAGCCACTATCCTTGCTAATTCTATAGTTCATTCAAAGCTCGACTACTGTAATTCATTATTACATGGGTTGCCTACTTATTCTCTCAGTCGTTTGCAGCACGTCCAAAATTCTCTTGCACGTGTTGTTTGTAAGTCCTCTAGACTGCAATTTCACTCTCTTTCTCTACTTTGCAGTCTTCACTGGCTCCCTGTTAATCAACGCATAAAATATAAAATTGCTCTATTACCCTTCAAAACTCTGCGATTTGGCAAGCCTTCTTACTTATCTGAAATTCTTCTTCCCTATCGTCCTCACGTGCACTTCGCTCCACCGATTCCAATCTTCTCTCAGTTCCAAATATTCTCACGTCATTGGGCAGACGTTCAATTTCTTACGCAGCATCCACAATCTGGAATTCTTTACCTGTAATCTTCGCTCTTGTTTTTCTCTTTCAACATTCTCTAGCAAGCTTAAAACTTACCTTTTCCCACCATAGACATAATCAATCTACCGTAACCATTCCTTGAACACCGGACTGGCATTCATTTAGGACCTTACTTCTCCTCAGCACATTTCTTTCGCAGATTGGTCGGGGTGAATTAATCTGTAGTGATGTGTGCTGTTGGGGACGTCCCTGATATCATCCCCGGATGAGGAAACGGACGTTAAACCTTTATTATTATTATTATAATATATATATATATATATATATATATATATATATATATATATATATATATGTATAGACATGCAGTACATATATATTTATATATGCATGTATATATATATATGCATGTATATATATATATATATATATATATATATATATATATATATATATATATATATATATATATATCTTCTCTTTCAGTGCACTGCCTACCGGCAAGTCCATGATATACAAAAGCCTTCACATCTTTATCTTCCATTTTAATATTCATGTCCACATACCTGTGGATCTTTAAATAATCTAACATTCCTTTCGATATACTATCATTATTCTTTGGGGATTCTGCTTATGAAGAGGTGGGCCCCCTATGCCTTTCTCACCTTCCTCAGATATATATATATATATATATATATATATATATATATAGATATACATGTATATATATATCTGAGGAAGGTGAGAAAGGCATATATATATATATATATATATATATATATATATACACATCTATATATATATATATACATATGTATATATATATATATATATATATATTAGTGCAATGCCTATTGGCAGATCTTTAGCATATAGCTCCTCCACGTATTTCTCAATTATGCTCTTATATTCATATCAACATACGAATTAGTTATCAAATCATCTCGCATCTCAGGTCTCGGTCTTCCTTTAGTCTTTTTACTTCCAGCCCTTCCTCTATGCCTCTCTTAGTAAACCAGTCCCTCTCAGTGTCTGACTCGGAGAGGGAATAGTTTACTAAGATAATGAGCCACTACCAATCAACGAGTGAATCTCTTCACAAAAGGCTTCGCCTTCCTTATCCCCAACTTAATGCAGCCTTTGGTTTTTGTGGAATAATATGGCTTTTAATTTGGTTTCCAGATGCCTTTTCAGTCATGCTAAGTCCCCGCATACGACACGTGCAGACATATGTGTGTATATATATATATATATACATGTATATATATATATATATATATATATATATATATATATATATATGTATATATATATATTCATACATTGATACATTATACATGCAACATATAAATATTTGTATATATGCATACTTATATATATATATATATATATATATATATATATATATATATATATATATAAGTATATTGTATAATATAATATTATATATGTATATAGATTTAGGCCTATATAATATACATATTTACATGTATATATATATATATATATATATATATATATATATATATATATATATATATATATCTTCTGTTCATAATGTTTTAGGGTATAGTGAGTGTATAGGGGCTATGATCGTTCTCCCTCTCTCTTTCCTTCTCTCTCTCTCTTTCTTTCTCTCTCTATCTCTGTCTATGTCTAAATAGACTGTAATGACCGTATAGAGAGAGATAGAGACAAAGATAAAGAGAAAGAGATAGAGAAAGAAAGAGTGAGAGGGAGAGACTTCGAGCGATCATAGCCCGTATACACTATTCCTTAAAACTCTACGATCAGAATAGGCTTATAATAATAGCTTCTTATCTCATTATAACATTATGTTTTTGGAAGACCTCCCACGTGTGAAGGCACTTTGTTGAAATTTTCGAATGCGGTTACGAGCAAGATCCAATTGAAATGTAGACTTCAAAAATGAAGGGGACACAAATTCCGTGACGATTTCAATTTCATTGTCACTGAGATCGAATTTAGTCCAGATTTCTTGGCTGCCCTGTACAATCTAAAAGCAATATCCGTTAAAGCGCAATAATTAATAAAATGAAGGAATAAGTTATGACTAAATATTATTTAGACAACTAATGGACTACACAAAGTCTTGATTCTACTATACAGATGTCATTATGGGATGTATCTGATACATCCTATTCTCTGGATCTCATTCCAACTAAACTAATCAAATCTTGCATCGATGCATTCGTGCTTCCTAATAAACCTCTACCTTAGTGAAGGTAGACATTTCGTCTCACTTTAAAAAGGCCTTTAAAAAAGCTTGCTTCGGAATCTCTGAGCAGGCTCATGGCTTAGTTTCGTCATACAAGTACCTCCCACAGCGTACCCAATATGTAATCATTGATAACACTCTATAGCACCTTGCATTGTACCTTGTGGAGTTCGTCGGGGTTATGTGCTCGGTCCGTTCCTATTCACATTATATACTGCCCCCTTAAGCATCTGATTAAGCTAACTGATTCGACGCTGAAATTTAACTTTCACGCTGTGATACCCGGATTTACATCTCGGTCTCTAGTCAAGATTCTTTTGATGCTCTCTGTCCAAGCTTACAGCAACCCTTGTTCTAGTACACTTCTGGCATTATGCTAATCGGCTTGTTGACAATCCTTCAAAAACTGAATGCCTTGTCATCGGCATCCCACAGAGGCGTATTAAAATAATTAGCTCAGTATCAAGCTAGACATGTCGGTAAGTTTTTCTACCTCGGATCAGTTGGTGTGGGGTTCAGATCCTGGGGTCACCGGTCAATGAAATCGCTTTTGAGTGAGGAAATTGAAGTTAACATTAGCTTTTTAGCTTTACTATAACATTTAGCAATATCCCTTTAATACCCACTGATTCTGCGCGTAAACTTTGTGCAAATTTCGATTCAAATATAAACTTTAAACTTTCATTTAAAATTTCATCTCTCTGTCCTTCTTTGTTCCGTATACGCCAATTACGTCAAATTTGTAAGTCCCTTGTTATCAGTTGTGCTACTGTATTTGCTAATGCTATTGTCCATTCTAAACCTGTTTATTGTAACTCCCTGCTGAACGATCTCTCGAAAACTTCTCTCCAACACATGGATACCTCTCCAACACATACAAAATGCAATTTTTCGAGTCGTTTGTAATGTAAAAAATTCAAATCCCACATTTCGCCTCATCTTCAGACACTGCACTGGCTTCCAGTCTCCAAACGAATGCAATTCATTATAGCTTCCTTGCCTTTCAAAGGTTTAAATTATGGTAAACCATGCTAACTATCTGGCCTTCTATCAATCAAACAACCCTCTCGTAGTCTTCGCTCCTCTAGTAAAAACCTACACAGTGCAATAAAAATTAAATCTGCCATGGACAGACTTCATGTTTTCTGCTCCGAGAATATGGAACTCTCTGCTACAAGATCTTCGGTCTTGTAATCACATTGGTACTTTCCTTCGCAAGCTAAAATCCCATCTCTATCCGCCGTACATGTAGGCTTAAAGTTTGATCCGCTTGCATTGCATTGTTTTTCTCTCGCTTTCTATTGAGGTCTCGGTATAGGTCTACTCCGTCGTCATCACGTGATGCTTTGACTCTGGTTCGTGTAGAGTCTACAGGAGACGTCGATATATAACGTTGCTTTAAGGCGAGGAACCGTACGTTAAATTCTTATTGACTGATTGAGTGATGTGGCCATTTCACCGTCTGTTCTCATTTTTGTCATGATAGTATATCGGTCAACAAAAAGGTTAAAAAATGTCATGTATCTTTCTGTCTGAGAGTAGGCCTAGATAAATTCTTAGCTAACTAAAGGTAGAAATTAGCTAAACTTTTTCTTTGCTTTTTTCCTAGTAGTTAAACTTTAAGCTATAAGTAAAAGGTTAACGTTACTCATCGTTGATTTCTATTATGAAAAAGTTGGATTAAGAAATATCTCTGAAAAAATCCTCACAACTGCAGTTTCAGACATACATGTATTTACTATAACAGTTAATCAGAAGGAGACTGAAAGAGTAAAACCGTTAAAGGATCAGGTGAGAAAGATGTGGAATGTAGAATCGGTAAGGCATATGACGTCTTTCAAAGACTACAAGGTATTTACAAAAGCGATGGAATTTATGTGGGACTGAAGAAGAAAAATTACTCAACCAGTGTTCAGCCAGTCTTGATGTATGCGTGTGAAACCTGGGAAATTACTAATAAAATAAAACACAAAATTAACTGTTTTCAACAAAGATATCTCCGAAGAATCCTAGAAATTCATTATTGGGAGCACATCAAAAATGAAACAGTACCTGAAAGATTTGGAAAAAGAAAATCAGGTGAAATAGTTGTGGAAAGAAGAGTAAGGTTCTTGGGTCACGTATTAAGAATGCCTGATGATAGCGATCAACAAAGATTTTAGAACTTTGAACATTTCTTGGGAAGATACTGTGAGGGTTGCTAAAGACAGAAAAGAACGGAGCAATGTTGCCGCCCTATGTTCTCTTCAGAACGCAAGGGGCTGATGATGACTCGTCATTGTGAAGAACTGCATATGTAATAGGTCTATTGAAATAATATATAGCAAATGTATGGTAAATTATGCTTAACTCCTAACTCACTTTCACGAATCAGGGGTCCAAGCTTAACCATTCTTTAAAATGAGGATTTATTATAAAGATTGAAATCATTTATCCTTTTTAATACCACACATACGGAACTGCAAAGCGTTGCTCGAAGACTTGCAATTTAAGAAGTACTGTACTAAAAATGGAATAACTTTAAGTTTGAGAAATTCAGCCTGAGAAGAGAACATACAAACCTTATACGGTATGCTTGTTAAGTGGTTATTACTAGCATTAAGGACCCACAAATTTGGCGTGTTTATAAAAGCATCATCTGAAACTGTGTCAATGTAATTATTCTGTATCCATATTTCCAGAACGCTAGCAGTTAAATTGACAAAGGCTTCGCTCTCCAGTTTTCGGATCATGTTATTATTTAAATGAATATCTATCACCCTAGGTAGATTTTCAAACACTTTTCTATTGATTTTAACCAATCGATTGTGGTTAAGAAAGATCTGCAATATGTTGTTTGATCCAAAAGAGATATCGGCTTCGACATCAGCAATCTGATTATATGACAAATCCAAATAGATAATATTTGGCATTTCTGAAAAAACATCTTTCCGTAAATATGTTAACAGGTTTCCGTGCAGATCCAATGTTGATATTGAAGCTAAACCAATAAAAGTTTCTCGACGTAGAGTGACGAGTAAGTTACATTGAAGACGTAAGGTTTGTAGAAGTCCAAACGCACGGAAAGTTCCATCCGAAATATTTAGGATTTCATTTCCATTCAAATCGAGAGAAATTATTGGCCGCGTGTCATACATCTGGCCGAAAGTCTTACTGGTTAAAGTTTCTATGCGATTTGCCTAAAGTCGAAAATGATGTAGTTTTCAGATTTTGACACGTGTATACTTAGCTTATTCCTAGCGTATGCTTAAATTTCTTAATAAAAATATAAAATGAATTTAAATATATGCCTAACATTCTGAGAATTTCAATATATAAGAAGAATATATCTAGGCCTATATATATATATATATGTATATATATATAATATTATATATATATATATATATATATATATATATATATATATATATATATATATCTTCACTGTGTATTTTTATAACTGATACCCCCATATTATTATTATTCAAAGTCGTAAGGTGTTCGCCAACGTTTTTGAAACTTACAGAACTTGACCAGCTGCCAATTCTAATTGAGCAGTACTTCTGTACTTATACCAAACATATTGAAATTTCGTTTGAATACCTTTAGTAACGTGAAATTTATATTATTGCGAATAGCAATGGGGTCAGATAAGAAATATCCAGTACAGGAATACGGCCGCGTTACATGCAGCGTAAAACTATCTCTAAAATAATACTAGCGAATATGTAATATAAATTTCTGCTAATGCTATTTTGAAGAGCAATCATTTCTTTTCAAAACGACGTAAAATGCGTGCTGATATGTTGTTAATTGCCAAAGTTATTGATCTTTTAATGCAGGCATTGCAGTTGCTGCGCTCTCATCGTCTCACGGCAGCTGAGCTCTAGCCTAGCACACGTAGGCCTAATGACCTATTCTATGCATTTAAAGTTCAACAACTTTGTCAATAAAGAACATATCAGCAAGTACTTTACGTCATTTTGAAAAGAAATGATTGCTCTTCAAAATAGTATTAGCAGAACTTTTATGTTACGTGTTCGCTAATATTTTATAAATGTAATTTTAGGCTGCATGTAACATACCCGTAATCCTGTATTGAAAATTTTTTGTCACTCCAATTCGCGAAATTTCAAATTTTACGTTACTAAAGATATTCAAACGAAATTTCAGTACATTTGGTAGAATTGCCAGCTGGTCAAGTAATATATATTTCAAGAATATCGGTCAACTCCTTACAACTTTATTGTATAAATATCGCGGGGTATCGGTTAAAAAACACAATGTACTGTATATATATATATATATATATATATATATATATATATATATATATATATATATATATATATATATATACATAAACATACATAACGGCACACTTGGTCAGGAAGCACAGATGCTTGTTTAAGACCCATTTCCTTCTTCTCCATGGTCATTAGTAATCGTTGCCTTTTGATGGCGCATCAATTGCAGCCGGCGCGGATGTAAGAATAACCTTCCATCTCACTGGGATTTTTTTCTTCCTAAGCTTTTACCAACACCCGATCTTCCAAGGTGGTCACCCACAAAGTACTAACCGAGGTCGATGCAGCTTAACTTCAATATTTGACGCGCAACTAAGCCAAGTGCGCTAATCCCGCCGTTATATATATATATATATATATATATATATATATATATTGTAACAGTGAGATAGCAACAACACTGTTATCCACTGTTCTTTCTTTCTTTTGGTAACGCTGTTGAGTTCAAACTTGAGGCGAACTATACCCTCGCGTAGTTTAGGAGTGAAGTAACTTAGTATAATTTTACTCACTTCTGTTCCGGTCGTCAGAGAGTGTGGTTCTTCAGTGCTTGAGATCCTGGGTCATCTCTTGAGTCCTCTGACGCTCTACCCTTCCTCTCTTCTACTTCGTTAAGCTAAGTATCTTTAGGGAGTACTTTTGTGTTCAACGATATTGATGACAGCGTTGTGTGACGTTTAGTAATAAATTATATTTTATTAATGTCAATGTGAAAGTATCTCGGTAGTAATGAAGAAGTTAAGAACCGAATAACAGAAGGTCAAGATTTAACGAGCCGTTTCAACTCATTCGGTGGTTTCGACTTTGAGGCATTTCCATTTACCCCTAGACCACCTTCTAGGAAACCACGTGATTTGTTATATGGCAGCTTATGTCCGGTCTCTGGCAGTGCTTAGAGTTTACCTTTTGGGACATTTTGGAAAATCCTTTAGATATCTTAATTTTCTTAATTAACGAGTATCTAGAGTGATACACGCAGCGGTGCTGTATCTATGTGTAAGTCTTGGATGAAATTGCGCTGAGGCATTTTCTAAGGGAAAATTAGAAAGAAATTATTTTTCTTGTCTTTTTTATTGGGGCTGCGGTCACCATTAATCCCTCCAAGTTTATCCATTGGAATACTAAACTGATATTTAGACTGAGGTCTATTGTTATTGTTTACGTATTTACTTGAGTAAAGTCCGTGTAACGGCTGTAATTAGCTAAACACTCAGTCTGCGCGTATGCCTGGCTGTGTTGCTGTATGTGTGCTTAGATACTCTTTCCTTTGTAAATTAAGTTTTCTGACTTATTTTTGCGAATTTCTTTCTGAAATTTGGCATAGGTGTAGTTAAGTCAGTAAGATTGGTATCTTGTGAGTTTGGAGAAATTCTTTTGTTATTGAGTAGGTTAAATTTATTTTTGAATTTAACGTGAATTTCTTACATTCTGTGCGTTTCATTGTATCACTTTCACTCGTGGAAGTGGTTCAATAGCGTAGCCTTGTTAACCGTATGGTTAATTAATCTTCATTGTGTAGTATAAGATAAATATTTATCTTCCGAACGTAGTTCAATGTCGTGTAGTATAGTATAGGGACACGTTGTATATATTTTTAGGTATAGAAGCCTATATTATACCTGAGTTTTTGAGTATCGAATTTGAACTAAATTTGGGATTTAGCTTCAAAATCTGGGTCTCCTTCCTTATTTTTAAAAGGGGTGGACGTTCAATATTTAACTTGTTTTCTTCAGAATAGCATTAGCAGACTTTGATATAATTCGCGTATTTATACCAATTTTCGACTCGCTTAGCTAGGTTGATTATGCTCTAAATGTTTGGACTTTTTGTAATCCCGTTGCTGATGTTCTGACTTACTTTCGTGAGGTTATTGCTGGCTTTTGGTCACCTTTGTTTGGGTTATCCAATTTTCGATACATTTAGCTTATTCTAGGCTAATTTGGCACAGCTTTCGTTCCATTTCTCAGTCGTCTTTAACTTTCGTTAACAGTTGTTGCAGATAGTTAATTCTATTAGGTAGAATTATGTTTATTTGTCGCTCTAGTATTTATTATTTGGCATAGTACAGTTCTTTAGCGTAGGATTTGTCCTTTTTACTTGTACATTATGGCTGGGTCGAATTTTGCTGATATCGTTTTGGACTCCAATCTCCCTGAGCAGGAGGTTGAGTCTATCACTGAGTCTCAGTTAACGTCCAAGACATTTGTACAACTAAAAGTGCTCGCTAATGAGTGAAGTATTAAGTTTCCCAGTGCAATTAACAAAGCTGATTTACTTCAGTTAGTTTATGACAACTCATTTCCTCCATCGCCAAATTTAGACGACAGAGGTCCTTCTCCTGAGAAGGACCTCTGTTCTTCAAACAGATCAATCTGTTTTAGTTGAGCCTAGTTCGGTTAGGAAATTGAGCACTCCCTTAATCAATTTTGCCTCCTTAGATAAAGAACAATTAGAATTGCAAATTACACTTCTGCAGTTAACTGCTGAAAGTGAGGAACGTAAAGTTAGATTAGAGATTGAGAAGTTAGAGAAAGAAACTCAATTAAGAGCTAGATTAGAAGAAGAAGCTCACTTCAAAGCCAAATTAGAAATTGTAAAGTTAGAAAGAGAAGCTCATTTAAGAGAACAGGAGCGTGAGAATGAGCATAGGAGATTGTTAGAGTGTGAGCCTTTAGCTCTACAAAATCCCTAAAGTAAATCAAGATTCGAACCTTAGGCGTTCAGTGAATCTTGATACTGCAGACTTGAGCAAGCAGTTAGGGCAGTTACGTGAAGAGGATCATCAGAACTGGTTTTTAGGTTTTGAAAGGATAGCTACTATTAAGAGCTGACCACAAGAGTTATGGGCTGAGATTATTTTTCCACATCTTGTTGGAAAACCACTTCAGATCTGCAATGCTATTCCATTAGACCAAGCTAATTCCTACATCATGTGAAAGAGGTCATGTTCAAAGCTTTCCATCAGAGTCCTCAGATTTATCATAGCAATTTTAGATATGGTAAGAAGACTCAGAATCAGTCTTGCACAGATTTTATCCACTTGCAATTGATTAAGTTGGAACTCTGGTTAAAGTATAGGGATGCCCTTGAAAATGTAGATAGGATTAACAGGTCATACTTGAGGAGCAATTCTTTGATCAACTTTTGTTGGACCTTCAACGATATGCAGTCGATCAAAAATATGATACTGTTCAGGAACTAGCTGAAAAGTTAGACATTAGATTAGCAAGTGAGAGACACCTTTTTGAGAAGCAATCTCAAGCTCAGTTTCTAGCTAAAAGTCTCCTATTAGTTAATCTAATTCACAATCAGGGCAAAACTAAATCCAAACCAACTGATCACAGAAATAAAGATAAAAGTCGGGATAGGAAGTGCAATCATTCTAATTTAAAGAAGTCTAACAGTGATGACCAGTTACATCACTCGGGTAGAGATAAGAATGATAACACTGACTCGAGTAAATCTAATCACATTAAATGTTTTATTTGTGGGCGTCAGGGTCATAAAGCTTATAGTTGTAAGTACCGTTATTAAGCAGAATGATGATAGTTCTTCGTATTTAACACAGCGCAAACCTAACACCGCAAATAATAACAGGATAATAACAATAACAAGAAATCACAGAATAAATCTCATCGTGATAATAAAACTCAGTGCACATGCTTGATAACGGCGGTTGTGATGATGATGCATGTGATAGATGCAGAGTTGATGTTAATTTAGTCTCTGGCAATGATGATGGTTATTCTACTCTTGGTATTGTTGCAGGTGATAATTTACATGATATTATTTCTGAGACAGTTGCATGTAATACGGTTGTATGTACTGATTCATCCACCAAGGATAACTTTAACAACTGGGACGTAGTACATAATTTATTCAAGCCTTTCGTTTCGCCTATGATGATTCAGTCTGATGATTCTGAATCCTTAGAGATTCTATCCTTGAGAGGTACCGGAGCTATATTGTCTCTGTTGAGCACTGATATTCCTGCTTCATTTTATGAAGACACTGGAGATTTTTAGACTGCTTCGTGAAATCTCAGATAAGGAAATTAAAGTTCCTTTAGTCACTTTTAGGGTTAAAATCCCTGATTTGTTCACTGGTAGCATTCAGGTTGGCCTAGTGAAGACATTGCCTAAAGTAATATCATTTCTTTTTGCTAATGATTTGTGGCCTATGGCTAATCGTGATTCGTCTGATGATGCGTGTGATGGAATTGATTTGTTGTTGAATGAATCTGATGATTCTGGCGTGATTGAATCATCTGCTAGTGATGTCACTGGATTGTTAATGATGTTGATTGCATTAATGTGATCAGTGATCAGTCGTCTTCAGTTAATGTTTCATCGGCTGTTAATGCTGATGCCTCTGATACTGATTTAACGAATCAATTTCCTGTAACTCATCAAGAGTTACTGTATCTGCAAAGACGTGATAACAAGATTGTTACATTAGGTCAGTTAGTGCTTACTCCTCCATTTGCAGATGAAATGATAGATCGTACTTCTTTGAGGATGATCGTGGTATTTTGCGGCATGCGAGATACGTGCCTAAGTTACATGTCGTGCATAAGCGTATTGTATTGCCTCGTCAATTAGTGCCGCGTATCCTTGAGATAGCACATGACAGTCCTATTTCCGGTCATTTAGGCGTAGACAAGACTCGTCAGAGAATTGAAACTGCATTCTGGTGGCCTGGGTTTTATAAGTCTGTCGGACAATACGTTAATTCTTGCGATGTATGTCAGAGATTAGATAAGTGTCATCTCTCTAAAAGGGTTCCTTTATGCCCCCTTCCCTTCTTTGAAGCTCCGTTTCATAGAATTCAGGCAGATATTTTTGGCCCCCTAGAGATCACTGATAGTAAGAATCGTCTCATTCTTGCAATCTTAGACTTATCTACTCATTATCCAATTGCAATTCCCTTGCAGGATCGCACAGCAAAGAGAGTAAGTGAAGCATTAATTAATGTCTTTTTGAATTATGGATTTCCAAGTGAAATACAGACAGAAATGGGTATTGAATTCAATTCTTCCTTGACTTAGAATTTATTTCTTAGATTAGGAGTAAATCATATTGTTTCTACACCGAGACATCCCGAGTCACAGGGAGTAGTAGAAAGATTTAATCGTACTCTCAAAGACATGATTAGATCTACGAAGTACACATTTAATAACAGCCGGGATGTAAGTTTACCCTACCTTTTGCATGCCTATAGGCAGGTCCCGTGTGTTGCCACTGGTTTCAGTCCTAATGAATTGGTGTTTTCTTATGAGGTTAGCAGTCCGTTGACTGTTATCAGGGACACCTTGTTAGATAATGATGTAGTTGGACATAGTAATATCATTCAATACATTCACGACGTCAATGATAAGTTACAACTTGTGAGGAAAGTTGTGCAGACTAATGTTGAGAGAGAGGTTGAGAAGCGTAAACTTCTGTATGATAGATTTGCACGTGATAAATCATTTAATGTAGGAGACAAAGTTTTATACCTTAATCCTAAACAAGGACATCCCCTTGAGTTTTCCTGGGATGGCCCGTTCACTGTTTTATCACGGGTTAATTCTGTTAACTATGAGATTCAACCAACTTCCAAACGAAAGCCAATAAAGTTAGTTCGTGTTAACTTATTGAAGCCTTACAATAGTCGTTTTGACGTCTGTTTCGCTGAAACAGAACTTTCTGAATTAGATAGAGACCCTAAGAATGATGTATTAGAATCGGTTATGCCTTTGTTATCTGCATCTAATGTTAAGTTTAAATTAGATCATTTAACTGATTCTAAGAGGTAGTCTTTAGTGGATTTACTACATGAATATTCTGACATTTTCTCAGATATTCCAGGGCGAACGACTCTATGTGCGCATAGAATTCCTATTCGTCCGGGTACTAAACCTATAAGGCAACAACCATATAGGGCCAATCCAGTGAAGTTGTCCAAGATCAAACAAGAGATTGATTCCTTGTTACAGTTAGAAATTATAACCAAGAGTTATAGCGCATGGTCTTCTCCCAATTTGTTAGTGGACAAACCAGTTGGCTCTAAACAATTCTGTACTGATTATAGGAAGGTCTACGCTGTATCAAATTTAGATTCTTACCCGCTTCAAAGAATCAAAGATTTGATTGAAAAAGTGGCTAAAGCAAATTTCATTTCCAAAAGCGATGTGTCCAAGGCTTATTAGCAGGTAGAGCTTGAGCCAGACCCTTCCTTAATATAAATCGCTTAGGATAAATTTTATATATTTTGAACAAATCTCTTCTCCTGGAATACATGTGATAATAAATTCTTAGGATATTATACAAGAATTTGGCTATTTTAACATTAATTTTATATTCACTTTGCTTTATCGTAATTATCGCCTTGGACTTTGCCCAACAGCTACTGTTAAACAGTATTACATTCTTCCATTAGGCCCTACGCATGAATAATCATTGCAACTGACTATGTCTCTAAGAATGAAGCGAGTTCATTCATTGGACGCTACGCTATTCATTGGCTTCAACTGATCCTGTGGATCGATCGTTCACGCAGGTAGTGAAGAAAGGAAGACGCGGGGTGAAAGCCCCACAATCTCAACCGGCTATTTCTATTGATTCTGACATCGAGGTTAACAGCGATTACATCAAATTGAACTGTGTGGTTTGTAATGAAGAGGGCACCCTAACCTCTACCATTCGTTGTGAATAGTGCGAACTGAGCTATCATCTCAGCTGCTGCGGTGTCGATGAACCCGATCACCAAAAGGTGCTAAGATTCATAATGTCATGGGGTTCACATGCAAGATTTGCAGAGTCGACATGCTGTACGAGATTGTTCCGCTTAGAAAGGACCTTTCAAAGATTGAGGGAATGATCACGAATGAGGTCAGGACCGGTAAGTCAGAAATGATCAAAGTACTTAGCGGGTCTATCAACAAAACTTCGAATGAACTAAGCACAACTGAGTCCATAGCTACTCACAGCAGCCAATCCCATGCTGATCACCAAAATCAATCACAGATGGACTATGCTAGTGTAGTCAAGCTCGTTGCTGAATCTGTGAAGGACGTAACCCTGAGACAGAGAAATGTCATCGTCACTGGATTGAGGGAGAGCGAGGGGGTAGATGATGTGGAGCTCTTCAGCAGGTTATGCGTTAATGAGTTGGGGGTGAAGCCTCACATCCTAAGAGAGGTCACCAGGCGCCTGAGAAAAGCTTCTGGTGTAGGTCCCAGAAAGCTGTTAGTGAGACTCTCGTCAGAATCTACGGCAATGGATTTAATAAACTATTCTAAAATGTTCAGGCAGTCTAAGGATCCATATATAGCGGCCAAAGTTTTATTTAATCGAGACCTTATGAAAGAGGAAGCCAAAATGGCGTTTGAGCGTAGAAAGGCTAGGAGGGAAAGGATTGGCCCCTCTTCAGGTTTTCCGGCTAGTAGTCACAAAACGTCGGCGGTCACCAGCGTGGCCCTTGGCGCGGATTACCCATCCATGACTTTCGTTAACAGTACCAGGAGAAATTCTGCTACAACATCTCCGGGCTATGTTAAGAATGGCTCTCACCCTTCCACATTATCCAAGGATGTTTCATACAACAAATCGATCACTTCAAATTCTGTCACACCCATAACGGCCCCTACTACATCTGATCCACTGCCCTCTACTACCCAGGCAAATGGTGCCTCAGTATCGTTCAAACTCAATGCTGCAGCTGATATATTCCATTCTGCTTCTAGCCTGTCACCAGCTGGTGGTGAGAAATCATCTCACGCACGACTTAACAATGATGTTAGCGGATTTGTAAATACTGCAAATGAAAAGTTTGACATAGTCAGGCCTAATTTATATTCAGATTCACGTAGTATTCCGGGTACCTCTGTATTGCTAAATGAAAATGATAATAATATCTCAATTTACTTTAAATGTCTATTTACTAATTTACGCAGCTTAAGTAGCAAGATTTCGGAGTTGAATCTAGTCATGTCTGTACAGAACGTTGATGTTGCTTGCTGTTGTGAAACCTGGTTGGATGATACGATTCTTGACTATATGATTATTGATAGTGATTTTTGTATCTTCAGGAAGGACAGAGAAAGTAAAAGAGGTGGCGGTGTAAGCATAATCTGTAGAAATATTGTCAATATTTTTTATAAACGTGTTGATTTGCCTGCTCGCTATAGTACCCTTGAGACTGTGGCTACTGATATTATAACAGGTAGTAATAATAGAGTTAGACTGATTGTAATTTATTATCCACCCGGGCAGTTGCATAATCCTTGCAAGTGTCAGTTGGTAATATCAGCCTTTATGTATCTCAGTAACACTAATTTACCTATCTGTATAGCCGGAGACTTTAACCTCCCTCTAATGGACTGGGCTAATAACTCTTCACCTAATAACAAAGTCTACATTGAGTTTTTAAGTTATTTACAAGTAACTCTTTTGTTCAATTAGTTAATTTTCCGACACGTGAAGAAAATTTACTCGACATTGTCCTCTCTGACAATCCGCAACAAATCACCAATATTAGATCTTGTTCACCAATAGGTTAGAGTGATCATTTGTCTGTTTTATTGACATTATTTTAAATACTAGTACGGATTTAGATGTTTTTAGTGAATGTAATTCTGGTGATCTTTCTTTTAGTAATAATTTTACTAATTTTAAATATGAAAAGGCAGACTGGGCTACCATAAATGCCTCTTTATCTGTATTCAACCGGGTTGGTATTTTTAATGATTGTGTGTCTGCCGACCACTGTTGGTCAATAATGTGTTCTAATCTTTATGATGTCTTTAACTCTTTCATCCCTAAAAAATTTAGTCTTAAAGTGGAAAAATGAATCCGATCATCCAGTAGAAAAATCAAACATAAGCTTCCTTCAAAGAAAATTAGGAGAGCGCTAAATAGGAAACTAGCAGCTTGGCGTTCGTACAAAAATAGCCGCTCAAAAGATAATTGAGAAAATTTCAACAAAGCCGCCTCCAACTTAAAGAAAACGAAAGTTCAAGAAGATATTAATGAGGAAAGTAAATTGATAGAAAGCGGCTGCTCACGTTTATTCTTTTCTCACATTAAACGTAAAACTTCAAGTAGAGAAGTTATCCCACCTCTCATTAAGCAAAACTCAGACACCCTTGCCTATAGCGATCCAGAAAATGCCTTGCTGCTAAATGAATATTTTTGCTCTCTATTCACTAATGATAATGGCTTTCTTCCTAAATTTTCTGTAGCAGAAGTTTTGGAAAGAAACCTCTCAAAAACAGTGTCTTTTTCTCAGAATTTTCAGTGGAACGTAAAATTAAGAAACTAAAAAATAATTGTTGCCCGGGGATTGATGGTTTAACTGCTCTTCCTATAAAAAAAATCAGCCATGTAATTGCTAAACCACTTTCAATGTTGTTCAACATTTCTATGAAAGCTGGTGAAATACCTGAAGAATGGAAGCGTTCTATTGTGATCCCAATTTTTAAGAAGGGAGATAAAAGTAACATAACAAATTATCGTCCCATTTCTCTAACCTCCATAATATGCTAATTCATGGAAAGTAAGTATTATTAAGGATGATCTACTCTGGTACCTAAGAAAAAATGATCTCATATCTCCTAAGCAATATGGTTTCTTGCCTAAGAGGTCAACAAATGCACAACTTCTTCGTTATTTCAATAGCCTATCTACTAGTTTAATTAATAGTTGTCAAATAAACTCTGTTTATCTTAACTTCTCCAAGGCTTTCGATTCCATAAGCCACAGTAAGTTACTATATAAACTGCTAGCCTATGGTGTGTCCGGTACTCTATTACGTTGGCTTTCGTCCTTTTTAACTGGCAGACTGCAGACTGTCAGAATAGGTAAATGCTATTCGGACTGGTCTACCGTTCATAGCGGCGTTCCACAAGGCAGTGTACTGGAGCCCATCCTATTCATTATCTATATAAATGATTTAAGCTGCTGTTGTCCTGAACTTTCCTCCCTATTCTTATTTGCTGATGATGTAAAGTGTTTCTCGCCCATAACTTCTTTCTCTGATTGTGGACTCTTTCAAAAGTCTCTCGATTGCATCTCACGTTGGTCTAGCCTTTGGCAGCTTAGACTCGCTATAGAAAAGTGTGTGATAATCTCCTACTCTTTCCAAAAATTTGTACCTTTTAACTTTAATTATAATCTAAATTCTGTTCCCTTATCTATAACTGAAGAAATGACGGACCTGGGAGTAAGGTTTACACGCGACCTATCGTTCTCTACTCATATAAAAGATATTTGCAATAAAGCCAGAAAAAGGGCTTCTATAATCTTACACTACTTCAAGTCTAAAAACCAGGTCACATTGTTTAGAGCGTTCACAGTTTTTGTGCGTCAAATTCTCGATTACTGTTCAAGCCTTTGGTCTCCTTACAGAAAATGTGATATTGTCCTGATAGAATCAATCCAGGGACGATTCACGAAACGGCTCAGTGGTATGATGAGACTGCAGTATAAGGAGAGAGTAAAATTATTGGCTACTGAATCGCTAGAACAGCGAAGACTTAAATCCGACTTATGCATATACTATAAAATCATCTCTGGATTGGTCGACCTACCTTTAGAAGAGTTTTTTGTTTTCAAAAAAGGCGTCACCAGAAACCATGGTTTAAGTTTATATCTGAATAAATTCCATTTTAATGCTGAAAGGTATATTTCAAAAACCGATGCATTGATTGTTGGAATTCACTACCCCCAAGCATTGTAAACGCATCTAACTTAAACTCTTTTAAAAAGAGTTTAGACGGTATCGACCTTAGCAAATATTTGAAAAGTTAAGGAACTATTTTAAAAGCATTAACTCGTTGTCTGTAAAGATTTCCTTCATATATATTTTTATTTAAATTTTTATTCTAAGTAATCTATTGTTTTTACCTATTTTAACATTGCCATATATGACAACTGTGTGTAAAGTAATCTGTTTAACTTAAATTATGTGTCTGTATTTTCACGTTTATGATGTTCAATTGTGCAATATCCTAATCATTTTAATATTTGAACTTGCTAAATGTACCCTTGTGTATGTTTTAATATGATTACTTCCTTCTGCCTTTAAATTTGGAATATGCAAGTGCCACTTGTGGCCTTTATCTCCGTTCATGCGCTGATGCTGTTTGTGTATAATTGTAAAGTCTATGTTTGTGACATGCGTATGATAAATAAATAATAATAATAAAATATTGTACCTTTTCAGTGGTCATCTCGAGCTACTGAAGCCTTCCTTCACCTGAAGTCCTTGCTGGCTGCATCTAAACCTATCGTCACTCCTCCCAGGATTGGACGTCCATTCCATATTTTTGTTGATGCGTCCAAATTTTCTATTGGGGCTTCTTTGGGCAATTCGAATTTGATTCAGATTCGGGACAATCTGGTTTATTCAAGCTTATCTGCTATATTAGCAAAAGCTTGAATAAACATCAAGTTCGATATTCAACCATTGAGAAAGAATTGTTTGCTGTACTCACTGACCTTCGTTATTTGCCTGTTTAGTTTGGCAATTCTAAAGTAACAAATCACACGGACCATATTCCGCTAATGGCCCTTTCTCACATAAAGGACCATAATAGGAAGATTTTACGTTGGATCTTAGAGATTCAGGAGTATCAGTATGATTTGAAATATCAGCCTGGTAAACGTAATATTTTAGCTGATCTGTTATCCAGACCAGCTGTTACTACTTAAGTTGATATCAACAATTAATATTTTATTAATTGTTGCTTTTGTATGATATGTGGTTAATTTACATATTACTATTATATTTATTTAATTAAATTATTATTTTATGACGCGAAAGTCCTTCCTCTTAGTACTTTCGAAATACTCAGATTTATTTATAATTTATTATTTAAATATTTTATTTAAATAATTTATTTTATTATTTTTCATTTATTTAGTTAAGGAACACCTTGTAAATATTTTATTTTATTTTTTGATGTTTGATCAATGGATATATTTTATTTTGATTTTGATTTTTCTTGGTTATGCACTTTATGTGATAAATTCATTAAATCATTTTTAGTTTAATTTGCTTTTTGAAGAAAGTCAGTTGCTTAATTTCTTCTGTATTTCCTCAGAAGTTTAATATTTCATTTTCTTTTGTTGTATTCCCTTTCCTTGAATATGAATATATTTTTCTTTATTCTTGCTGTTTATGGGGCTTTCTTTAATATTTGTTTTCTTTTTATGGGGGAAGGAAAGGTAAGTATAGTTTTGAGTTTCAAATGAATATGCCTTAGAAAACAAATATATATTTATTTTAAGGGGAGCGAAAGTTAATTAAGAAATGAAAATGAAATACTTTTCAGTTTTTACAATTTGAGTCTTTGTTTTTATTATTACAGAAGACTGTTGCTTTAGAGAAGATAAAGAACATTCTTTAATTTTTATTGAAATCTTTCTGTTTCCTTTCAGGAGACTCATCAGTTATTATCTTTTGTTAGATAGAAACTGTTAATTATTTAGTTTAATCTCAGTTTATTTATTTGTCAGGTTCTCGCTGATTTCGTGTGTCCTGGCCTAGCTATCTCCTGGTTCCTGTGAGTTCCTTCCTGGAATCGTCTTCCCTTGAATGGATCCTACCTCTGTCCTCGTTTCCCGTTGCCGTCGTCTGGATTCCTGTTACGGATTTCTGTGATGAAGCTGTTGTACTGTCCTGTCTTAGATAGGGCGATGCGTTGTTTGATACTTTCACTAGTGTTAGCCTATCGCATCATTTCTATCTCTATTACTCCTCTATCTATCTGTGTCTATTCTATACCATCGCGGACGTCTTACTTTGTTGATATGCTTACTTGTGTATCCCATGATCGTTTCTTTTTCTTTGGATTAAGTAGGTCTACCTTTTCCTTATTAGTTTGAACTTCTTTTAAGGGGGAGGGTGTAACAGTGAGATAGCAACAACACTGTTATCCACTGTTCTTTCTTTCTTTTGGTAACGCTGTTGAGTTCAAACTTGAGGCGAACTTTACCCTCACTTAGTTTAGGAGGGAAGTAACTTAGTATAATTTTACTCACTTCTGTTCCGGTCATCAGAGAGTGTGGTTCTTCAGTGCCGGAGATCCTGGGTCTTCTCTTGAGTCCTCTGACGCTCTATACTTCTTCTCCTGTACTTCGTTAAGCTAAGCATCATTAGGGAGTACTTTTGCGTTCAACGATATTGATGATAGCGTTGTGTGACATTTGTAATAAAATTATATTTTATTAATGTCAGTGTGTCAGTGTGAAAGAATCTCGGTAGTAATGAAGAAGTTAAGAACCGAATAACAGAAGGTCAAGGTTTAACGAGCCGTTTCAACACATTCGGTGGTTTCCACTTTGAGGCATTTCCATTTACCCCTATACCACCTTCTAGGAAACCACGTGAATTGTTATATTATATATATATATATATATATATATATATATTATATCATATATATATATATATGTATATATTATATAATATATGTATAATATGTATATATATATATATATATATATATATATATATATATATATATATATATATTATAACAATTCACGTGGTATATAAGCTTTATATACACATATACTATATATGTATAATTATATACATTTATTTACACATGATTATGTTTGTATACTCTTCAGAAATATTCTAAATTTTTCGTTTTGTTTCACAGATAGCAAGAAACATGTGCTAATGTTTTTCCTTAAGTTGCTGCTTTATAATTGTTAATCAACGCATAAAATACAAAACAGCTCTATTAACTTTCAAAACTCTGCCATTTTACAAGCCTTCTTAACTATCTGATATTCAGATTCCCTATCCTCCCTCACGTGCATTTCTTTGCATTGATGCCAATCTTTTCTCTGTTAAAAATATTCTCACGTCATTGGGTGGACGTTCATTTTCTCACCAGCACCCACAATCTGAAACTCTTTAGCCTACTGACCAATCTTCGATCTTGTTCTTCTCTTTCAACTTTCTCTAGTGCGATTAAGACTTACCTGTTCCCACCGAAGATATAATCGGTCTACCCTGACCATTTTTGATCAATGGATCGGCTTTCGTTTAGGACCATACTTCTCCTCAGCACAACTCTTTTGCAAATTGGTTTGAATGAATTGATTTGTATTGATTTGTGCTGTGTGGACGGCCCTGGCATCATCCTTGGATGAGGAAACGGACGTTAAACCTTTACTATTACTAAACTTATATTGCTATTAGTAAACTATCTCGCCTTAGAATGTGTCAATCCAACTCTTCTTCCTATTTCTTATAGCATTTATCAACTAGCCTATCCATGTATTTGTAGCCACTCTCTTCAGAACTTCTTCATTTGTAACTTTTTAAATTATTAAACTTATTTACCTGCTAATAGTTTCCTAATAGTTTCTAGTAGAGCAATATATAAGATATTTAAGATAGTGGAAAAATATAAGATACATTATGTGTGAATATGTTTGGAGTGCAGATTGTCAAGGAGAGATAAATAAAAATAAATATAATTTGGTCATGAAGACTTGTTAATGTCAAAATTTAATTTTAAGTAATATATTTTTAAATAATATGAAAGGACTAGCTAGCCCTTAAGTAGGCAATTAGAACATATGAACCTTATAGTTCTATTTTTATAATATCTATGTATAGTCAGAGTAGTTTAATTTTGTTTATTTTTCTCTATAACTGCATCTGGATTCTTTCAGCATATAGCAGGGTTAGTAAATTTTGCTAATAAATTACGAATAAGTTTTAATAAAGTAAATATAATAACAGTCCTAATCCGATCAATAATATTATGGTCTCTTTCCAAATTCTTCACTCTATCCCTCTGACAGTGTTTCCACTGCTCCACGTACACTGTCATCCTGGTAACACTGCAGCGATAGACCACACCCATCAACCCCCGCTGTTTCACTACCTACCGAGTTAAAATGCAACTGTCGATTCCCGCCCTCTCTCCCGAATGTCACATTACTCCCCGACCGACTTCTCTCTTCTAAGTGATTCAAAGTGATCACCCTATCAGACACAGCATCACCAAAAAAGCAAGAATGGCAAGAAGACTTTTTTTGCAAGAATGGCAAGAAGACGTCGTCGTCTGAGATGTCTCTGGGAAGATTCAGGAGCTCTACAGGAGCTGAGGAGGAAGGCTGCGTCAGTGGTGGACGAGAGGAGAGTGATCAGTAAGTTGTCAGCCCTGGTCAAACCACAGCTACTGTGGAATGTGAGTCTTTCTTATATTTTTATAGTTAGTTTATTTTCAATGTAGTTGAATTTATTGCAACGAACTGTTGTTATGTTGTGATTATTGTATGTAACTTGCTATCACGACTAGATGGTGTAATAAAGATTCATTTATAGTCTCAAGGCGAATTATGAGCGGAATAGCTTAGCTAATGTTAATTAGGCCTAATATTTCGTCCCAAAATACTCATTTTACTAGGGCCGATACATTTTTATTAGGCTTACAATGTCATATTCAATATGTCGTCGGTTAATTTATATCCAGATGATTTTGGCAATATCTAGGCTCCCTCGTTGGCATCTATGATCTACCACAGAAACACCCCTAAGAGTTCCCACTCCAAAATGGTATTACAATTTGCATTCGATATAAAGGTTGCTTACTCTACTTCTTAGTTGATAACTGTGACACAAGCGTGTGTTTTGCCATTGTACGTATGAAATATGAAAGGGGTGACTTCCAACTTAAATAATTCAAATTTCCAAAATTAATTAACTAACCCGAAGACTTAGAAGTTCAAGTGATCCCAACGATGCAAAAGTATTGCTATTGAATTTTGAATTTATGGTATTATATGATATATCCAATTTCTTAAGCTTCGACAAATTTTGGAATAGATTTCTATCTAAGTAGCTTAGCTCATTGTAGTTGAGAAAGAGGTTGACGAGAGCATGAAGATCACTAAATATGTTCTCTGACAAATCGGATAATAAATTGAAATCCAGTAATAATTCTGATAGATAATATAATCCACTAAATGTACCAGAGCTCAAACTCTTCAGCTTGTTCTTTGAGAGGATCAGAGATTCCAGGAATATGTTTTTACGAAACAAACATGGCGGAAGAGACGTCAGTCTGTTGTTAGACAAATCTATACTCCTCACATTTTTAAGACCAACGAATAAATTTGAGTGAAGAGTTAGAAGATAGTTGAAAGTTAAAATTAGTTTTTGGAGATTACGCATCTCGATAAAGACATCGGACGGAAGATCTGTTATTTTGTTGTCTGATAAATCGAGACGTGTCATATTAGAAGCTGCTCCACTGAAAGATTCACGAGTGACATATTCTAAATCAATTCGTCTTAGATACAGCTCACCAAGTACAACATTCCGAAATGCGTTCGGCTGAAATAAAAGCAACAGACTTAGCTTGTTTCATCATCATACATGTAGTTAATTTTTAGTGAATGCTGATATTCTATGTTGTCATGTTTGCAAAATACAGTAAATTAATATACTCTACACTATATTGTTCTATATACTTATTAGCTCATCTTGTGTATGGGCCACTGTATGATTGACCAACTTAAGTTGCATGTGTCGTAAGACGTGATAATCAGAAACTGATGAAGGCAATATTAACCAACCAGAGAAGCCGTATAAAGCTATAAAAATAATAATTATTAAGACATGGCTAAACATTGCCTTTTGTGAAGGGATTTACACGAATTTCGACAGAGTGCTCTTTTTAGTCATTGAGAGTGAGTAGGATCTATGTGAGTAGGATCTCATATTTCTTTAATTTTAGTGAATGGTAGCATTTTCCCGTGTTGTGTCCGGGTTGTTCGAAGAATTGAGCAACCGGTGACTGCTCGTGTCGTAGGCCCACAGGGCGACTAAAGCAATATGACGTATACCAACGTCAGAAAGGGCATTTGGTTAGTGAGCGTCTAGGCTCCAGAAATTGCTGCAAAAATGTAAACGAATGGAAAAATCTCAAATAGGAAATTGACTGATGATATGATATAGGACAGAGAGGATTTGAGACAGTCTATTCTTATCCCGACCCTATTTAAACTGGATTCAAGGGAGGATGATGATGCTGATGATGAATGGTAGCATTCGATGCGGTCCTGCTCGCAAGATGAAGTAAAATTAATATTCATTCTTTTTACATTCATGTATAACCTACTAACAAATGTAGATATATATTTGTTATTATTATTTCTGGCGAGATTTAGCACAGATAGGCAGTTGATAAATTTATTAAGAAATAGGAAGAAGAGTTGGATAAGACACATTGTAAGGGGGTAAAGTCTATTAAAATGATCATAGAAGGTAGAATGAAAGGAAATAGGGCAGAAGTAGGCCGAGATTAGGTATGTTAGACAATTTAAAGACCAACTCATAGTTGTACATTAACAGGAAGGCCGAAGACAGAGAAGAGTGGAGGCGTTATAAACCATGGACCTGCCAGTAGGCAGTACCCTAAGAGAGTGAGAGAGAGAGAGATATTAACAAATATACGTACATATACAGACTGCGTCAAAAAACGTAACCCCCTACAGAAAATTTTCTTTAACTTTGGTATATGATAACTCTTTCTTATGTAAATTTACGCGATTATTCGTGGTCCAATTCAACACATATGCTGAAAATTGCATGGAAATGTACGCACCGCAATTCGAGTTACAAATCCTTTTGCGCCATGCCCCTACCTCTTATAGATTTTCTAAGTAGTTTGCCACTGAATAGTCCTGATTAGAGTCCTTCATTGATTCATCGTTTTGGTTTGAGTAATTACAGCAAGCACTGTACATCTAGCTAAGAATTTTACTATGCTAGAAGCTAGACTAGACAAAACCTCGCAGAAGGCTACAGCTCTATCCCTCTGTGGCTGATGAAGCAAAACTTATTACTTCACGCGGAGCTTAGATTCAAATATACGGTTGACTTTCAACATCTGTGCGCCTGACTGCAGTCATGGGAAAAGTTACATACTACGATACTTTACGGATACAAACACTCCGCGAGCAAGGTTACGGGTCGAAAAGAATAAAGCAAGCCTATTCGCTGAAAGGATGGTCCTTGTCACTATTAAGAGTATTTGTCGGAAGGTTGCGCAGAGAGGGTCAGCAACTGACTGAATGGCGAGCAATGGCAGCCCCAAAAGTGCCAGAATTTCTGCTAATTTTGCTGCTGTTGAGGAACTAATTTGTTCTCAGGTGGACATTTCGAACGGTTTCTTTGTTAATAATTGTTCCAACCAAATGGCCATTTTCATGGACAAAAATATTTTAATTTCAGAAATATAGTATAAAAAGCAGGGTATGTGCGCCAAAAAGAGTGTAACTCGTTTTTTGGAGTATATATTTCCATGAAATTCTCAGAATAGACTATGTGTAGAATTTGACCACAAATTATATCGGTCAATTTACATGATAATGGGACGTCAGATACAAAAGTTACAGAACATTTTCTGTAGGGGTCAATTTTCTTTGACGCAGTCTGTATTTAAATACATGTATATAAATATATATATATATATGTATATATATATATATATATATATATATATATATATATATATATATATATATGTACAAATATCCATATATGTAGTGAATGTATATACATAATACTTAACGTAGTGACATGTGATGGGGACGTCCCTGACATAATCCTTGCATGAGGAAGCTGACGTTAAACCTTTATTATTGTTATTACTATTATTATATAACAAACATACACAAGGGCTAATATGAATAGGCCCATTTGCCAAAATATATTATAAGATTTATATGCCCGCGCTGCGTCCGAGACACTGAAGTATAGACTAACCGTAAGCCATAGGTCTGCGTGCGTAAGATTTTACAGAGCAAAAATTGAAGAAGACAAATGGAGATAGAGATATATGTTTCTTCAACAAACTCAGTTGAAAGTCGCATACATGCAAAAGTGTACAAGAAGAGAAATAAAAGTACAAGCCCACAACAAACATAATCAACGATGCAATTAATTAAACAAGCCCAATACCATTCAATCGGTCCCTAGTCAGAGCATTGCTCTATCTAGCAAGTTGCCGACAAGGTATGGGAAAGTGCTTCTATCAGTGTATTTTATCAGTGCTTGAATAAAAAAGATTTATATAGAATACTAAAATTATATAAATTTATTGCCGTTATTATGGAATCAGGTACACTATTCCATATTTGAACACTAGAAAAAATAATCGAGTTAAAAATTTTAATATTGGAATGAAAATACAAATAGTTAGTTTGTGATAGTCTAGTCTCACACTCATGGCTAGCAGTTTTGTTGACAAAATATTCTTTATTAATATTGGAAGCAGGCCTACTGCTATCAGATTGAATATATTTGTATATTAGTTTACCAATTGCTAATCTAAGTAATAAAGTAACAGGAAGTACATTTAAATTTTGGTGTAACTCTTTAACATTGCAAAATTTATTCTGATCTTGTAGATTTCTTAGTACCTCACTCATTGCAACTTGCAATGGATGTAATATCGGTCTACTAGTATTGCCGTATATTTCAATACCATAACTAATATGTGAATAAATAAGTGCGTGATTTATGGGTAAGAACATTTTACTATTGAATAGCATTGAATTAAACGAGTTAATATTTTAGCTAATTGATTTATATGTTCATGAAATGATAATTTATCATCAATCCAAATACCTAGGAACTTAACACTATTAGATATATTAAGTTCATAGTCACTTATCTTTATTTTAAGACTATTGGTCTTAATAATTTCATTATCTAGATTAGAGGGATAAAACGCAATGAAAGTCGATTTGGCAATATTAACAGTTAATCGATTACAATTGAACCAATTCAATAAATTATTACATACAATGTTACCTGTCCTATATAGCTCTACAACGTTATCTTCACAAACAAAGACATTTGTATCATAAGGAAATAGTTTTAACTTAGCATCATTACGAATATTGTATGTCATTAATAAAATTGAGGAATAATAGAGGCCCAATAGTAGAACCCTGGGGCACTCCAGTACAAAAGGGGTAAAACGGATGAATTAACTTCGTTTATGGAGATGAACTGATGTCTATCATTGAGAATCTGAGATATGATTAAAACTATTCAAATGAAATCCCTCTTATTCCATAATATTAAAGCTTGCTCAGTCACTGTATCAAAAAAGCCTTTGTTATATCAAGGAATATACCCATAGTTTTTTTTCTTATTATTTTTTTTCACATGAACCATGTTAATACTATTATATAAAGCATCCATTGTGGTGTGACCTTGTCTAAAACCAAATTGGTTGTAAATAAGAATATAGCATTTATTTAAAAGTTAATAGTACTTTTATAGACTAATTTTTTTTCGAATATTTTGCTAGTAGTGTTAATTAGTGATATAGGTCTATAGCTTTCCAATTTGTCATGTTTACCTTTTTAAAGATAGGTATTACTTTTGATTATTTAAATGCAGCTGGGTTTATTCTCAGTTCAAAAGATTTGTTGATAATGTAACTTAAAGGTTCAGCAATAACATCTGCTGAAATTTTTAGTACTCTACTGCTAATGTTGTTTGGACCAGTCGAATTAGTAGTACTAAGCAATTGAATAGTTTGAAATACCTCAGAAGTATCAGTTGGAATAAGAAACATACTGTGGGAGTAGTTATTTGTTAGATATTTATGAAAGTCAGAGTGGTTATCATTAAAATTGGAAGTTAGTCATCTGCCGATTGATGCGAAGTATTGATTAAATTCTTCTGCAATACTATTCATATCACATAGATGCCTTTCGTTGCAGTTAACTTTGAGATGGAAGTTTTATTGTTGCTGGGTTTAGAGCTACACACATTATTGAGAGATTTCCAAATGTTGTTTATAGAGTTTAATCTAGTATCAAACATTTCTTTGGAAATATATTTGTTTATGCTTATAAATCATACTTTCAATATTACTTTTAAATGTTTTATAGATTTGCCGATCTTTATCATTTTGGGTTTTTTGAATGTCAAATAAAGCTTATTTTTGAGCTTGATGTCTTTTTCAGGTTATTAGTGAGCCATGATTCTTCTTTAAAACTTTTCCTAGAGCATCTAGTTAAAGGAAAATATGCATCTATTGAAGTAGTTAAAATTTTTGTCATAGTATTTGTAGAATCATTTATATCATTAGTATTAGTAAAACACCAGTCTAAAGTAGCTAAATAACTTTAAAATTTCAAAATGTTGGATTTGCTAAATATTCTTATCATATGTCTATTGTCAAAGTTTACCCGTTTGTGGGGACGAACAGTAGCAATTATATTAGCAAAGTTGTCAGTAATATCCGTAACAACTGTTAAAAAATAGAACTGTTCACTGTTGAAAGAAACAAAGTTCGAGAATACATGATCAATGATAGTACCATTCATGTTGTTAGCATAAATAAAATTTGAACCTTGTACACAATTCAAGCAATGTGTCGGTACAATAGACAAAGGAGTAAATTAAATTTACTTAATATATCAGTATATCGTTTGACAGTATTATTACTATTGTATTACTACTATTATTGCATTGTTACTAATTGACAGTATTATTACTATTGTATAAGTATTGATATTTGCCTATATCAATATTAAAGTCACCTCATATTAAGCTCCTTTTGATAGGTTTCCATATTGAAACTACCACATAAGTCATTTTATTCCCAAACTGTACGCTACATTAAGATATGGATAAAGTAGCATTTTGTAAAGGTATTAACTCGTTAGCAAATAGCTCTTTTGCGTGAAAGTGGAATGTAGGCAGTGATGGACACTAAAGTTTTTCAAAATAGTAATTTTTTTAATAGTACGAAATACTGTTTCATTTTCTATGTTCAATATACTTTTAAATGGCAGTTTCAAAAATATTTTTGAAAGACTTTTAAAATATTATTTTTAAGTATCTTCAAAATACTTTTCAAAATATTTGTCACTAATATTTGGTTTTCAATTTATTCTAATTAAATTTTGTGCACCCAATCTGAAAACCTAAAACGAACGAACGTTATTAGTTACATCCAGGAATTAGCTTTTTCTATATTTTTTAGCAGGCATCGTGTGCATAGTCTATTTTTCAGTATATTTAAATTATATTCAACTTAATTAAAGTTACCTAATAATACTTTATTATTAGACAAAATTAATTATTAACTTAATTTAAATAAATTTTAAAAGAAAGTCTCGTATTTATGTTAGTTTTATCTTAATTATGGTATGATCTGTTGTCCAAATTATTAATAATGTAATAATTGCATAACAATAATTTTTATTTAGGTGAGAGCAATGACTTCCAAGTAAATAAATGGAATTTCTTATTTAATAAATTATGAATGAAGGCATTAAATTTAAATTCTTGTTACATTTTACTAATATTTACAAATATTTTAACGTTTAATTTGTTCAAGAAAGTGTGGAAAAGTATTTTCACAATTATTTCAAAATATAATTTTATCTTCTATTTTCAAAACATTGTTGAAAAAAGTGTTTTTAGTATTTTCAGAATAGGCTACTTTTAAAAGTATATAAAAAATTAATTTCAAAATACTGTCGAAAAGTAAATGTATTTGACCCTCACTAAATGTAAGCCATATAGGAATATGCACCATGGACTTGCTAATTGAATTGTCAGGGCACCTCTATAACGAGATGATTATTCACTAAAATAGATGTTTATGGCAGTAGATGGAAATTAAAGTAAGATTCTTCACTTAATAAAATATCGCTTTTAGAATATTGTTCTCGAGTATGGTACCCTTTTGCCCTTTCAGACAGGGCCTATTAGTAATCTCGAGTCAATTCTACGGCCTACTACTAAAACTCTGAGGATGGTAGATAATCCATTAAATCCCGAACTCTTTGCTCTTGCAATTTTTGAGTATCGACGATGGATTAGTGAATAGTTGTTATTCTTTAAATTGTACATAAGTTGATGGATATCAATATCGAAAATGTCAATAAAAAAATAATAAATATAAATATATAATATAAATATGATATATATATAATGTATTTATATTATATATATTATACATATTTACATAAATATATAAATATACTATAAATATAAATATAAATAATATAAATAAATATAAATGGATATCAATATCGAAAATCAATATCAGTGTCTTATCCCTCAAAACTCGAATACAAGAGGGCATAACCGCCGATTCAATCTTCCTTCAATCTCACCCGCCTTAATACTAAAGTAGGCTACGTTAACTCCTTTTTTGAGGAAAAAATCACCACTACTAGTCAACCTCCATATTTCAGTTGAAACATCCCTGCCGGAGTATTTAGAGCATGGAATTAGTCGTTAAAATTTGCTTAACCCTTTCCTTACCAGGATTATTGTTTGAAACTAGAAAAAAACTACCCTATTGGTCAGTTTTTATGCTAAGCATTCTGGGTAATTGGTCTCTCTCGCATCCAAACTGCAAGAACGTCTTAGTTGCGTATGTGGACTTTCAAGTACCGCTGGTAAGGAAAGGGGGTGTTATTGAAAGTCATAGCTAAAACTTGTAATAGGAGGAGGACTTCAAAGAACCAGCGGTAAAGAACGGGGTTAAGCTTTCCTCATACATGAACGTCAATCGATCCATGTGAAATCGATATGAAATAGTGTAAAAATAACCTAGTGATGTGCCTGAAGCAGGACCGAATCAGAGGATAATATATACCTGAAGTATTTTTAGTTTTGTGTTGCTCAGTAAACCGACGCCTACCATTATGATATATACAGATTTCGATTCAATGTTTCCAATTGGTGGAAATTCGTTTAGAAGGCCTCCATTTGTGCAAGTGAATTGATAAGTACCAGGTGGTTGTTCATCGCCTTCTGGTCTTGAAGAGTCAAAATAGCATTCAAATGGCGGAATTAGAGGCGCATCCGGCCTCTCGCTCGCGTAGTTCTGCGAGTCAGTTAAATTTGAATAAAAAATTGCCAACCAAAATGCCAAAAGCAGCAGTCTGGCAGATGGCAAAATCGTCATCCTATAGAAGGCTTGTCAGTATTACAGATCTTCCAGAGCAATCCACTTTTTTCTTTATTGAAATACCTCTTTCAGAATTCTGTAACAGTAATCTGAAAGTAACATTGAAAAATATAACGTTGATGGGCTAAATATTTTCATAGTTTAAAAGTAAACTATTAATTAACTAAAATTAGTTAATTAGAAGTAGTTAATCAAAAATGCTTAATTTCCTTAAAGTACTTGAAAATGAGTAGGCTACTTAAATTTGTCAAGATGTAGTTAAAATACTTTAATTTTTTTAAAGAACTACAAATATAAAGTAGTTGATAACTACCCTAATGTAGTTTGATGACGCCCTAACGTAGTTTGATAACTACCCTGAAGCAGTTAAGGACACATTTTAATACTGATTCCACTTTAGTTTGTTACTCATATATATATATATATATATATATATATATATATATATATATATATATATATATATATATATATATATATATATATATATATATATATGAAATTAATTGCAGTATAAATTTCTAGGAAATGTTTAAATTCTTGACATATCAGTAAGACAAACATGTAGAGTAACTTCAGAATTAGGGTTTTTTTTAGTTATAGAGAATTAATTCTCTGCGTATTGTCATAGTTAAATACCTAACACAATCATTAATCAATTGCTTTAAAGTAGGGCCTAGGCAAATTAAAACTAGCCTAATGTCCCCTTAAAGTAGGTAAGATATAATTTAACATCTTAAAAGTAAAAGTACTAAATCCAAATTATGCAATTAGTTTATGTACCTAGTTGAGGCAAAGTACTCTAAATGCTCAGAGAAAAATAACGAATGGAATAGTTTATAGCTACTCAAACAATAGTTAAAAATTGTAAGTTGTCTAAAAGTGTTAAAGTACCCATTGCATTTTTTTCTAGTAGGCCTACATATCCAATGTGAAATGCATTAAAATAAATAGTGCGGTAAATATATACAGATATAATTACATTATACTGATTTCTAAAGTTATATGATTTTCGCAAATTCTCAAAAGTGCTTTAAGAGAAAATTTTAAAAAGTATTTTAAAATATTTTGTATTTCCATAATACTAATCAAATTCATAATTTAGTTTTTAATAATAATAATAATAATACAAATAATAATAATAATAATAATAATTGTAATTATGACTCTAATAAAGGTTTAACGTCCGTTTCCTCATCCAGGGATGCTGTTAGAGACGTCCCCAACAGCACACATCACTACAAATCAATCCACCCAGACCAATCTGCAAAAGAAATGTGCTGAGGAGAAGTAGGGTCCTAAAGGAATGCCAGTCCGGTAATCAAAACATGGTCAGGGTAGATTGATTATGTCTCTGATGAGAAAAAATAATTTAGAAATATATTTGAAAACTAATTAAAATAATTGCAAGTCAATGAATATTTTAAAAGGTAATTTGAATAATTTTAAATGCTTGCAAAATTGTTTTACCCAAAAACCTATAAATATAGAGAATTCAAATTAGGCCTACTGTGTATTCTATTCTGAGAACTATTTCTCTGGCAACACGTCAGGGGACTTTTATAGGAATGTTAGGGCACACTTTATCGCGTGCCAGAATTGCATTAAGGTTCACGTAGTATTTATAACACGCATTATTCTGAAATGATCAACTACATGTAGTCTACATAAAGTATGTTGACATCAATAACTTATAATACCACATTTCAGAACCGTTAAGCAATTAATTTAATTTTGTTGTACACATGCAGTCCTATGAATGGCCGGGACTTAGATCAGCGTGGCCGAGAATCGGACCCAAGCCCACCAGAGTTCAATTCACCTCGAGATACAGATCAGTATCGGTCATTTAAAATTTCTGACATTAGGCCTAATGGTCGATCCTAATCACTACGCTACGGAAACATTCTAAAATAAATTGGTTTTCATTACTGTAACCTGTGACAGCTGAATGAGAGTGCAGGTTATATTATAGTACAATATATGTCGATGTGATGATGTTTAAGGCGGAATAGTAATGTTGATCTATTTAAGATGTACAAGTATTGAAACACATGATAAAGAAGAGCTGTGGATATGGTGCAGATGACAATGACGATCGAAAAAATAAAATGATAACGAAATAGCCAGTCGCCAAATCTTCAATGAGATAATGAACTCGCAATGATTGTGGCTGAATTACTGCTAAAGTTCCGTAATATATATATACGATCTTTATTCACCAAAATACATGGCAGTAAGAACAGAACAAGAAATGAAAAATAATGAACGAACAGAATAACAGAAACTCGAATTATCCATTATAGATTCTACAAGTAAAGAAATTTAACCTAAGATCGATGGTTATCTTAGGATCGACTTGCAATAATATAATTAGGTCAGTATACCTTCAATAATTCTGGTCAATATAATTAGGTAAGTAAAAGTCCAAACGTTATATTGACGTCTTAATTTACTAATTTTTTATTGACTTCTTATTCCTAACATCTTATTGTACATGTAGTCATCGTTCTTAATTGCATATTTATTTTCAATATTAACATAATCCATATAATCCGATTTATGTAAATCTGGCTTACTCTCCAAGCATTCAGAGACAATTAGCTATGTTCGACGTTGTATCTATGGCAATGATAGAATTATTCAAATGGACCAAAGCCACAATACCACTAGCAATACTATATAGTACCTTTAACGAAAGTTCGAAAAAAATTCATAGTAGACATTATTGTAAGCATTACAGAAATATTTCAGTTCAGCATTAGACAGAAATTCTATTTCTGCATAAAGCAGAAATGTCATAAAGTAAAAAGGAACCGCTTGAGAATGTATTAAATTCAACTACACTGTAAAAAGTATTCAGTAAACATTTACTAAAATCAGTATTACTCACCTGCAGCCAAAGCAGTGAACTGCAATGAAAGTAAAAGTTTTACTGGAGGAAAGTAAATCTTTACTGCTTGAAGTAAACATTTGCAGTAAACGTTTATTTTCAGGCAGTGAACTGACTTGGACTGACCACCGTCCTTGGACTGACCACCCGGATTTTGGCGCGCACCATTTATGGACCCCTCACTCTGCTCTTCGGCTTTGATTTGGTATCACAGTGCTCAATGTTGTCATGGACAACAGTAGTACTCTAATCGTATTGTTGTTGTTGTTGAAGTTTTACTGATCTTCAGTTAAACTTTTACTTTTATTTCAGTTAACATTTACTGTTTCGGCTGGAGTTGGATAATACTGATTTTAATAAACGTTTACTGGGTATTAGAAACATTGCATTTAACATGCAATTCTCGAAAATCTTCAACTAAAAAAATTACATTCAATGTTTGAAAGGTAATACAGCTAAGATTTAAATATCTGATATCATCAATACGATACAAGTTCACAATTTATTTTTGAACACATAACAAAAGAGGCGCTAAATTTAAATAAATCGGAAATTAAGACATTATTTAACACATTAATAACGGTATTTAATACATACTTATTTCATGAGCTTACATATTTTGGACTTTCCTCATATCAACTTAACTGCTTGGCTCTATAGGCCTATAGGAATTACTATTATTGATTCGATTCAATTAATGTTTTTCTTTTTGCCCTATTTAATCATTGCTATTATTAGATATTTTCTGATATGCTAAAAGTTCCTCGGTGGTATTTAGATCACTGAGTCGAGCACGTAGCTTCAAACATGATCATTTTTCTAAGTACATGTTGTCTGGTTTGAACCAGAAACCATCTAGATTGTGTAAAACACCCTTAGAGGACATCCATCGCTCCAGACGTATGCCTTGCATATGTATGTAGTCTGCGAAACTCTGTGAAGGAGCCTTCTTCGAGTTTCTAAAGTTGGACTGGTATCGGTAGGAAGTGAGTTGAAACGACTTCAGTAGCGTTTCCTTAACACTATCGTAATCATAGTGCAAATTTTCTGTCAAACTAATCCAGACTTTAAGCAATTGATCTTTCAAACGACCTTGAAAGATGTGTACCCAAAATTCCTTCGGGATTTTGAATAGCGTTGCTGATCGCTCCAAAGCGATCAGCCAGGAATCTATAGAGGCGATAACTAATGGAGTTAGTCTCCTCTCACAACTATTAATAGTTGGGAGCCACGATGAGAGAGAATTCCTATCTCGAATAGATGGATCACCCTTTGAATAAGTCCTATCCTCAGATCTAGACCCGAGAGTTGCTCGTAACCTTAGAACCTCTAGCTCATGAGCTTGAGTTTCTAATTCATGCTCGTGACGTTGTTTTTCTAATTGTGCATTATCAAGACGAGCTTGAGCCTCGTGTCGAGCGGCTACTTCTAACTTTGCAATGTCAGCTTGTCGCTGTTTCTCTAGTTTTTCAATCTCATGTCTGTTTTATCTCTGTAATTTTTCATTGTCAGCTTGTCGCTGTTTCTCTAGTTTTTCAATTTCAAGTACGTTTTGCCTCTATTTTTTCAATGGCAGAATGGTTTTATTCTTTTGCAAGTTTGTTTTGCCTCTCTAATTTCTCGTTCTCAAGTTGGGCAAGTTGTATTTTGAGTTTTAGTATCTCAATAGAGTCAGGATCAGAATTGGGTTTTTGATTTTGAACCAATTCAGTCTTGGATCGTAGATCCAAAGTGGACTGTGAAATTGTGCTATCTAATTTATCAGATTTAACATTGGTATCTGTCCTGGGACTGGCCATGCTAGAGATAGGGAAAAGCTTATCTTTTATAGCCGTAGTCAACTGAGCTTTAGTGAAACTAGTTGGATACGCAATGATATATTTAGATGCAACTTCTTTAAGTTTGGACATTGTCATACTACTCAAATCTGACTCTGAGAGCTCCTGGAAAGCTTCTGAGCTTAACCTAGGTTCTGATGACGCCATTGTTTTAAACTAGTGAGCTCACAAAATCTAAATAATAGACTAGACAAAGCTAGCAACCAAAACAGACTAGTGCTATACTAGCAACCAAAAATAAATAAATTTTAAAAGCCCTATTGATTCGATTCTTTTTGAAAGAAGGGGAATTTTAGGGACTAACAACTTTAAATTTATTCTAATTTAAGTTGAGCAACAAACATGAAAAGTATTTCGTAGAAAAATATTTATAATAGCTAGAGAAACTGACGTGAAATTAATTAAATAACTTCTACTAACTAGTAATTATGACTTAATGAAATGAGATGAACTGTCTTTCGAATTTTAAGCCAAAATGATTAATGAAACGCTAAACTAATCTAATGAAAGGTATGAGAGTAATTCGTAAATTTAAACGTTACAAAAACTTGTAGGTACCTGAATTAACTGCCGAAATAGGCGAATAGAATGTGTTAGGAAGCAATTAAATAGTTTTTTTCATAGAAATAAATATGGCTGTAAGAGCCTAGAATTTTATGAATGAAATGAGCTTGGGCCATTAAAATGCTATTTAAATTCACCAAATTTCAAAAATAATTTTGCGAGGTTATAAATAACCAAAATTCACTAAACTTGAGTAGAATGTTCAGAAAAAACTTGAACTTACCTTATGTTAAATTGTAGAAAATTTAACGGAAAACACGAGTATTAAAATCTCTGTTTAAAACTTAGTAACACTAATAAGTGAAACAATAGTAGCGGTGACACAGATATAAACACTGGATCGTGTATTCTCGTAAACAAATCACTGCGTTACACTGAGGTAGTCGTAAAATTTAGACTGTGAAAGTCATTCAACAAATTAGTGAAAAATTTGTGAATTTCTGAAAACAAATTAATGAATGCTAGGACAGGTACAGGAAAATTTCTTGTATCCGCAGATTATCAAAACTGTAGGTCGCTAAGCATTTGAATTTGTCTAGTAGTAAAAATTTTTGAGAAAAACTCAAGTTTTAAATTTTTGAACTACAAGCAAAAACAATTTTCCCAGGTCTCCACCTTAAACGGGTTTAAGGTGGGAGGACGGGCGCCCATGTGGCGGTGTGTGTGTTCGTAGTGGGCGCACACAGCTGTCGTATCGCTAGTGGTATGATTTTAAGGTGACTAATGTAGAGTTACTCTAATATTGCCTATAATGAACAAGTCCAAACGAACCGTACTGTAAAATGAGATGTGAAATTATATTAACTCAAAACACAGTGAACGCAGTGTAAATAACAATGAAATAAAAAACACTTAGCTTAGGAAGGAAGCAGAACGACGCTCCAACACAGCAAGCAAGAAACTCCGCCGGTCGAGGAAAGACAGAGGCCGAGATCTCTTCACTCGTAGGGTAAACACAAGAGTGATTATAGTAAGGGGAGGATTACCTAAGAGGCCGACTTCCCGCCTAAGGAATAGAGAGCAGAGAGGTCATTGTCTAAATACAGAAAGGCAGAGGACAGCGACAACAAGAGGGAGAGCTGGAATCTGCTATAACCTCATCTAATTTTTCAATCCTTCTTGTGTATACTCTGTGGGGAGGAATATACTTCCCCTCCCCCATTAACTTCAAGAAGTTAGATTCTTAAGGGTCGTTCACATCAAAGTAAAAAGTAGGATGCGGACGTCACAACGAAATATTGATGCATTTCATTACAATTTTTAATTTTTTTTCACTTATACAAACTCCAATCAAGCTGCCGCAATTTTACTCTAATCATTTGCGAACATTTCTTCTGAGAAAATTTATATTAAATTTAATTGATTGCTCCTTCCTTAATACTTCCGGGCAAATGTACATGCCTGCATCCATAACCTCGAAGGCATTAGCTTGTAAATCGATAGAGTGATCCCATAAATCATGAAGGAATATTGATGATAGGAATATGTAGATCTATGCCTTAGACCTGTTGCTAGGAAGGGCCCCAAGTTTACCGAAATAATATATATCAACCTTTATTTCACCAAAAGGCAGCAAATCAGTACAAAAGTGACAAACTAACATGGTGCACATTAAAACACATAAGAGAAAAACAACGAATAAAGACATAAATTCATATAGGGAGCACTGTCAATGAACCAAATTGCGTAAATTGATATTATTTATTGTCTTCAGCGTTGCCATAAATTTGTCTTTTCTCAACTGATATTTATCTTTTATTCCTTGGATGTTAAATATATTCATGCAAAACAGCAAATCATTCATACTAGATACCTGAAATAGTTTAAATAAAGCCTTATTGAAAGTAGATTCTAAGCTCTTAATTTCCGATTTATTTAAATTTAGCGCTTCAAGAGCATATAACAGACTAGGCACAGCTGTTGATTCTATTATATGAATAGTGACATTTATGTCAGGCAATCTGCCTAACTTAGAATATAGTGCATTGAAAGCTGCATAGAACTTATATTTAACATGTGTAAATGATACCTTAAATCGTCTCCTGCTTTCAATGACTATACTAAGATATCTAGCTTCCCTAGCCCAAGCAATTACACAATTGTCACTACATATACGTATATTTGGACAATCAACAAAAAATCTTTTGCCAATTCTAATACAGTATGAATTATTTGTATTAAGCTTCAGATTTATTGCATAACGCTCAGCATAGCATACCAATACCATACGTTGAAGTTCCGCCACCGTAGGTGCTAAGAGTACTAAATCGTCTGCATACATGAATGAACCATATGATATATTACTAAGTGTACATCCATATTTGGATAACTGTGAAATAATAATAAATAATACCTAAAACCAAGTCTAATAACCGCTATTTAAAAGATTGTGTAGGTCTATGTTTAAATCTAATCTTTTAAACAGCGGTTATCAGACTAGGTTTTCGTTATCCGAATATCTAACTTCTCATCTAATGTATTTGGAGTATGCTCCATATGGAACGCTATACCTATTACAATTCGCAACTTAAATTCTTTAATTCGCTTAAATTGTCATATAGCTCTTTCCTTATGGAATCTTGGTAATTAGCCTATTGAATTAGCCTACTATTGAAAATCTTAGATTATCATGTCATTTTCTATTTTGTGTAAACTATTTGTTATCCTAGTGACATATACGTAACATATTACTGATGCCATAGGTTTTAGGCAAAAACTTTAGTTTTTCTTTTATCTTCTTCTTTCTTTGTTTACAGCGGTGGTCAACTAGGCAGTGTACTTTTGTTCTCTCTCTGATAACCTCATTGTATAAATTTTATTTTCTATTTCTTGCTATATATTTTATAATTCACACTTTGAACTGCTCATTTATCTGCATTCACAATTAATTATAACTATCTTTGATGACTTTTAAATAAACATAAACTGTACTAGTACTAGATGAGGCAAAGGAATAGAATATATTGCGATGATTTAAAGAAATCTGGACAAATTCTATCATCTGATATGATGTCAGAACTGATGATATATAGATGGCAATAAGATAAATGTATTAGATGTCTTAAACTATATCAAGAAGATCTGAGCTGTTTGACTGTTTCGGAAATCTCAACAGATTTATACTAATAACAGTAAGAACCATTACAGAGCTTCAGTCATCAATGACAGCATCGAGCAAAATTGAGACAAAATCAAGCCGGTGAGCAAAAAGAAGGTAAAACACGGTGTAAATTAAACAATCCCAAAAATCAGTCCGCAGTAAAGGGAATTAATGAAAGGGTGATTTAGGCGCAGGTCGCTGCTCATGGACACTGGTTAGAAAAGAGAGATGGAAAGGATAGGTCTTCAACTGCCTATGGAACTTCTCATAGGAAAGCAAAGGCAGGTGTGATTCAAATGAAGATTTCCGAAGATTGGATGGAAGAGAATTCCAGATATGCGATGCAGCATGCTGGAAAGAACGATTAGACAGCTTAGAGCGCGAAGGTAAGCTAGGTCTCACAAGAGTGATTAATTTAGAAGACCGAGTAACAGCAGGCTGCATCACTTTAATCAAGTGAGACATACCAGTTTGTACGGGGATGGTGATGGACTTATAAGTTAACGAAGCTGTTTTGTTATTGATACGCTCTTTAATCTTTAGCCTGTGCAAAGACTATAAGATAGCCGCAACATGTGAGTACTTAGAACTACAAAAATTGATCGCGCAAGAGAATTCTGAACAAACTGCAACCGATCAATTTCACAATCAGGGAGATTTAAAATCAGGGAATTACAGTAGTCCAACTTCGATTGCACAAGACCAGCACCAATTGTAGCAGCTGTCTCATGCAACAAATATGGACGTATTCGACGATGATCATGGATATGGACATGCTTGTGAAGTTTTAGTGATGTGATCGTGGAAGGTTAGGTGTTTATCAAAGATAACACCGTGATTCTCACAGAGGAAACAGGTGATATTGTAATAACCGAATAACTAAAGAGTTTTCTCATTCAGCTTCAGAAACTGTTGAGGCGTACCAACCGACAAGAATTCAGCCTTAGATGGATTAAGTGCCTAGAAATTAGCAGACATCCAAGAGGATATAGGCTGAAAACTTTGTAGCAGGAGGGTTTCAGCATCAGAATAGGAGTTTGGGGTGAAGCAAGTGTACGTTTGAGTGTCATCAGCATATAGTTCATGATCAAGCGAATAAGAAGAGATCATAAAGCTTAAGGGTGTTGTATAGAGGTTGAAGTAGATAGAACCAAGAAGAGAGCCTTGAGGTACACCTTACTTACTTTGCGAAGAGATGTACTCCATCACTTTCACACTAAGAGAGCGATTCGTCAGATAGGAGAAAAACCAATCAAGAACAATTCCACGAATACCAAACCAGGAATAAAGACGTTCCAGAAGAATATTGTGATCAATGATATCAAAAACGGCCGAAAGATCAAGCATACATATTCCAGTTAAGCGTTGCGTGCACATGACATTACCAAAAAAGTTGCACAAAGATAGAAGCACCGTTTCATTTGAACGATACTTAGTATAAGTAGCTTGATGCTTATTAAATAGATCATTGTAAGAGAGATGTGTGGAAAGCCTCTGGAGAACAATTCTTTTGGTGAGTGTTATGTATGAAAGATTAGATATGGGCCTGTAATTCGACAATGATTCCTCATCCAGTGTGGGCATTTAAAGCAATGGAGTAATAACTGCGTGCTTAAAAGCGCGAGGAAATATGTCAGTAGAAAGATAGAGATTTACAATCAATGTTAATACAGGAGCAAGTATGTGAATAATCTTCCTTAAAAGATGGAATGGGATAGGGTTCAAGTCTCAATGTTAATTTTATATTATCAATCATTTTTGTGCAAGTGAAGGCTAACAGTGATGAAGTATCTGATAGCTGATCGGATAGCAATATTAGTAGATACTCTGATGAGAATCATCAAAATATTTTGATATTGCTGTAAAATATTCCCGGTGTTTTTAGTTCGCTAAGAGAAATTTGGTTATCTAAATCTTAAATAATCCAATAACGAAAATGAAAATGATCATTTTCATCATAATGATTGTTATCATTATCATCAGAATGATTATGATGATGATGATGATGATGATGATGACGATGATGACGACGACGAGGATGATGATGATGATGATGATGAAGATAATAACAACAAGGCTTTAGAATACGATTCTTCGCCAAGATTTGATGTGCGAAAACATGAATTTCGTGAATAATTAACGCGTCTTTCGTGTCTGAAAAGCATTGAATGTCGAGTTGAATAATTACTAGGACCATAAACATACGAGCATGCGCCCTTGAATGATCTACACGTATGATACTTGAAATCGATTTTCAACTCAATATTTATCTATAATTTAACTTTAATTAAATTTCGATTTGTCCTTTAAGAATTTTCGATAAAAATTAAAATACATGCATGAAGTAAACTACGGGTTTGTGTCTAGGTCATGATAGAGTAAACCAAGAGTTAACTTTGTTTATTACTAAGAAATCTATTAAATATATACTATCTATATTTTTATATTCTCTCTGTGCATAAGCCCACTAAAAAGAGTTTTATTTGTGGAGATTTAAACATTGATTTTGAGCATTGTCCTAAAAATTCTGTTACTATTATATATCATGTTTTTTTTAACTTTGATCTGGTATATGATGTAGAATGTTACATTAAGTCACTAACTGTAGCTGGTGATATCTGCCATCACTATGTTAATATCATTGCTATTTCCTCTAGCAAAAATAAAGTGAATTGTTCTGATCGACCGATGACACGCATTTTCTCAAAAAGGAATATTTCCAGATTTAAAAACCAACTTTTAAATTCTGATTAGTCATCATGTTATAACGCTGGAAATATCGATGCCTCGATTGAAAGCCTTTCAGAAACACTAACAAATACCATCAATCACCACTTTCCTCTGGTTCAGCTTTCTCGAAAAAGCTTCAGAAACAAACCTTGGATCACACATGATCTAAAATAAGGCATCCAAATAAAAAACCTCCCTTTTTCTCCTTTACAAAAGGACCAATTGTATCCTAAATAAGGCAAAATATCAATCCTTTCGTAAAACTTTAGAAAAGGATATTGCTGCACATCGTAAAAGTTACTATAGGAATAGATTAAATTCAAGTCTGAACTCCATTAATATTTTTTGGAAAAGCCTTAGTGAAATCACTAGTCATAAAGACGGTAAAATTAATCCAATAATCGATAAAAGTTCCTCTTATAGTGGTCTCATCCTTAATAAATCTCAAATTGCTGATGAGTTTAATGATTTCTTTGGTAGTATTGGGGATAAATTAGCCTCTGAGTTACCAAATGATAGCAACGATAACTTTCAGAGATACATTCGTAATTGTTTTCAAACTCTTTATTGCTAACTGCAACTAATGCTACTGAGATTTACAATATGATCCTAAACCTTGACAAAGGTAATTCCTCGGGTCATGATAACATCTCCAGTGAAATGCTCCAAATTGCTGCTGACTATATCGCAACTCCTATCTCTTTTATAATTAATCAATCTCTGGAGCAAGGTTTCTTTCCAACCAATTTTAAACTTGCAAAAGTTATTCGCATTTATAAACAGGGAAATATACGAAATGTCGAGAATTATAGACCTATTTCACAGCTCAACAATTTGAGCAAAATCTTTGAGAAAGCTATTTATACACGCTCAGTAGAATTTTTAAATTAGAGAGAGAACTATGTTTATTGAAGTACACATACAAGTATACATACAATCACAAGGTCATCAAAGAGGGCATATATACCCTATCTAGTTGACAGCCAGCAAACACGCAAAAACAGCCAAACATACATGTACATTTAAAATTAGCAAAAGTTACTAGCGAAAAAGCAGTAACGACTAACCGGCGTGCAAGTTCGAAAAACTGTTGTACAACAATTGATGGCATAAAAATGAAACCACAATTATTGAAGCAAGCAACCTAAGTAAAGACAGAAATAGCACGATAATTGCCAACATTATGATATATATATCATTACAAAATACTAATTAAATAGCTTTTGTATCTCTTGTTGAATAAATTCAAAGATTTACTATTACGAATTTCTAAGGGAACATTATTCCAAATCATCACAAATTAAAAATATAAGATTTGAAGAAAAGCTTGCTATTATCAGAAAATATATAATTAGTGCTTGACAGTCTAGTATTGTAATAGCGATTTTGATGGAGAGAATTAATGATGTCACGAATTGCCGTAGACATAATACCGTCAAAATTAATACACTTATAAATTAATTTACTTATAGAGAGTATATAGAGTTGAGATACAGGTAAAGTATTGAAATTAGCATATAATTCTTTGACATTACAAAACCTGGATTTATTTTGTAGAGTTCGTAAAATTCTATTACAGGAATAGTGCAGAGGCTGTAATAACTTAGAGGTTGTTTTTCCATAAATTTCTATACCATATTGAATGCGCGAATAAACAAGAGAAAAATACAGATTTTTACGGCATCCCTGAGGTATGTAGTCCCTTCGTCTGTAAAACATACCATTTAAGCTATTAACCTTGCTTATTAAAGCATCGATATGATTGTAAAAGGTAAGGTTCTCATCAATTAGAATGCCCAGAAATTTAGTGATTGAAATTTTACCAATTGAACAATTATTTAATTTAACACACATATCATTTGCCGTAATGTTTGCACTATCGTCATCTGTAGGAAAAATAGTATATATGCCGACTTGGAACAATTAATTGTTAAACGATTGCAGATAAACCAACGACTAACTTGTGAGTAAGCCTGGTTAGCTGCCTGGTATAGTTCTTCAAGGTTGCTACCGTGCACAAAAAGATTGGAATCATCAGCAAAAAGTTTTAATGTGGCATTGGTGCAGGCAAATTGTAAGTCATTAACGTAAATTAAAAACAACAATGGTCCTAATATTGAGCCCTGGGGCACGCCCATTCTGATATATTTTATATCAGATGGTATATTTCCTATTACAGTATATTGCTGTCTGTCGGACAAATATGATTTTAACCAATTATAAGCTTTACCACGAATACCATAATTAGATAATTTAAATAGCAAGATACCATGGTCGACTGTATCAAAAGCTTTAAATAAATCTAAAAAGATGCCCATAGTTTTACTTTTCTCGGCATTTTTATTTGTCAGTAAATTGATACAGCTGAAAAGTGCATCACTTGTAGAATGGCCTTCTCTAAAACCAAACTGGCTGTCAGATAAAGTATTGTTAAAATTAAAGAAATCAACCAGGCGTTTGTAGATCACTTTCTCAAAAATTTTGCTCAAGTAATTAAGTAGAGAAATGGGTCTATAATTAGATACATCATGATTACAACCATTTTTAAAAATAGGAATTACTTTAGCTAGTTTAAAACTTGTAGGAAAGAAGCCTTGCTCTAGAGATTTATTCATAATAAAATAATTGGGTTGATACTGTATTCAGCACCGAGCTGAAGAATTTTACTAGTTATTTTATCATGTCCGGTGGCATTACTTTTATTTAGGCTTTGAATGATATTGAAGATTTCATTATTGATGGCTGGGTATATGAATATAGAATTTGAGAAATTTTCAGGAAGGTGAGACTGGTAATCATTAGAATTATTTGGTATTTTTTTGCTAAGTTAATACCGACATTGATAAAGTAGTTGTTAAATTCATTCGCCATTTGACATTTATCATAAATAAAACCATTTTTAGAGTAAACTCTATCAATTAAATTGTTAGCTATTTTATTTTTGTGGCTAGTGATGTCGTTAAGATTTTTCCATATATTTTTAGCGGAATTAAATCTTATATTTAATTTATCGCTGAAATATATCTTTCTATAATTTTCTAATTCCTTTTCCACTGATTTCCGATAGGCACGATATTTATCTTCATCTTCAATACTTTTAGTTTTTTTGAAAAGTAGGTAGAGAGAATTTTTTATTTTGATACGTTTTTTCAATTCCTTTGATATCCATGGTTTGTCCTTAAAACTTTTTCGAGACAGTAGAACTAACGGAAAATTGCTATCAATGGCGTTAATTAAGGTATCAGTTAGGTAGGCGACCGACGTGTCTATCTGATCAGAACTATAAATGGGTGTCCAATCAGTAAAAGAAAGTTGATTTTTAAAAGAATTTATAGCCTTTTTAGAGAAAATTCGTGTCGTGGGTCGATCACAGTAATTTACCCTTTTCTTGTTTGCAGTTATAGCAACAATGTTGGCATAGTGGTCACTAACATCACTTGCCACTGTTAATGACTTAATTCTACAGCCTTGCACACAGTCAATACCAAAATTACAGAATACATGGTCAATAATACTCATTGAATTATTGACACAATGCGTCGGAATAACAGAGAACGGAACAAAGTTCATAGAGAATAATTCATTGACGTATCTCTCAATACATGCAGTAGAACCATATTTTAGTAAATCAATATTCAGGTCACCACATAATATGCGTCTCTTCGTTGGCTTGTACAGCTTAAGTAAATCAAACAATGAATCAATAAAAATCGGCATTCCTTTACTTGGGTGTCTATAAAATAAAAATATACGAAGTTTGCCGTTACTGGTAGTTACATCAAGTATAACATATTCCGCAGCATCATCTAGTAACTTGTAGTCATTTGACGAGGCAACAATATTATAAGCTATCGATTTATGAATTAAAACACCAACTCCACCGGCTCTCTGGTTCAGTGGCGGAAAGGAAAGAAAAACATAGTTATGAAATATATTATCAAAATATGCCAGGTTTGTGGACCATATTTCAGATAGTAAAATAATATTAAATTTGTAATCATAAATATCAAGTAAATTTAATAAGTGTAAATAATTGGCATTGAGACTTCTAACATTGATATGAAAGATAGCAAAGTTGCAAAGTTTAAAAGAGTTCAATAGTTTATTAGAGTCCTCTGGCGAATAAAGGCCTATATGTGAGTTACTGATAAAATCATCGTTAATTAAACCATTAAAATTACAAGCCATTATAAAGAGTGAAATGTCGACTATTGTTTGGAGGACCACCATTCTCTGATCGTGATGTTGTCAGGCCACAAATCCATGTTAAAAACAAGATCCTTGTATTTAACATCGACTGAGATAAGGAAGGCCGAAGATTTGTACTCCCGCCCGTCCCTAGTCTTTCCAGTCAGCTTTTTGCAGACAGAATCAGGAATACCGTTATCCTTCAGCAAATCCTTCATATCGTCCTCAGTTGTGTCGATTTGGAGTCTGCCCATAAATATTGAAATTACAATAATGTATCTTTTTTCAGAAGTTTGGCTTTAGGAAAGGTCACTCTACCGTAGATGCAACAACTTGTTGTATTGATATACTCTCAAAAAATAATGACGCCAAATAAAAGACCATTGGTATCATTTCAAACATTGATTAAAGCAATTGATACGTTCGATCATCATAGTATACTTTTTACACTATATAATTGTGGTATTCTTGGAATTGCTTAAAATTGGCTTAATTCATATTTGTGTAATAGACGTCAATATTCTGTAATTGGTGATAGCGTCTCTAGTATAAAACCGATTACGATTGGTGTTCCGCAAGGTTCAATTCTTGACCCCCAATTATTCATTTGTAATCTATATTAATAATGTTAACCCTTTAATGCCCAACTTTTCTTTTCTTCAAAATTTTTGTTGGTGACATGTCTTTAGGGTCACAATCATGGGATCAGGTGGTATTTTCAGATTATTTTCACTTTCGTGAAAAATATTTTAGAAAATATATGCGTCCCATACATGGGATCGTAGGCACGAATACATTCGTATTTCAAACATCGCTTTTGATGTGTTAATTGTTCATTATATGCCATAGCATTATGTCTGAGACATCAAATCAATATAGGAAGCTAAGAATTAAGAGTCTGACACATATTTAAATAATTTTTATGGGTAATGTGTGCTCCAGCAATCCGCTAAGGTGCCTAGCTCTGCTCAACACGACCAAAAATCACATGCACTATTTTTGGCACTAACCTTAGCTAGTCCTATCAGTCCAAAATATCTCAGATTTGTAATTAGTATCAAATTTACAGTGTATAAGGTGTATTACTTTGCAATACACTTACTGTACAGGCCTACGTTGCACTTCAAGCATTTGCATTTAGACTCTGCTCTACAGCTCTCGATCTCTATGCAGGTATGATTTGCTGTGGTCTTTGTAATGATCTTGATGATCAAAATGTACATCGGCAAGAACACGGCGATCCAGAGAGACTTGATACGCACTGGCGTACCCAAGCTTCAACGAAATGTGTATCGTATCAAATCCACTTGGTATACATTTCACCAAAATTGCACCAATTCCAATTGTTTATATAGTATTTCTGGTGACTTTCTCAGGAGAGTCGTGCTTTATGCATATCGACATCCGATCGAAATTTATGTGAAGAGTGACCTTCATCATTTATTACATGGTATGCAGTGTATAGGCTAATCAATTTTGATAAATTTGGTCCTTTCCTCTCACTTCACGCCTCTACTCCCAACACAAGTATGTTTGCTGCACCTCAAACACGCACCCTTTCACTCTAGATTAACGCTTGTTATTTCCAAGTCGAATAGCATGTAGGCTTCCACCGTGGCAATTCGAGGTGAAAATTTGTGAAAGCAGGACTATCAGTCCACCGAATAATAAAATGTTTGACTTCTCATCCTAATGACTTTCAAAACACGCATGTTCTTTCGTATTCTTGAGGTTGGTCTGGGGGGGGACATATGGATACGTGGTTTACGCGGATGGTTCCTGTTGTACCTATTCCACTACAATATCAATACCTGTTGTACAGGGTTCAACAATAAACTTTAGAGGGGTAAGCAGGTTATCATAGTAGAGTTAGTATATCATCAGTGGTGGAAGTTCTGCTGTCACACTGTATGAAGTTCTGCTGTTCATACGGTATGTATTTTTGCTATAATACACTAATACACGGCAGATAGGCCTACCTTATTGAACAGGCAAATTATCGCTTGACAATAATTCATAAAATAGTAAAAAAAATACTATTTCTGAGTGATATAGTAGCATATACTGAAAAAAATTGGAAATCTAGAAGATAGCAACAGAGTTATAGCATTTTACAATGATATGTCCAACCGTGTGTATTCGTGCCTACAATCCCATATATGAGACGCACGAAAGTGTAATAAATTTTTATGGAAAATTTAAGCCAACAATATTTTGATAATTCACACATTTCTAAAGGCACATAGGAGTATCACTATCCGCAAAAAATATTTTAGAATTAGGTTTCCAAATAGTGAATCTTAGCTTTTTAATCTGCGAATGTCATTGTTTGTAAAATGACAACAAGATTGAGAATTTATACCTGAGAACTGGAGCGAGGAGACGTATTATTTCGTCATTTATTAATTAAGTGTCTTTAACATCCCACAACATTGCTGTATAATAGTTTTGACAAAAGCAATTGAATTAGTTATTTTTCGGATAGGTTATGCCATATATGGGATCGTAGACATTAAAATGGTTCTTAAGTATGCTTGTTTTAAAGCCTCCTTAAACTTATTTGCCGATGACTCTAACTGATTTGGGTGTAGTAATAATCTAATTGATTTATTCCAAGAGGCTAACAGATCAATATCTGGCTCCTAAGCAATAAACTTACTGTGAACTGCTCAAAGTCTGCCTTTATTTTATTTTTCCCAAATAGGGATGATGAGCAATCTTTAATTGATAATAATTTGTGCTTAACGATGAATGGTGGCGTAATTAACAGAGTTCATGTTACCAGTTTCCTTGGTGTATTAATTGATTGTAAATTATCCTTTAGACATCATATTAATTCTCTAGTATATATAATAAATAGTCTTAATGGTATGTTTTATAAACGTACAAATTATATACCCCAAAACTGTCGAAAAGATCTTTACTTTGATCTGGTTTATTCGCGTATTCAGTATTGATTAGAAATTCATGGTCATACTACGTTAAGGTCTCTACTACAACTGCATAATTCATGTAATCGAGTTTTACCAACGTTACAATGTCAACCTAGATCTTATAATGTTAAACAGCTTTATCTTAATTTCAAGTCTCTGCCAATATTTCAACTTCGCAAACTCTTTATTGGAAAATTTGTTTATAAAGGTATCTATTCACATGTTGTAATGTCCACAGCGGTGCGTGATATTTTTAATTCTCCACTTGCTACTCGTTTTTATAATACCAGATTAGCTAATACTAATTACTTAGTTACTATTTAGCAATTCATTTGGTTATAAATCCTTTAGATATTATTTCTTTTAGGTCTGGAATAATATTCCTCTTACCATTCATAAAGTTCAACATTTTAAACTTTTTATAAAACAATATAGAGACTTTTTGTACACAACAATTTAATTAACTTCACCATTAGATTTGCTTACTACTTTTTACCACTTACTTCTATTTTGATCATTTAACCCTATTTTCCAGTAGCAACTTTATGAGAATCTGCTGTGTTGTGATCTGCATTATGAGTTGTTGTCTGTGTATGTTTGCTTATGATTGTGTGCTGTCAACTAGATAGGATTATTTATCTTCTTTGATGACCCGTTTGCATGTGCAATTTTGTATTTCGTGCTTCGATGATAATGTCATAAAACATAGTTCTCTCTCTCTCATTAATACTAAATTAGGTTTTTGTTTATGAGGTTGAGAAAGCATATAGGAATGAATTTGTATAAAGCAGTTACTAGGTTAGTGGATGGAAATAATTCAAAACGGCATGACATGCACTTCACTGGACAAGAAACATCGCGATGTCAAACCCTTTGATTTCATTTCATTATTTACGGGGATGATAATTACATGTACTTCATTATTTCGGACGCATGTTTTCAGAGCCAGCGCGCTTTTTAAATCAGGTAAACATAAAATAATAATACTTTTTGAATAAGTGTTTAATTTCTCTCTCTCCCATTTATTTGCCTCACTGGAACATCGAAGAGTCATGAATCTACATGAGATACACATGCTATTGGGCCCCCTAAATACGAGCCTGGTAGCATGTGTATTTAGGACAGGCCCGTATTTAGAGGGGCCAAGTGGGCCCGGTGTCCATGAACTCAAAAATGGTTAGCGCTTAGCTTAAATTTGGGGGGGGGGCAGCTGGGGATTTTCTCCGTCATTGGTTTCTGACTCCCCAAAGTGGTTTGAAAATTAACTTTCCCATGGGGAATTTATTATCCCCCTCACCCCTCACTAGTTATAGTAGTGCTGCAACCTTTCATCTTTATTACCCCAAGTAGTCAAAGCCCTAGTTGTGACTCAGTACAGTACACAGTGTAACCTGTTGCCGACAGGTCTACCCCTCTCTGAGAAATTTCAATTCACCTTGGGATCTTGGGAGATTTCAGGTAATAAGAAACACGTGCCTTCAGTTTTGTAAAACAAATTTTTGTAAAATATTTATATCAACACAGTATGTGCAGTAACAATTTTGGTATTGCTTATTCAGTTTAGTTTGGTGTCCAATGCTATCAATTTGAAGACATTATTTGCAATAATGCTTCAGATTTAGGCGAATTTTGTCCCCCGGACCCCCTACCTGGCATCTTACTTGGGCTTTTGCTTGACTTTGATTTTCTGATTCATTAAACTTCTTTCCCCCACTGTGGTTTCTGCATCAAATTCAACACTACAAGAAACTTCCTTCGTGCATAACTCTTTCAGAAAACTTTTCGAAAGCCTCCCCCAAAAAATAATAAAAAAGAATAAGATCCCTGTATCCGCTCTTGACATTTACAATTGGCTATTATTAGTCATTTGATGACAGTCAGCTTTTGAACTTCAGCATTTACTGGCGTGAATATATCTCGACACAGACTGATATCATGCCGTGGAGCAGCAGCACCTGATATGCAAGTTATCCACCATCTGCTGTATGCAAAGCACACAAAATTGACAAATATACCCAAATTTTGTTGCAAACCAACAGTTGCTATTGTACCCTTTGGCATTGACTGGATCTACTACTCCAACAGTACCATCTTAACAGCATACAAAACCTTGGCCATCCAGCGAACCTTGTGGATAGCACTAAGTTGACGAAACTTTAACACTCTGCCATCATCATCCAAATACAGCAAGCATAACTCTGTGAATTCTGCATAATCCGCATGATGATGTTTGACAACAGCTATAGCTAAGAGCTGTTGCATTCCATTTGCTGACCATGCAGAGAAGGAATCATTGCATCATCTGTGTACAAGTTCCTTATAAATGGATTCAATCTCATCACTTGTATGAAGAACTATGTCGAAGCGTTGCTGGCATCGACTAAATACAGAATATGCTGAAGATAAGAAAGTCTCGATCTTGAAAACAATTGAGTATGACTTCGCCAACGCGGTGGCGACAAGCTGACCATAGTAGTGCAAGACCAGAGCATTGCTGAATGATAATGCATAACCCCTCATCTGTAACATTTTGAGTCCAGCTAATACTTTCCGTTCTTCTCCATATCCAAAATTCCAATGCCTCTAGTTTGCTAATATGCTCCTTCCTTAAAGTCCATGTTCTACATCCATACAACAGCGTGGTCCACAGCAAGGTTTTCACTCTCTTTTTCTTTGAGACTTTCCTTACACCTTTCGTTGAAAGTTCTTTCTTATTACCGAAGTCCTCTTTTGCTTGTGCAATCCTATTGCATATTTCAGTGTCGCATATCCCATCATCTATTATAATATGACCTAAATATTTGAAACTCCTTAGCTCGTCCAATTTCGTATTATTTTTGGTAATATTGACTTAACCTCTATTTTGAAACACTTTTGATTTTTAGTTGTTAATCTCTTTTCCATATTTTAATGGTGTATCATTCAGACTATCCTTTATACTTCAGACTATACTTCGGCAGACTAGTCTCGCTGCCGCTACCATTCCTTGGTCGTCTGCAAGTCAAACATCTTGCAACAATTTTCCTCTTACTTTTATTCCTTCTTCCATGTCTATAATGGCTTCCTCCGTCATTGCTTCAGCGTAAATGTTAACCAGCAGCGTTGAAATGCTACAAATTGGTCTTACTCCACGTCTTATTCGACCTTCCTCTGAGTATTCTTGTTGGATTTTGATTAATGCTTTTTGATTCATGTACAAGTTAAAATTTTTCTTATATCTCTCCAGTCAATTGCTGTTCTTTACAAGATATTCATCACAATTTTCCACCACTACTGGCCTCCAAGTCCACAAAACATAAAAATGTCGCTAACATGCAATAGCCTCATTTCTATCAGTCCCCATTCACCGGTAGTCCGCACATTCCATATGCCCAAATTTATCCTTTTTGCGGCGCATGAAATGTCCTCTTGATATATCAGTGAGGCACCTTACCACCCGCTCCCCTTTTTAGGGGCACACTGGACTGGAGGCATTCATTTATTTTGTTATTCCCCATCTATTCTTGAAGAATATTATGCTTTTGACGAGGTGGCCCCTATACCTTCCTCAACTTCGACTAACATTTACTGGGTATAAGGGCGTCATTCCGAGACAACGATACATATTCCTGTTCATATATACATATATATCATGTTTATTTATACATGTATACACACACACACACACACACACACACATATATAATATATATATATATATATATACATAGAAATATACGTATACAGTATATATATATATATATATATATATATATATATATATATATATATATATATATATATATATGCTGTATATATATATATATATACTGTATATATATATATGTATATATATATATATACTGTACACACACACACATATATATATATATATATATATACATATATATATATATATATATATATATATATACTGTACACACACACACATACATATATATATATATATATATATATAGTTATAGAAAAGTACCTGAGGGTCAGTTTACAAAGTGGTTATTGTTTGTTTGCATGACCTTTGGTTTATGATGATTCGTGAGTATCCGTTGCTACTGATATGTATGGTTAACTGGGATAACCTATGTAACAGGTTTCCATGGAACGATTAGAATTAGTATCGTGTGAATGTCTCTCTCTTAGTGTGTATGCTTGTATGTGGGAATGTAAGTGTATCTTTCGGAGTAAATAAGCTCTGTTCTCTCAGCCGTCCGGGTTCTTGTTCTTCTGTTCTTTTGACTCTTTTGGTCTTCTACTCCTTTTCGTCTTAAATTGTGTCTTTTAAGTTTTCAGTTAGATAGAGGTAACAAGGTTAGAGGTAACAAGGTAACTAAGTATGAACGTGAACGGTGCATTGGTATTTCGAATATAAAGATAGTTTATATATGTATTATAAAACCATGATACGCAACAGATAATGTAAGTGTACTTCTGACAGTTTATGCTTTGTTTTGTCTTTGAATAGTCTTCTGCAGCAGGCACCCACATTCCACACATCTTGTAGGTAGCCCATTGCAGTAAAGCTACCCTTAATAAAATACTAAATACAATAAAGCTACCCTAATAATATAAAATATTTATTTACAGTACGTTCAAAATGGGGGAGTTCCTCTGCTGAAACTTGCATAACTGGACAAACAAAGTACCAAAATGGATGAAAATTGGTCACCCCATCAGAAATTAGTCCATTATTAATTGGTAAAAGTTCTATTTGAATGTATTAAAAATAGCTTGAGATATTCAAACTTTTTGAATGTCCAGTAGGGGTTTCACAAAGATTTATAATAGATGATATAATATAGGCCGAGGTTATAGATGGGTATAGCTAGTATTTTGCGAAAGGGTATTAACAAAGTGACGCATCTGCGTCATACATTACCTAAGCTAAGAAGTGCTGTGATTCGATAGAAGCGTTTGACATCGATCGACAACGGTGAATATAAGAAGAAGCTAGATACAGTAGAATCAAGTTGGGGCCGGGGACCTACTTGGTTCGTCTGAGTAGTTGGTTCCTACTTGGTTCGGTCGAGTCGGTCTCAACGGGCATTTGTAAGCGCCTGGGTCGAGTGTGTCTCTGCAGGCTGGAAGCTGGTAGTCCACGGCAATACCCAGGTCGACTGTGTCTCTGCTGGCGGGAGGCTAACGACGGCATTGCCTGGATGAAGTTCGTCTCTGCAGCTTTATGTTAAGCGCCTGGATGGAGTTCGTCGCTGCAGGCGGGAGGCCAGCGACATGCTTAGGAAAGAGTCCGTCTCTGCGGGTATTTGCAAAGCGCTTGAGAGCAGTACGGGGCCCTCACCCGCGGGGCTCCCGCGGGGTCCCGCGGGGGTTGGAAGGAATGCAAACGGGGGCCCGCGAGGTCGGGGGCTGGTTTTGCGGGGCCACCGCGGGGTCAAGGGCCGAGTTTACGGGGCCCCTGCGAGATTAATGTGTGAAGCAATAATTTATTTTTTACTTCAATACTGTAAATTTACGTACTTTCAACCTCCCCCACCTCCCTTCCTCTCCGCTCCTCCTCTCATTTACCCTTCGCTGCCACTAACAGCTACACAAAATGATTGTGTGGCTGCTATACATTGTTCTATAGAGAAATAAGCGTCAGCGAGCAAAGATAACTAATCAGATTAGAGAAGATAAGTGCAGTAAAGAAGAAATAACTAAGGAAATCGGTGAGTTGGCACATAAACGACACAGCAGCAATTTGTCAGAGACAGCAGATTGTGTCCAGATAAGGAAACATTTTAACACTACTTCATTCTGACAGATGTAAGAAAAATGATACAGTGTAAATCCGGCCAAATGTCCAACAAGTATTTAATTCAAATCAGATGACAATTCAATCTGATGTCAGTTAATCCCTACCGTCAATCCTGCCATTCAGTTGAATCTCCTATCTTAATGTTGTGCAATTAGTCTGGATTCAGCCCTGTTCAACGGACTGCAGCGAGGCAGAAGACAAAGAGGCCAGGAATGTACATATTGTTGTCAATCTGCATTCAGTCTGACTTTGCAGTTAATTTAAACAGTTGCATCGGTCAAAAATATGAACTCTCCTATATTAAAATAACATTAGCATATTAATGGTTGTTTGGCTAATAACGCTTAAATCGTTAGGGTTATAATTAGTGCGCTTAAGTAATTCAAGCAATCATAATAGCAATTGATGTAAAATGTAAGCATAGAATAGGGCCTAATGTAAATTTATACCTTATTATTGAAGATATAGGTCTAAGTCATTAGTTCGGAAAGAGGTTAGGAATATTTGTCTGAAAGTAAGCCCGCTTACTTTACATTGCGATGATAAAGACCCATAGCGGAATAAATATATTTCATGTATTGTAGGGACACTATCCGATATGGAGGCTTGCATTTATAGTAAATAAATACTCGTGCATACATGATATACGTGTTTACACGTATAGTAATGAAGTGTAATATATTGAAAAACATGTTAACATATTTCATTGCGGGGTGTAACGGGGTCAGAAATAAGTTTCACGGGTGCGGGGCGGGGTTGGAATCAATGCTTGCGGGGCGGGGTGGGGATGGAAACAATTTCTTCTGGACGGGGTGGGGATGGAATCATGTCTCACGCCGCACAAGAAATACCCGTATCGAGTTCGTCTCTGCGGGTATTTCTTAAGTTTCGGGGTCGAGTGTATCTCTGCAGACGGGCGACTAGCGACGGCATAGCCTGGATGGAGAGCGTCTCTGCAGGTGTTTGTTAAGCGCCTGGATGTAGTTCGTCTCTGCAGGCGGGAGGGGGATCACCAATGACCAGTTGACTATCCACGAATTTCATTGTGACTACACGGAAAGCCATTGTACTACCTTCAGCAACGATGGACGTGAGAATGGTCTACGGGAAGACAAAGATGAAAAGAATGGGGAAGCGGGATTACCAATGACCAGCTGATAATAAACGGATATCTCAGCAACTAAACGAAAGGCCATAAACTCAATTCGGCAAAGATGGGCTAGAACTACGGATAGACCAATATTAAAAGGATATGATAGAACAAATCTAAAAGGATATAGGGAAGTTTTAAAGATGACTAAAGGTCGTTGCAGTTAAAATAACCAATCATATAATTATCTACTACAACTAGCTTGAAGACTAAGAAGCAGGGCAGAAAATCAATCGTAATTGCCCAAAATATAGCAGACGTGGAGTACGCTCCTACTCCCGGTTAGGGTCACCATGTCACTTCGTCCAGAGAACCACATTACTTAAGAGACTCTACTAAAGAATCAAGTCGGTCGACCCATGAATTAACAGATAGAAGTCGAGTAGAGATAGGCCATTTAAGAAGCAGCGCCTCGGTTCCTCCTGACAAGCGGTACATGAAGTAGACCATTTAACGAGTAAGCTGCCATCTCAAATCAATGCCGCTCCACCATAGCATTTACTACAACGTGACGACGTGGAATGAGTCCCCACTCCCGACTCGGGCCGGGTCGCCAAACCCGATGTCCCTAGTTCCCAGGACCCAATATTGAGGGTGAGAGAATATATCTCCCCTCGCTGTAACACGGGAGGCTTAGCCGCATGTTCTAGTCAACAGAAACCCCGTTCGTTACACCGGCCTTCCATGCTATACATGCTACTATTTAGAAAAATCCAGTATTGAACCTGAAATTTGAACTCATCCTTTACTCATCCTCTTTTACCACATCCTTTTTTCGAAAATCAAAATTGTGAATTGCTCAATAAGGCGTATGGCTTTGAATAACAATGATCATATAATATTTTTCATAAACTTTCAGACGCATGCGCTACTAAGCCAATTTTCGTCAGTGTGATCATTAGGTCTATTAGTGTTTTTGGAAACTAGAATGTTCAACTTCGGTCTTAGTAAAATCTCCTCATTAAGTATTGTACAGTCCAAAAGTTTCTTTAGTTAAACCACCTCTAGCATTTTAGGAATTTCTTTGTTTGGTGGTGCGTTAGGGCATTCACGCCCGGTAGAGGTGGGGAAGACCTGAAGAGCCACCCAGATCGACATTGACATTATGCGAAATTTCTCGTCAGGCAAAATATCAGGTTCGAAACACTAAATATAGGATCAATGACGGCGAAAGGTAGAGAACTTGCGGCAATGTTGAAGATGAAAAGGTTGGATATGTGCAGTGCACAGGAGACCAGGTGGAAAGGGGCTAGCTCGAGGCTCATTGGTGAAGGACATAAGCTGCGGGATGTAGGAGAAAGTAGCGGTAGGAATGGAGTTGGAATAATGCTTACTGAGAGGATCTCGATGGGCATTATTGAGGAAAAAATGAAATGTAGTAGGTTGATGTAAATAAAACTGGTGTTTGAGGGTTAGAAAATAAATGTGTTAAGTGATTATGCACCTCAAGTTGAATGTCTAGGGGAAGAGAACCAAACGTTCTGCGAGGAGTGTGACGAATTGTTGAGTGTGGTGTGTGGGAACGATTGGTAGTGGGGGGTTAAATGGGCACGAATTGAAATGTGTTGTTTTTGGGTGTGGTTGGACCACTGCAGAATAGGGCAACCGCAAACAATCTGCTGCGTGTTCGTGAAAGGCTACTAAGGCAGGAGCTGAGAATGGCAAGAGGGGACCCACTACAACAAAAAACAACTTCCCTCAGGATTAAATTATCCATCTAACTGGGAAACCACCTCAGAAACCATACTTTTCCCAAGCCATAGGCTACATCAGTTATGGATAAGGCATCGAAATTGTGAAGGGATTATCTTGTTAATCTAAGGAGTATTCTTATGGATCAAACAAGCAGACTTTGAGAATGAATATGTACGTTGAACCTGTCAACTTGGCAGGGCACTGAAGAAGATTAGGGAAATGTGGGCTGGGATATACGATGGCGCATGGTGGATTTGGGTTTGGTGAAAATAACAAATAGAGTATGGCAATATTGAAAGCTGCAGTAGCCTATTACTATTTATATGCAATGCTCTGTATGTGAAGAAAGAGCAGCATTTAGTCACTTTTACAGCAAGTCAAGGGAAATCACATAAAGATTTTTTGCTGATACGTAGGGATGACAAATCTAAATACAAGGATTGCAAAGCTAATAGAGGAGAATGGGAAGAAGGACATCATAAAAAGTTGATATAGATTATGTGTGGGTGGGTACGAAGATTAGAAAAAGAAAATTAGGTATGGAGAAGGTGAAATGTGGAAGAATAAAGGAAAAAGGAACGGAATTGAATTTGAAGTTGGAGGTTAAAGTTGATTGGACTTTAGATGGATCAGCTAATGACATGTAGGCTCAAATGTCGAACAAAGTTAGTAAGCGATGTAAGGAAGTGCCAGGTGCAGTGAAGGGTGGTAATAATGGTTGAAAAAGAGGTTTGGTGGCGGAATGAGGAGGTACAGAAGGTGTTGCGGGAGAAGAAAAAACATATAAGGAGTGGAAGGACGATAGGACAGAAGATTGAAGGGAGAACTATAAGAAGTAAAAGAGGAAGGCAAAGAGAGTTGTGGAAGCGGTAAGGGCAAGAAAATAGGATGATTTAAATCAGAGATTAGAAGAAAAAGGAGACGAAAAGGAGATTTAGCAGGTAGCTAGGCAAAGGGAGAAGCAAATACAGGATGTGGGCAGTTTGCAATGTGTAAAGGCAAATAATGGGAAAGTATTAACGAGAGATTTAGAATAACAGAAACAGACGACGGAGAGATTGTTGAACGTTGGGAAGAGTATTTTTATAATTTGCTAAATGAGTGGGTTAATGAAGTCCACGAAGATGATGTAAGGAATTGAGGATTTGGAAGTACAGAATGTTACAATTGAAAAGGTTGAGAGGAAATTAACGAAAAGGCAGAAGGGTAAAGCAGTGGGGTTGGATGTAATCAAGGTGAAAGTGTGGAAGGTATTAGGTCTGAGAGCGGTGGAGTGTTTGAGGTGCATCTTTGACAAGTTGTTATGTGAATAGGATGCCAGAAGAATAGAGGTTGAGTAGTTTAGTGCCGGTATTTCAGGGGTGGGACCCTCTAGAGTGTAAGAATTATGGAGGTATTAAGCTGTTGAGCCATACAATGGAGACATGGGAGAGAGAAGTGGAGAGTAAGCTGAGAGGTTCCACAAACATTGAGGGTATCCAGTTTGGCTTTATCCCCGGAAGGTCGACAAAAGTGCAGCTTTTTATGTTTAGGCAATACTGGTGAAGAAAAGGAGATAGAGAAAGAAGATACAGATGGTATTTATGGAACTTGAAAAGGCCTGGGATAAGGTTCCGAGAGAACTAGTATGGAAAGTTCTGAAGAAAATTAAAGTGAACAGGAGGAGTGAAAAGTTATTCAAAGATTTGTAAAGCAGGGTGAGGAATAGTGCGAAAGTGGACAATGTTAGAGTTTGAGGTGAGATCGGGGTACATCAAGGATCAGCCATATGTAAATATTTATTTATTGTGATTATGGATGAGTTGCTTGAGGTAGTTATTAAGGAGCCCCCTGGTGAATATTATTGCAGATGATCTGGTGATAGTAGGAGACACTGTGGAGAAAGTTTGCGAGATGTTGGAAAACGCGAGAGATACATTGGAAAGTAAAGGACTGATGCTAAATATGGAAAAATCTAAGAATTTGTGGAGTAGATGGAAGGGTGAGATGTTTTATAATAAGTCAGGATATGGAGCTAAGGAAGATTAAATATATAAAGTCTTAGGGGACTGTAATGGAGGATAATGGGGAGTTGGAAAACGAGGTTACTAGTAGGTTTCAGGCTGGGTGGGCAAAGTGTAGAGCAGCCTGTGGAGTGTTGTGCGATAGGAAAATACAACTAAGACTGAAAGGCAAATTTTAATGTTCTGTGGTAACGCCAGTAATGATGTATGTTTCGGAACGTTGGGCACTAAAATGGGAACATTTTGAGAGTTTGCATGTGGCAGAGATGAGAATTTACGTCTAACGTGTGGAAGTATTGGGAAGGGCAGATTGTAAAATGAATATGTGTGGATGAATTTAAATGTTGAGGGGAACGGGGATAGGAGAGCTCAGTCAAGATTGAGATGGTATAGGCATATTGTGAGAAGGTCAGATGAGGATGTAGTAAAGAGAGTTTGGAGGGAAGATTTGCATGCTAAGCTAGAGAGAGATAGACCACAGTTGACGTGGGATGCAGTAATTAAGAAGGAAATGAACAATAGGGAATTGCCTGATGATATAGTTTGGGACAGAGAGGACTGTTGACTGTTTCGTTTTCCGACCATGGATAAACGGGGATTTAAGGGAAGATGATGAGGATGATGATTATATTGTTTGTGGTGCGAAATATCAATACGCTTTGCAGTCACAGTGTTTTGCAAAGTTTCCGTTCTCTTTTGGTGTTTTTGTGGTTTCCCTTAATTCCTTTTCCTCGCCATGCCTATTAGTATGCTTTTTCCTAGATAGCGCATACTAACTCACATCATACTGCAGTGTATACTAAAACGATCAACTACGCTGAAATCTATAACTTTTAATATGACTACTTAAATCCCTTAGACAAGTTGTTCCGTTTTCCGTGTAAACATAAAGTAAAATGAATGTCCGAGATTTTACTCTCAGATCAGCGCGGTCGGGATTAGACCCCCCGAGAGTTCAATTCACCTCAGGGTCTGCCATTTAGAGCTCTATGACACTCACTGCACCTCTAACCACCACGCTATTGAGACATTCAAATTGAGTGTACTGACGGCAACATACGCGGATTGAGGAATAACATTTCAACATCCTTGGGATATTCTGTTCCAAAATGTCAGCTCTCGATTTTCCAAGGTGGTCAACCATCCTTATACTATTCGGGCCCGACGTATATTAACCTCGTTCATTACGAACAGCTTAACTAACTGCGCTACATCCTGTCCCGCTATATTGTTCTTCTAACTTTTTTTAAATATATGTATTTCTTATTGTATAAACTGCTAAAATATTGGAGCGTTTTAAAATTATTAAATTTTCTATAGCTGTTTGCGCAATTATCAGGAGAAAAATGTAGTTTTAAATTGCTTTTGCTTAAATCTTGGCCCTTAACATTTTTAAATTTTAAATGACATTTGAAATTTTTACAGACTGAATTTACTTACTCTACTCGATTCGTTCATGGACAGCTAGCTGATGATGCAGAGAATAAAATGTAGGACTTTCACAGGACTTAAAGTTAAATGGCCGGATGTGGAATTAATTTGTACATCTAGGCCCTGTAGGCCTACTAACATGTGCATTACAAATAGAGAGAAGTGCAGTCGTTAGTGTTGGAATTGAACATAATCAAAGCAATGCCATGAAAAGGATAGAAAACTAAAACAATAACATAACGATGCAGATTCAGTATCGAAATAATTAGTCCAAAATATAACTAAAATGAACCTTAAAAAACGAACTGATTTAAATATCAAAAACCACCTATAAATTAAATATCCAAATACATTTTGAAAGAAAGTTTCCCAAACAGACTTTCATTTGTGAGATTATATTATGCAATTGATTAGCACATAAAGCATGCGCACTAGGTATATTTCCAAAGACTGAATATTATGAGGTTTCACGTCATATATTTGACCATTCCCTTAAATAGAGCGTACTCCAGCCATACAATTACATGTAGTTGAAAATTATTTTCAATCATATCAATTTCTTCAATATTATACCATAATTTCATTTATCCCACTTTCTTCTAAGCATTGGTGTCTCCCTATGCGTCAATTCTTTGGTCAATGGATTTCTCATTAGCGTAATATTGGAAGTTTGTTGTAGATTTTGTGTCCGTCATATGCTTCTAAGATATGCTTAAGTACAATGAGTATTAGCCCAGCCTTTTGCGTTATATCCCATGATATAAAGCAATATATCCCATGTACACGAGTATATTCCATGGGGCTCTGTGCACTTTGGAAGATCGGGATCCAACGGCCTGTTTAGTGTAATATAGATATGTTGACGATCCTGACTGATAAATATTCTGTCCGCTGGAATTTTTGGACCCTCCGAGAAATGAAGTTTGTTGATTAAGATCTGAGTTGAAGGTTGATTTATCTGGAGGAATTATTGCGATCGTCATTTCTATGGCCATTTTGAAGGAGGAAGTAAGACTGAGAGCCGGCTCTGCTGTTGAATCTACACCTCGACAACCGGTATCTACGGAAGTTGTATATGAAACTGTCGATATGTCAAAATCGGAATCATGTAATAGTACATTAGTAGTCTGGTAGGTTTCAATAAAAACATTTCGCTTTGGTTTCTTTTGAGATTTCTCAATAAACCCTAGAATATTAGGTTTCGAGCATTTCTCTTTGATTGAATCTGGAACTGCAGGATCTTCATTACATGAACTTATATTAAAACAAGCAATGGATTTGTTAGCAAATTCATCAGGTGTTGAACACTTTGCCCAGTCAATCATGGTTTTATTCGTTAGCTTACGTAACCATGTAATTAGACAATCACAGTGCCAGGGATTGTCATCTAAATATAATTCCCTGACATTTATAAGGCCTCCATACAGACCCTTTTCTACTTTTGTAAGATTATTTCCACGCAGATCAAGACTTTTCAAGGCATTTGGCTCAGGAAGAGCGGCTGGAAAAGCTGACAATTCATTGTTACTCACGTCTAAAATCTCGACGTTGGATAGATGAAAAATTTCAGTTGAATTAATTGTGTCTTCTAGATCGTCGCTGAAGTTTCTACGTACCCTATTCAATGATATTAAATAATTATTAGCTAAATTTAAGAAAGACAATTTAATGGAGTATATAAAAAGACACAGTGGAATGTAAGTAAACAAATTACTGGAAACATCGAAAGTGGAAATTTTAATTAATCTGCTCATGAATGTTTCTGGAAGATTATCCAAATAATTATTACTGAGATCGATATAAACGAACGCTCCATGTAATTCAAGTCCATCTAAGGTCGTCAGACTGTTACGAGATAGATCTAATTGTTTCACCCCGTGTAAATCATATTCGGTATCTGACTCGTCTAAACCTCCGTACATTCTCATATTTGGTACATTCTCGACTCTGTTGCCAGAAATATTGATCATCTGAAGATTCAATCCCCGAAAAATATTTTTTGGTAGATAATTGATGAAGTTTTCCTGCAGTTTTATATTGACTATTGAGTGAATGATTGGGAAATTCTTGAATGATTTGGATGTTAAGCGGTTGTTCGACAAATCTAGATCAGTCAAGTGTTTAAGATATGTAAATGTGTATTCGTCGTCCACAGTTAAATTGTTATCTGCCAGATTTAATTTTGTTCCACTTTCAAAACCATTAAGTGTCGTGTGATTGATGATTTGTATGGAATTATTTGTAGCGCTGAATCTAATAAGTAAGTACTTTAGAATGAAAAAGTCGCTTGGTAAGTATTCTATCACGTTGTTATCTAAGTTCAATTCAACTAGATTCGAGAAGGCGGGCAGTGTGTTCAGCGCTTCAGACGTCAAGCGATTGTGACTTGCAGAGACAATCATTAGCTGCTTACAGTGCTTAGACAGGTCAGACAGGCCTTGCAGACTAGTCAGTGCATTTCTATCAAGGTTCAGTCTATTCAATTCTGAATCGTTGCTGATTGTTTTTCGCTGTGAAAATAAATCGATGAATATTTAAAGTAGAATCATGATCACCATGCCTATACCTCTTTTTGAATGCAGCAGATTAAATGTCAAGCATCATGTACATCTAGATGTAAATGTAAGCTACATAACATGCACAATTACGCAGGCATTGGAAAATTACAGCTCTACGAATTAAATAAATTACTTAATGTAACTTTTTAGTTTTTATTTGTTGCATATATTTATATTTTCTCTCTAAAGTTCTACAAAATATCATGTACCATGTACAAATTTCTACTTCTATTTCAGTTTTCATCATTAGTATGATCTTCACTGATCTTTATGATCATAAAGGGTAAGTTTTAACCAAGCTATAATAACGCCATTAGCTTGACAATATTAAGTTTGTGGTGGATTTCGTTCAAGGTTACTATAAATAAACTCTCAATAAATAGACTAGAAAATATCAAAAAGGTGGTAATGCTGATGTTTACGTCAGTTTCCTCACTCGATTGAAAGCGATGTCAATGACGGGAATACTATAAGTAAACATAGGCAATACATGTATAAGTACATATCTCTCCCTTAGTGTACTGTCTACAAGCAGGTTCATAGCGCCTCCACGCTTCTCTGTCTGCCGTTTTCCTCTTCATGTTCACATAAGAGTGCATCTTTAAATCATTTAAAATTTCTAATCTTTTTCTGTCTCTGCCAATTTTTCCTACCATGCTATCCATTATGACCTCCTTAAGTGGACCTAAGCTATAGGCCTATGGTCTTAGAATGTGTCCTATCCAATTCTTATTCCTATTTCTTTATTGCAGACTCTTTACAAACAGGCGCCACAACACCACATGATCAGGACCGATTATACAAAAACCACAAGATAAAGCGAGATAAAAACAGTGAAACTCCAAGATTCGCGGCAAGAGGGTAAAAATGTCAACCTATGGTGGAAAGCGACGGGTTTTGGCTTGCCCGAGAAAGTACCAATGTACTTGCAATATCAAAGATCTTGCCCTAGAGTGTTCCGTCTGCCAATGGCCGCGCTAATGGCTGGTACAGTTAGAAGTTTTCTACTGGGTGAGCGAAAACTACCACTAAGTTGATGAATTGATAAATGGCCAGATATATAGTATGGTTTACTGTTAAATTATTACTTTTAAAGCCAAGGAAGCTATCTTGAGTTTTATTCCTACAGAAACTGGAAGCTGCTGTAGTTAATTAGGAAGAGTGGAATTGGAACATTTTTTTAAATTACATACGACACGCGAAAGCATATTTTTACTTGATAGAATGTATTCAGTTTTACTATAGTAGACAACAAGCCGATTATCCCAATACCAAGAGTAGACCTAGGGTACATATAAGCTGGCAAAGATCATCAGAAGAGTCGGTATTAGAAAGCAAGATGAATATCTGGGTATGAAGAGACTGTGGCGCCACTGTGGAATTTTTCATAACATTCCACAGCCAATTGCTATTAAATTTCTATTTCCGCATTATATACGCTCGGTGCCGATCTATTCAGTAGTTATCCGGTCCCATCATGTGCATAAACATCATACTGAATCTATCTTAGCAAAAAAAGCTTTAAAGCTGATGCCAACGTCAGTTTCATCCCTCGAAAGTGATCCCAAGAAGGACGATCCCTGCAGGATTTGAATTGTTTAGTTCACTGTTTCCAAACTAATTGTGTCAAGAGATTAATGGAACAATTACACAAAATGCAAATCATATTTTGTTAAAAGCGCCATTGGAAAGCTATTAAATTATTAATAGTGACTTCTACGCTATAGGTCCATACTTACACTAAGAGAAATATCATCGAGATTATTGTCAGCCAGATTTAGGTCATAAACTGACGCCGGTACGTAAGAAAATAAGCTCAGGTCAGGACCTTTCCCCTGTAGATTAGATAGATTATTTCCGCCGAGATCCAGAATCCGTAGATTTATTAGCGATGGCGACAACAGCCCTTCCAAATTCATAATGTGATTATTTTTTATGTGTAACTCCTCCAGAATGTCTAGCATATCAAGGGATCCAGATGGAATACTGGTAATTTTATTATGATCTAATTGAATAGTGCTTAAGTAACGAAGCATACTGATCGCGCGAAATACAGAATCATTTAGTAGATTTATTGACAGATCAAGATATCTCAATGAATTTATGACAATTTTAGTATTGAAACTCTCCTTATGTAAGAATAAGAGGCTATTATTTGATATTGCAAGCTGAAGAAGGGGAAGGTACTGGAAACATATTGGCTCGAGATATTCTAAGTAATTTGAAGACAAGTCCAACTGCACTGTAAGAGATCTGTTCAGACCATGAAGAGCATCGCAGTTTAATTCTTCAAACAGGTTCCTACTTAAATCAACGCTTATTTCATAAAGGTCGATGGAAAAGTTAAATATATTGATAGGTAAACCCGATATACCATTGTCAGATAGATTAATTACAGTATACCTGTTAGTTACAACAAAATATATTTAGTTTTTAAAGTGAAAAGTGCAAATCATTTGTCAAAGTTTCGTACAGCTGATCGGCCGTAATGATATAATTAAGGTCTATTTAAATATCTTATATATCTGAAGTAGACCATAATACTTACTGCCATTAAATCTTAGCATTTAAACCATTTAGCTGTATTTGCAGCAATTTGCAGCAATCACACCTAAGCCTCCAAGTAACTGGATTACAGGAGCACGCCACAACTCCCAGCAAAAATACATTTATTTCATGTGAATATCATTAAAAACGGGGTAGTTTTTATTACGAATATGAGTTTGGTCAAATAAAAAATCCAATACAGGAATACAGGCTTGTTATAAGCAGCGTAAAATTTCCATTATTGAAATATTAAATAACTCGTGACATGTAGTTTCTGCTATCTTGAAATGCAATCATTTCCTTTCAAAACGAGGCTAAATATGTACTGATATTTTATTAATTGACAAAGATTTTGCACTGTTATTGTATGCGACTTATCATTAGGCTTACTTGTGCTTGGCGAATCAGCTAACGACTGCAATATTAAATCGCGCAGTTAAAGTGACATATGAAGGTATATTCTCCGTATGCAGCGCATGTATTTAAAAAGATCAGAAATTTCGTCAATTAAGAAAGTCTCAGCACACATTTTGCCTCGTTTGGAAAGAAATGATTGTACTTCACGGTAGCAGTAGCAGAATATTATATAGGCTTAATATATGATTTGTTATCTCTGATTTAATGGGAAATATTTTGCCATTGTAAATTTCTTATTTCATCCCACTTATATTTTCGAATCTATAAATTGATAATTATTAAAGATTTTCTCACGAAAGTTCTGCTTTTGCCAGACATGGTTTCAGGTCCAGTTGAGTAAATTTCAAGGACATCGAATACCCAGCTACGACTATAGGCCCCTATTGAAAAAGCAGTTTGCGTTATCAGTAATAAAAGACAGAATGCAGTACAACGTAATTTATGATGAAATTGCCTCTAAGTCATAATGCAAGGTTATTTCATGTATAGTAGATGCTTGCACCATTCAACTTACCAATAGAGTGCTAGGCTAAAGGCTTGACAGTACGCGATTGCTCTTCAAACAATTAAAAAAACACTATACTATATTTGAAGATATTAGGGATATACATCCCCATATACCTTCAGTATATATGTAGTATATTATAAAATTTAATTTATAATATTATCATTATATATATAGTATCATGATATCATATTATTATATCATGATAATACGCTAGATCAATATGCAGAAGTTTTTACTGGAGGGGCGAAATGTATTGCTGAAGTAAAAAATCACTGTCTGAACTCTTTAAAGACCATATCAATTATTCTGATATTTTACGTTCTTAAGAGTTTTTTTCCAATAAACTGTTAAATATTTGCCAATAACTATTGTGTTTACTGAAACGCGCTATCGATAATGAGAGCAACTTACATTTACTGCTCGGTAACCCATCTATGGGGGAGAGATGCCTCCCATAATTAGCCCGTTAAAGCGGGTAAAGGTTGAAGATAACAGGAGAAATTAAAAGGTATGGTCCTATATTGAGTGTCCTGGTGTTCACATTTGGATAGGCTATATATATATATATATATATATATATATATTATAGATATATATATATATATATAGTATATATATATATATATATGTGTGTATATATATCTACATATATATATATATTGTGTGTGTGTATATATATATATAATATACATATATATATATATATATATATATATATATATATATATATATATATATATATATATATATGGACTACATATAAATATACATATACTCTATGTCGATATACAGGTGTAGCCTATATCATACAGTATGTATATGCAATAGTAGTACAATATATATAAATATATATATATATATATATATATATATATATATATATATATATATAATGTATATACTGGCTGGAGCCAGTGACGAAGTCGATAAGATATTCGACCGCGGATCAGTAGGTATCAGTAGGTGCGGGTTCAAATCCTAGGCTTGTCCGTCACTGAAATAGCTTTCGAGTGAGGAAACTGACGTTAACCTTAGCTTTACCAGCGTTTATATATAACTTAGTCCTTCTTAATCTTAGATATTCAAACTTTTTGCAGGTGTTATCATTTTTTTACTCACCCTGTATATATATATATATATATGTGTGTATGTGTGTGTGTGTATGCGTGTGTGTGTTTATGTGTCTGTTTATGTATGTGTTTCTGTGTGTGCTTATGCTGCATATACATGTTTATAAACAACAGTATTAAAATATATATGTATATATATAAAGTATATATATATATATATTTATATATATATATATATATATATATATATAGACAATATTGTAAATACATGTACATATATATATACATGTATATTAGAGTGATGGCAATTTTATTTATGAAACCACTTGCATTCCAGGAAGCTTTATGAGTAATTTAATAATATAATTTGCATTTCTGATTTTTTGTGAAAAAAAGTTCCCCCCTCCTTCGAAGGAAAAATTTGAAGAAAAATTTTTTTCCCTTTAAGGACTTTATGTTTTTTATATTCAAAAGAGTAATAGTAATAAGTAAGTAACTTTTATTAACAAATAAGATGCAGAACAGTTAGTGTTCTGTAAAAAATGTACAGGAAATGTTTAAAAATAATTTTTTCCTATGAACCTTAGATTCAAAAATTCAATTTTTTTCGATTTGCAGGCAGTTCCTCCACCAGTTTTACTGCACGTTCAGCACTTTGGTTTGATCTGGGAATGTCAATTAATGACTCCTCGACCGACTAATTTATCTCTAAACACTTAATTGCCTTCTTGTACTTCATCTTTGTGGATGAGATAAAACATTTCATTGAAGGACGCTTCGTTGTGGTGTTGTGAATGGAACCAAGCATTTTCCCATTCGTAGCAGATGAAGTCGCATACTGGAGCGAGAATGCTACGCCACTCTGGTATAATAAATAATGCTATCACAGCATACATCGCACGCGAGTTCCATCTTGCCTGGTGTAAATTTGGGAGTTTCCTCCAGCTGATTCGAGGCCAATTTGCAGTTGTGTAAAGACGATATGCCTGGCAAAGTTCATATAAGAACTTGAAATCATCTCGCCATCCAGGGTTCTCGTCTGCGTTAACATCATATGTCGCAACGAGGTCTTAATCAGCCTGAAGAGAATCACAGTTTTCTGTTAATTTGTCAATGAAGGAATAGTTCTGTTCTGGTCTGCTCGTTGGCTCTTGAATAAAAAAATCCATGACAAGCATCAGATAGAGGTCGAGTTAGTGATGCTGACAGCCAATTTACTGTGGCTTCTGAAAGCCCTTGCTCAGGACATTGTCCTTTATGAGATTTGCAACCCCGTGCAAACGACCAGTGTTTACTGCGGTCGTGTCGCATATAATCATGCGAATATTTTCACAAGCATTATATTCATCAAGTAGCTGATAAAGTTCCTTGTGAATGGCAGCATCGGAACCACGGTCACATTTAAGAATACCTAGTTTGATTTCAGTTGTGATACTTTCAGCAGCACTACTTGATACTCTTCTCCTTGCAATCTCTTACCATCAAACTGTAGATATAGGGATCTTTATCTTGAAGTTATTGATTTATTTTGTTTTTCGCTTTCTTTCCTTCAGAGATTACTCGTCTCCAGACACCCGTCTGATTTGGATCCGGAACATTATGGCCCTCTTCAGCAATTATTATCAGAACGTCATGTGCTTTATATGTAGAAATGTTACTTTACAGTACAAGTAGTCCCTAAACCCGCTGTTCTAGTGCTTGCTCTTTGATTCTTCAATTTGCACTTTGGCGAAGAAGACGTGGAAGAAGAGGCTGACGACCCGGGTGAAGCAACAGAGGTTTCAGAATCCGCAGATTCTGAGACAGCACTATGTGTTTTATGGGTTGAGTTTGAGAAAAGCTGGCTTGAGGTTGAGTTGTTGATTGTCGTATTCGTTTTCTGGGATGGATTGATACCAAAGGGGCTTGTTTGACCGTCGAATAGATAATCTTTCCTCCACTCCTAACTTGTCCTGGGTAGGTCTCGTTATCCTCTGTGCTTTTCCATTTTAGATTAACGTTGGTGACATCAAATAACTGAGAAATTAAATGGGAATGCGTTTAAAAGCAGTCTCAAACGTCATAACAAATTCAGTGTTAAATTGCAACCGATAGTCAAAATGGGGTTATATGGGTGAAGAAGAAAAATTAAAAGATGGGGGAACTCTTTTATATTTTTCAAAATTGATGTTGCTACTGTCATTTGAATGCAATTGTTCACCGAATGTATAGGGTTTCTGTTTCGCATCGAAAAAATAATGATAATAGTCATCATAATAATATATATATTATATATTATACATTATATTATAATATATATATATATATATATATATATATATATATATTCTATTAACGTTGATGCCTTCTCTGCTGATATTGTGTCCTCTTCTTTGTATTTTAATCCATCTTCAACTGTTGCAGAATATTCAGCTCAATTTAGCTCCGTACTTTCTTCCATATTAGACAAACATGCTCCTCTCAAGACCATTCATTGCCGCTCAAACCCTAGGAAACCATTCATTTCTGAACAAATCCTTAAGCAAAAATCTGAACGTTCAAAACTTGAAACTAAGTTCAGGAAGGATCTGAAAAATCCACCTGAACTAGGAAATCCAGACATTAAGTCCAAGTACCTCAAGCAAAGAAAATTAGTAAATAAAATTATTAGTTCTGCTAAAAGCTTGCGCTATCAAAATCTAATATCGCAGAATCAAAATTGTCCCAAGAAATTATGGGGAGCACTTGACTCTCTGCTTGATCGCACTATTCCCAAGTCACTCCCCTCTACCACCTCGCCATCTTGTCTTGCTACCTCTTTTCTCAACTTTTTCGATGACAAAATAGCCAAACTCTGTAGCTCTAAACCCTCCAACTCCATTGACACCGACAACTCCATTTCTGTAAATATGCCTAAACCACCACTACTGTCTAGTTTTGAACCAGCTAAACCGGAAGAAATACGCAATTTTATTCTTCGCTCTACCGACTCATCTTGCTGCCTTGATATTATTCCTACACGCTTACTGAAATCCTGTACTGATGCTTTACTTGCTCCTATTACTTACTTAATCAACCTCTCACTCTCAGAAGGTATCTTCCCAACCTCCTTCAAAGAAGCAGTTGTATCTCCTTTGCTAAAAAGCCTTCTCTACCAAAAGATGATCTTTCCAGTTACCGTCCTATTTCCAATCTTAACTTCACGTCTAAACTTCTTGAAAAGGTAATTTATACCCGTTTATGCACTCATCTTGATTCTTTCCCTTCTCTCTCTCATTATCAATCTGCCTATAGAAAACTCCATTCTACTGAAACCGCTCTTCTTCGTATACACAATGATCTTAGCTTAGCCATGAGTAGTAAACAGGTTTCTGCCTTGGTTCTTTTGAATCTCTCTGGTGCCTTTGATACAATTGACCATGGCATCCTAATAAATAGGCTTAAATCTTGTTTTGGCATATCTGGTTCTGCCTTTTCCCTTCTCACATCACATCACATCACATTTCCCTTATCACGTCGCACACAATCTGATGTTATTGGTCAAAATCGCTCTTCTGAACTACCCCCCCTACGCGGTGTTCCTCAAGGTTCAGTGTTAGGTCCATTGCTCTTCTCTTTATATATCACACCTCTTAGCTACCTGCTTGCTCAGTCCTCCATAAATTTTCATTTTTATGCAGACGACATACAACTATATATTTCCTTTTCTAATCATGATTCTGATCAAAAACTGGCTAATCTCTCATCCATTCTTGCCAAGGTTTATTCCTGGTTTTGTGCTAACCGTCTTGCTGTTAATCCCTTCAAAACTGAATACCTTTTAATTGGCACTCCTTTGCAAAGAAGTAAAATTACCAATAATCCTGTTAATTTTCATAATCTTCTCTTTCACCTACTCGATCTGCCAAAATCTTTGGAGTTATATTTGATGAAAACCTTGACTTTAAATCCCAAATCTCTTCTGTTTGTCGCGCTTCTTTCTTTGAGATTCGTCAGATTAGGCAAATACGTCCATCCCTTACTAGAAATTCAGCCACTATCCTTGCTAATTCTATACTTCATTCAAAGCTCGACTACTGTAATTAATTATTATATGGGTTGCCTACTTCTTCTCTCAATCGTTTGCAGCACGTCCAAAATTCTCTTGCACGTGTTGTTTGTAAGTCCTCTCGACTTCAATTTCGTTCTCCTTCTCTTCTACGCAGTCTTCACTGGCTCCCTGTTAATCAACGCATAAAATACAAAATAGCTCTATTGACTTTCAAAACTCTGTGATTTGGCAAGTCTTCTTACTTATCTGAAATTCATCTTCCCTATCGCCCCTCACGTGCACTTCGCTCCACCGATGCGAATCTTCTCTCAGTTCCAAATATTCTCACGTCATTGGGCGGACGTTCATTTTCTTACGCAGCACCCACAATCTGGAACTCTTTACCTGCTAATCTTCGCTCTTGTTTTTCTCTTTCAACATTCTCTAGCAAGCTTAAACCTTACCTTTTCCCACCATAGACATAATCAATCTACCCTGACCATTTTTTGATCACCGGACTGGCTTTCGTTTAGGACCTTGCTTCTCCTCAGCACATTTCTTTCGCAGATTGGTCTGGGTGAATTGATCTGTAGTGATATGTGCTGTTGGGGACGTCCCTGACATCATCCCTGGATGAGGAAACGGACGTTAAACCTTTATGATTATTATATATATATATATACATATATATATATATATATATATACAAGTATATATATATATATTAGGGTGATGACCGTATAATAGGTATATAACAGTATTATATATATATATATATATATATATATATATATATATATATATACATACATATATATATATATCTTGCTTACTGCCAACTGGCAGGTCCGTCCACGGTATATAATTTATCTAGTTATGTTTATCTTCTGTTTTCCTCTTCAAGTCTGCAAACGATGGATCTATAAATCATCCATAACATTCCTTTTGAATTTCCAAAATTCTTAGGGATTCTGCTTATGACGAGATGGGCCCCTTGTGCTTTCTTCGGCTTCAGCTAACATTTACCGGACAGGTGCGTCATACCCTAGAAAACAATACTGCTTACCAAAGAGACCCATTTACCCAAGCAATTTTGTTTATCAAAAACAAATATATATACTGTATATATGGATTAGTTATGGATACGGCAAAGACTTTGTGAAGGGAATAACTTGCTGATCAAGAGAGTGCCGTTTTGAATCGAGAAAGGAGAGTTAGTATGAAAATGCCCTTTGAAGATGCCACTTGGCAGTGCACTGAAGAAGAAGAAGAGAATATATATATATATGTATATATATAAATATATATATATATAGATATAAATATATATATTTATATATATAAATATATATATATATATATATATATATAAATATATATATATATATATATATATATATATATTTATATATATATATATTTATATATAGCGAGAGAGAGAGCCCTGACCATTTATTTTAATTATAACTGAATCAAAATAAACACGAAGCGCATACAACGAGACAGAACACAAATAAAACGGCCGTCAGAAGAAGCATACTTCAGCTCTATCTAGTTGACTACTGGAACCATGGAAATATAGTAACATAGCAGCAAAGGATCGTAAAAAATTGGAGATAATAAACAATATTGAAAGTTAGAGATAATAAACAAAGATTTATTATATAATAATGAAAAGGGCATTAATCTGTAAAGGGCAGACCATTGCGGACTAACTAATGCTAAAACCAAAAGTGTATAGAGCTAAAAATTCAATAAAATTAAAACCGTATTCAAACAATAGCACATGCAGGACTAATATTTAATAACCCCTGAGCGATCAGAGTTACTGAAGATATACTGAATTAAAGACATTGTACAACTGTAAACAAAAGTAAAGATAAGGTTAACGTCAGTTTAATCACTCGAAAGCGATGTCAGTGACGGACGAGCCCAGAATTCGAACCACGCACATACTGATCCGCAGTCGAGTATCTTACCGACCTTATATATATATATATATATATATATATATATATACATATATATATATATAATATTATATATATATATGTATATATATATATATATATATATATATGTATATATATATATTGTTATTGACAAGCCTTTTAATATTAATAGGCCTAAAACTGTCGCCATGATATTTTGCTCCTAAGGACCGAAATTGGAGTGTATAAGAGGAATTTCCAAGAATTAAGTTGGACTATTCTTTTATTAATGATGTATCACAGTTTAAATACTTAGGTCAGATTATAACCAATGATGATCGTGATAGTAACGATATACAGAGTGAAATACGTGGTATGTTTATGCGTACGAATTTATTAAATCGTAAATTTGCTTATTGCTCTCTTAATGCTAAGAAGGTCCTGTTCAAATCGTATTGTATGTGCTTCTATGATGTAGCACTATGGTCGTCGTTTACAATACCTTCAATAGAGAAGTTTCGATCTTGCTATAATAAATGTATTAAACTATTTTTGGGATACAAACGTTACTGCAGCTTAACCTTCGCGCTGCTAGAAACCGGATTACCTAATTTTGATACAATCCTTTCTAATTACCTAATTTTGATACTATCCTTTCTAATTACATATTGAAGTTTAGAATGCGCTTCATGGATAATACTAATATGCAAGTTAAGTGTTTTGATGTTCTGAACTTACAATAGCTTTGTATACCTACTTAATGGAAGGAAAAAGAGGCAGGGGCAGGCCGAGACTAGGTATGTTAGATGATTTAAAGACCCACTCATATGTGGAAATGAAGAGGAAGGCGGAAGACAGAGAAAAGTGGAGGCGTTATGTACCATGGACCTGCCAGTAGGCAGTGCACTAAGAGAGATGCCTAATTCTATCAGTAATTGTCCTATAGCTCTATTTATGCACAGCCTATTTGATTTTATGATTTTTGTTGCACTATTCTACGTGCAAGATTCATGTGTAGGTTATTGCGCCTGAAATAAAGAAATAAATAATATATATATACGTATAAATATATATATATATATATATATATATATATATATATGAGTGCAATGACTATTGGCAGGTCCGGGGCAAGTAGCTCCTCCACATATTCTATCCTCCGCTTTGCTAGTGATATTACAATATGAATTAGTTATTCAGTCATCCAGCATCCTAAGTCTCTACCTTCCTTAAGCCTTTTTCCTTCCATTCTTCACTCAATTACCTCTCTTAGTAAACCATTCCCTCTCAATGTCTGACTCAGAGAGGGAATGGTTTACTAAGATAAAGCGCCCCTCTCCATCAACGAGTGAAAAAAAATTCACAAAAGGATATTATTTCCTATTCCACAACTTGATGTAACCAATAGCTTGGGAATAATATGGCTTCTAATTTGGTTTCTAGTTGCCATACGCAGTCATAAAAAGCTAAGGTTAACGTCAGTTTCTTCACTCGAAAGCGATGTCAGTGACGGGCGAGCCCTGGATTTGAACCCGCACATACTGATCCGCACATACTGATCCGCAGTCATACTCAGTTGCCTCGTATGACACGTGCAGTTAACCGTTGGTCTAGTTTTCAGTTTCTTGGACACAAAACGGGATGTATATATATATATATATATATATATATATATATATATATATATATATATATATATATGTATATATATATACAGTATATATATATATATGTTTGTATATTATATATTTTATATATATGTATACATTTATATGTATATATATATATATATATATATATATATATATATATATATATATATATATATATATATAGGTAGAGGAATAGTGTGAAGAATTCAAGGGCATATCCAGGAGCCGATATTAATTCAGACCGCGGTCTGGTAATGGCAAAAGTAGGGCTTCAGCTGAAGAAAATACTTAAGAAGAAAAGCAGTAATAGATGGACTTTGAACGGATTCAACGAGAAAAGAAGTCAGTTTCAGGAGGCGGTGGAAGGAAGGGTTGGGGAAAAGAAGGACTACGGGAGAACAGGGGCAAATGAAAGTTGGTGTCAGCTAAAGGAAGCTATTAAAATAGGTGAAAAAGAAGTTTGTGGCTTTCTTAAAGCAAATACGGCTGAAGGACCTTGGATCGCAGGCGGGATGGTAGGCAGGATGGATGAAGGGAGGAAATGGAAAAGTACTGGCACCATGGCCGAAGGAAATATAGAAGCTTAAACGGTGACTTAAAAGAATTACAGACAAAGCAAAAGATCATTGGTGGAGTGAAATGTGTTATGATTTAGCAGAATATGATAGAAGAGGGAGGTCGGATCTATTATACCAGGAAGTCAGGATATTAACAAAAACCGATAGGAAGAAGAAAGGAGATGCAAAGAACATTAGTATAATGGGTAAAGATAGGGATTTGAAGACAGAGCTGTAAGAAGTCAAAGAAAGATGGAGAGAATATGTAGAGGAATTGTATGATAAGGCTGGGAAACCAGTTCAAGAGGATTTTAAAGTAGAAGAAGAGAATATTATAGAAGACGATAAAAGGGGCCTCGATTTAATGAAGGAGGAAATTTATTCTACAATTAACAGTATGAAGAAGGTTAAGGCAGCCGGAATAGATGAAATCCCAGCAGAATTCTTGGAAATGTTGGAAGGAGAAACACTCAAAAAGTTCATAGAAGTATGTATGGAAGTGTACTGTAGCGGAATTTGGCCAGACCACTTTACCAAGTCAGTGATGATTCCAATTCCCAAAAAAGCCAATGTTGTGAAGTTTTCGGATTACAGAACAATCAGCTGAATACCTCGTGCATCGAAGATCTTATTAAAGATAGTAAATAATCGCATTCAGTCGAAAGCAGAGATGACACTGAGCAAGACACAATTTGGATTTAGAAAAGGATGCGGCACAAGAGAAGCAATAGAAGTAGTGCGGGTTCTTTGCGAAATAAGCTATAGTAATGACGTTTTTGTATGTTTTGTAGACTTCGAGAAGACCTTTGACAGGATTGATTGGATAACGATGATGAATATCTTAAAAATAATAGGAATTGACTGGAGAGATAGAAGACTAATTTTGAACTTGTACATAAATCAAAGAGCAGTAATCAAAATCCAACAAAATACTCAGAAGAAGGTGAAATAGGACCTGGAGTAAGACAAGGTTGTAGCATTTCGCCGCTGCTGTTTAACATTTACGCTGAGTCAATGATGGAGGAAGCCATGGAAGACTTGGAAGAAGGAATAAAAGTAGGAGGGAATTTGTTACAAGATGTACGATTTGCAGATAACTAAGGAATGGTAGTGGTCAGCGAGATTGGATTGCAGAAGATAATGGATAAGCTGAATGATACAGCCCTAAGATATGGCATGATATTAATATAAAAAGACCAAGGTTATGAGAGTGCCCAATAATAAGGGTGAAGTTAGTATCACAATAAATGGTACGAATTTGGAACAGGTAATGAGTTTCAAATATTTGTGTCATACTATAGTCGATGATGGGAAATGTGAGACAGAAATATGCAGTAGGATTGCATAAGCAAAAGCGGCCTTTGCTTGTAGAAAAGAACTATTTAAAAAAGTCTAAAGAATGACACAAAGATAAAGATAGTGAAAACTTTGGTTTGGACCACGCTATTATATGGATGTGAAATATAGCCCTTAAGGAAGAAAGGTATTAGGAAACTGGAGGCATTGGAAATGTGGAGTTGGAGAAGAATGGAGAGGATTAGATGGACTGAAAAGGTTATAAATGAGGAAGTCCTGGAGAGAGTTGGTGCAGATAGACAGTTGATAAATGTATTAAGAAATAGGAAGAAGAGATGGATAGGATACATTCTAAGGGGAGAAGGTCTATTAAAAGAGGTCATAGAAGGTAGTATGTGAGGAAAAGAGGCAGGGGAAGGCCGAGATTAGGTGTGTTAGATGATTTAAAGAACCACTCATATGTGGAAATGAAGAGTGGAGGTGTTATGTACCATAGACCTGCCAGTAGGCAGTGCACTAAGAGAGAGAGAGAGAGAGATGTAGGTAGAAATATTATATATATAGGCATATATATATAACATTTCTACCTAATATTATATATATATACATATATATATATATATATATATATATATATATATATATATATATATACATATAATTTTGTATATTGTATATTATATATAGTATATATATATATAGATAATTATACATTATATATAATATATATTGTAAAAAATACGTGCTATTATAGTTTTTGCTGTTTTCTTAGATGGTAACACTGTCTAAGTTCAATCCACTATAGTTTGCCCTTTAATTAACTTGGAATGTAACCCTATTGAATACTTCTTTACTTCTTGCTGTGACCCTGAACTGAACACTTCTCCTGGTGATAGAGACGACGTTAAGAGAGAGAGAGAGAGAGAGCGAGAGAGAGAGAGAGAGAGGGAGAGAACGAGAGAGAGAGATAGAGACGTTGAGATAAAGAGAGAGAGAGAGAGAGAGAGAGAGAGAGAGTCCTGTTCTGAGTCTTCTGTGACTGCGTTTCTTTTTGAAGCTAAGTATACTTGTGTAGTATAGCTTAATTGCGTATTTGTGTTTAATAAAATGTTGTATATTTTGTTATGGAAACAAAGTCGTGGTATTCAGTCACTTCAGTGTTGGTAGAGACACACATTAATTCTTGTGTAGAATTTGGAGCCACAATCGAGTGATTTATTTCAATGTGGTTACTGATGTAGTCTCTCCCTCATATATCGTGTATATATCGGACATCCCCTAGACTATTATAGAAATACACGCCTCTTTGCTATTATATGTATATTGTATATATTGACCTATACAATTTTGTATATACTACATATTACATATGTATATATATATATATACAAAATTATGTATATATATATATACATGTGTATATATATACATATATATATATATATATACATATATATATATATATATTATATATATATATATATATTATGTATATATACGTGTAGTTTTAGGGATAGTGTATTGAGTGGCTATGATCGTTTTCCCTCTCCTATCTCGCTCTTCTCTATTATATATGTAGATATATATATATATATATATATATATATATATATATATATATATATATATATATATATATATATATAGACAGTATAGATAGAGAGAGAAAAAAGGAAAATGAGAGAGAGAGACAGCGAGCGATCAGAGCCCTTATACACTATACATTAAACTCTACGAACAAAATAGGCTTATATTAACAGCTTCTTATCTAATTATAATATTATGAATTTGGGAGACCTCCCACGTGTAAAGGCATCTGGTTGAAACATTCGAATACGGTTACGAGCAAGATTCAATTCAAGTGAAGCCTTCCAAAATTTAGGGGACACAAATTCCGTTACGATTTCAATTTCATTTTCACTGAGATCGAATTCAGTCCAGAATGCCTGGCTATCCTGTACAATCTAACAGCAATATCCGATAAAGAGAAACAATTAGTAAAATGAAGGAATACGTCTAAACAAAATATAATTTAGACAACTAATATAACGTTTACAAAGTGGTAACTCACAATTTTAATATTTCCCCTGGAAATAAAATTCATTAAATCTGGCCTATATAAAGTCTTGATTCTACCATACTGATGTTATTATTCGATGTATCTGATACATCTTATATTCTGGATCTCACTCCAGCTAAAATAATCAAATCCGCACATATGCATTTGTGCCTTCTATTCTCCCTCTGTTAATGCACTGCCTACTGGCAGGTCCATTGTATATGACGCCTCCAATCTTCTCTGTCTTCCGCTTTCCTCTTCGTTTCCACATATGACTGGGTTTTTAAAACATCTAGTATACTTAGTCTCGGCCTGCCCCAGCCTCTTTTTCCTTCCATCCTACCTTCTATGATTTCTATTAAATGACCTTCCCCTTGGAATGCGTCCTATCCAACTCTTCTTCCTATTTCTTAAAACATCTATCCACTGTCTATCTGTACGAACTCTCTCCAGAACTTCCTCATTTGTAACCTTTTGAGTCCCGCTATTCCTCTCGTTCGTCTCCAAATCCACATTTCCAATGCCTTCAGTTTCCTAATATCTTCCTTCCTTCCTTCATGCTTCACATCCAAATAATAGCGTGGTCCAAACGAAAATTTTCGCTATGTTTATGTTGGTGTCTTTCATTAGACTTTTTGTTAAAAGTTCTTTCCTATTACCAAAGGCCTCTTTTGCTTGTACAATCCTACTTTATATTTCCGTCTCATATTTCCCGTCATCGGTTAGAGTATTACACAAATATTTAAAAATCCTTACAAGTTCCAATTTCGTACCATTTATTGTGATATTAATTTCACCCTTATTATTGGACACTCTCTTAACATTGGTCTTTTTTATAATGATCTTCATGTCATATCGCAATGCCGTATCAATTAGCCTATTCGATATCTTCTGCAGTCCAGTCTCGCTGCCCGCTACAATTCCTTGGTCATCTGAAAATTTTACGTCTTGTTACAATTTTCCTCCTACTTTTATTCCTTCTTCCATGTCTTCCAAGGCTTCATACACCATTGCCACAGAGTAAATGTTAAACAGCAGGGGCGAAATGCTACAACCTTGTTTTACTCCACGTCCTATCTCACCTTCTTCTGGGTATTGTTGTTGGAGTTTGATTACTTCTCTTTGATTCATGACAAGTTTAAAATTAGTCTTCTATATATCCAGTCAAATCATATTGTTTTAAAGATATTCATCATCGTTATCCAAAAAATCCTGTCAAAGCCTTCTAAAAGTCCAAAAAGCATACTCACTTAATTAACCTCTGCCTGAGTGAAGGCTTCTTTTCGTCTCATTTTAGAAAGCCGTTGTCACTCCACTTTTAAGAAGTCTTCATTTTTAAAATAAAAATGAACTTCCTAACGATGGGCCCATTTCTATTCTTAGTCTCATTTACATCCCAATTCCTTGAAAGGGCTATATCCACGAAGTCATTGTCTTCATTTAGATTATTTATCCTTGCTCTCATCTCTTCAATTTGCTTATTGTAAATCCTACTCAAGTGAAACTGCATTAATCCACCAAGATCCATAATGACCTCCGTCTAGGCAAGGACGCACAGCACGTATATACCCTAGCTCTTCTCGATCTCTCTGCTGCCTTTGTCACCATAAATCACAATATACTCCTTTCTGGACTTCATTCTTCCTTCGGAATCTCTGAGAAGGCTCATGGCCTACTTTCGTCATACCTCTCACAGCGTATCCAACATCTGTCAGCCTTCTGCACTCTACCTTTTGGAGTCACTCTGGGTTATGTGTTTCCCTCCATTTCACATTATATAACACCACCTTAAGCATTTTCTAAGTCATTCGACGCAGAAATTTACATTTTACGTTATGGTACCCAGTTTTACGTATCGTTTTCAAGTCCCTATTCATTTGATGCTCTCTGTCCAAGCCTACTCCTACCCTTGATCTAGTTTACTCCCGGTTTTACGCTAATTGGCTTGTTGTTAATCCTTCAAAAACTGAATATCTTCTCATCGTCCTCCCACAGCAGCGTAGTAAATTAACTAGCTCAACCATAACAGTTCAAAATATCCCCTTAATACACAAAGAATCTGCACGTAAACTTGGTGTAACTTTTTAATCAAATCTTTAAATCTTTATTCAAATCTTTAAATCAATATTCAAATCTTTAAACACATATTTCACCAGTCTGTCCTTTTCTTTTTTGTGCCCGTCAGTTATGTCAAATTAGTAAATTCCTTGATATCAAATCACTGTATTAGCTAACGAATCGCCATTGTCCATTCTAAAATTGATTATTGTAACTCCCTGCAGATCGAGAGTCGAAAATCTCTCTAATTCGTTTCCAACGTGTACAAAATGCTGTTTCTCGAGTCGTTTTTAATGTAAAAATATTCAAATCCCACATTTCGTCTCTTCTTAGGACACTGCATTGGCTTTCAGTTTCCGAACGAATAAAATTCAAGACAGCTTCCTTGGATTTGAAATGTAAAAATTATGCTAAACCATCCTTTCCTTCTAGCGTTTTATCATTCAAGCAACCTTCTCGTAGTCCTCACTCCTCTAATAAAGAACCTTATCACTGTAACAAACATTAAATCTGGCACTGTAACAAACATTAAATCTGGCATAGACAGAGTTCGTGTTTTCTGTTCCGACAATATGGGACTCACTGCCGCAAGATCTTCGATCTTGTAATCATATTAGTACTTTCCTTAGCAAAGCTAAGAACCCCGTCTCTTTCCGTCGTAGATCTAATTTTTTATCCGCTTGCTTTGCATCAAGGACTTGCACTGTTTTGATCACGCTTTCTATTGTGTACTCTGTGTTGATCTACTAAGACGTCATCGTGTGGTGTTTTGGCGTTTGTTTGTGCAGAGTCTGCAAGAGAAGTCCCTTGCATAACCTTATGGTTGGGAACCGGACGTTAAATTCTTACTGATTGTTTAGTGCTGTAACCATATCACCATCTGTACTCATTTTTATCATGATAGTTTATCGGTCAACAAAAAAGCTAGAAATACCATAGTACAAATTAGTTAAACTTTTTATTGACCATTTTCCTAGTAGGTAAATTTTAAGCTATTAGTAAAACGTTAACTGTACTCATCATTGTAAAGAACTGCATATGAAATAGACCTATTGAAATACTATTGACCAACTAAATGATAAATTATACGTGGGCCCTAGCTCACTTTCGCGGAGGAAGGGTCAAATCTAAACCATTCTTTAAAATGAGGATTCAGTAGGCCTATATAAATTGAAAGTATCCTTTTCTTAACACCATACATGCGGAACTGAAAAGCTGAGCGCAAATTAAGAAGCACTGTACTAAAATGGAATGTCATCTTCTTTTCTATTGCCAAGTATAAGAAATTCAACCTGAGAAGAGAACATTTGTACAAACCTTATAAGGTACGCTTGTTAAGTGGTTATTACTAGCATTAAGGACGTACAAATATGGACTGTTAATAAACGCATCATTTGAAACTGTGTCAATGTCATTATTCTGTAACCATATTTGCAGAGCGCCAGCAGTTAAATTTACAAAGGTTTCGCTCTCCAGTTTTCTGATCATATTATTATTTAAATTAATGCCATTCAGGTTAGGTAGATTTTCAAAAATTTTTCTTTTGATTTTAACCAATCGGTTGTGGTTAAGAAAGACCTGAACTAAGTTGTTTGATCCCAAAAAAATACCCTCTTCGACATCAGCAATCTGATTATATGACAAATCCAAAACGATAATATTTGGCATTTCTGAAAAAACATCTTTTCGTAAATAAGTTAACAGGTTTCCGTGCAGATCCAAGTTTGCGATTGAAACTAAACCAATAAAAGTTTCTCGGCGTAGAGTGACGAGTAAGTTACATTGAAGACGTAAGGTTTGTAGAAGTCCAAACGCACGGAAAGTTCCATCCGAAATAGTTAAGATTCCGTTTAAATTGAAATCGAGATAAGTTATTGCCCGCATGTCATACAACTGCCCGAAAGTTTTGCTGGTTAGTGTTTCTATACGATTTCCCTGAAATTGAAAATCATTTAGTTTTAGATTTTGACACGCGTATACCTTGTTAGCCAACCATTTTTTATAATGTCTTAAATATATAAGAAGAATTTCATTATAGAACTGTATATATATATATATATATATATATATATATATATATATGTATGTAATATATATATATATATATTATATAAAATATATAATATATATATATATATATATATATATATAGGTTTATATCTGGGTTAAATAAATCAGATAGGATATCTGGGTGTGACCAGTGTAGCTGAACAAATTTTAATGTTTCAATTTCAGAGATGAAGTATAAATTTTACTCTGTATTTAATGTTTTATATTCTAAAGTAGGTCACTTTTCTAATGTGAATTTTACAGTGCATTTGTTGGAAACAATGGCTATTTCAATTTTAACTTATGCCATTGGGTTGCTTAATCTAACAGCGCAGGATTTAAATTTTAAATAGCCTGCACTTTACTCCGTGTAGAGCAATATGTAAGATATTTAACATACAGGAAAAAGATAATATTACATTATGTATGAATATGTTTGGAGTGCAGAGTATCAAAGAGAGATACACAACGATAAATGTAATTTGGTCATGAAGACTTGTAAAAGTCAAAATTTCTAGTTTAGAAACTAGGCTATATAGAAATAATATGAAAGGATTAGTCAGCCATTGAGTATACAATTAGAACATTCATATGCCTACATGATATTTATATTTATATAGATTTTATTTTCAATGGCGTTGTATTTGCTGTAATGCACTGTTGTTATTTTGCGTTTATTGTATGTAACTTGTGACCACATCTTGATGGTGTAATAGAGATTCATATATACCCTCATGGTGGTTTTAGAGCGGAATAGGCTATCTTATGTTAATTTAATATTTAATCCCCAAAGTACTCATTTTACTAGGGCCGATATAGTTTTTTACCCGCTCAGTATGTCCTCAGTTAAGTAATATCCAGATGATTTTGACAATCTCTAGTCTCCCTATGTGACATTTATGATCTACCAGCGAAACACCCGTACCAGTTCCCACTCCACAATGGCATAAAAATTTACATTCGGTATAAAGATTGCTTACTCTGCTCCGTGGTCGATATCTATGACACCTGCATGTGGTTTGCCTTTGTAGCCTATATATGAAATATGAAAGTGGCTTTTTGTATCACATAAAAATGCAATTTTCCAAAATTAATAAACTAACCCGAAGACTTAGAAGCTGCAGTGATCCCAACATTGCAAAAGTAATACTATCGAATTTTGCGTTTATTGTATTATATGATAAATCCAATTTCTTCAGTTCCGACAAATTTTGGAATATATTTCTACCTAAGGAGCTTAGCTCATTGAAGTTGAGAAAAAGGTTGACAAGAGCATGCAGATCACTAAATATGTTCTCTGATAAATCAGACAATAAATTGGAATCTAAGAATAATTCTGATAGATAATATAATCCACTAAATGTACCAGAGCTCAAACTTTTCAACTGGTTCTTTGAGAGGATTAGAGATTCCATATATATGTTGTTACGAAATAAACATGGCGGAAGAGACGTTAGTCTGTTGTTAGAGAGGTCGATGCTCCTCACATTCTTCAGACTAGCGAATACATCTTGGTGAAGAATTTGAAGATAGTTGAAAGGTAAAATTAATTTATGGAGATTACCCATCTCCATAAAGACATCTGATGGAAGACCTGCTATTTTGTTGTCTGAAAAATCGAGACATGTCATTTTAGAAGCTGTTCCATTGAAAGATTCACGAGTGACATATTCTAAATCAATTCGTATTAGATACAGCTCACTAAGTACGATATTACGAAATGCGTTTGGCTGCAACGAAATCAACAGACTTAGTTTGTTTCATCATCATAGTTTATTAGTAGTGAATGCTGATATTCTATGTTGTCATGTTCGCAAAATACAGTAAATTAATATACTCTGCACTATATTCTTCTATATATTTATTAGCCCATCTTGTGTATGGCCACTCTACGATAGACCAAATTAAGCTGCATATGTCGTAAGAACAGATAAAGCAGGAACTGATGAAGGCAAATTAACCCATATAAAGCCATAAAACTCATATAAAGCCATATAAAGCTAAGGAATAAAATATTTTAAGATGTGGGTAAGCATAGCCTTTTATGTAGGGATTTACTGGTATAATGATATAGTGCTCTTTATAGTGCTTGAGCACTATAAAGAGTAAGATTACTGACTATGTGAGTAGGATTTTTTGCCCTTTTTTCTTTTTTATCTCTTTTACATTTTAGTGAATGATAACTGTCATGGTTAGTAGCTTACTTATCCTGATGTCGTCGACCTTCACTTAAAAGAAATATCCTAATATATTAGCAAGTCCTGGACCAGGTTCCAAATCTCAATGCAAACCAAAGAGTGGGAGAGCTGATATAATGCTTAAGCCGCGTTTCAAAGGAAGCAGTTAACATTAGATTTGATTGAGATTAACATATCTACTGTTAGACATACATGTATAACAAGAGATCATAGACTTTGCATTTCATGAGAAATTTTAACTAGAGATGGGAATCAAACCGAACCCGTACAGAACCGAACCCTAAAATCTGGAAATTTGACCGAACCGAACCGAACCCGAACCCAGACTCTGGCCGAACCCGAACCGAACCCGAACCCTGCCTTCGTCCAAACTGAGTTTTAGTGTACCATCTTAATATTATTGCAGCTAGATTTACAAATAATGATATATGATATTATATAAGTGTTAAGGCCATCTGGAGTAAATAATTTTGCACCATAGCAATGCATTTATTTGCATAACTATTTTCGAAACTTCATAATTGACCTTAGGGTTTCAAACTTGAAACCCTAAAAAAGCTAAGTTTAACGTCAGTTTCCTCACTCGAAAGCTATGTCAGTGACGGGCGAGCCCAGGATTTGAACCAGCATCAACTGATCCGCGGTCGAGTATCTTAGCGACTTCGCCACTGGCTTCAGCAGGAGAGAAGTGGTATTTATTTAACTAAGGTAAATTATGAAGTTTATTACTGGTTCAGTTGATATATCATGATCATTGTACTGTGGAATTACACGTATTAGTTTACCAAATGGTCCTTATTTGATATTTTTATGTTAATAAATTACACTTTGTCTCTGAAATATGGATGAAAGTTTAGCAAAGACATATGGATTTAATTAGGCCCAGTGACAAAAATTATTTTAAAATTGGTGAAGCATTCTATTTTCTGGTTATAATCAAGGAAAATATTTTAGATACAGTAATAAAGCTAAATATTTACATTATGAAAATGTGTTGGTCAACCTACAATAAATTAAGAAATGTACAGGAATAAATGCCACTTCTCTCCTTTTTTCATTGTCAAATTTTTGCTCTGGTGAAAATGTGGCAGCTATTACGACTTCATGTAATTTTAAGCACATTTACCATAAAACATTTTAAATATATTTATCATAACCATGATTATCATATGTAATGTTAAATAATTTCAACATTATCCAAACCAAACCATTTCGAACTCGAATCGAACGCTTATGAGGTGGAAAGCAAGCCGAACCGAACCGAACTCTCAAATTGTCAGCTGCTAACCGAACCCGAACCGAACCGAACTTTCATTTTCAACAAACCAACCTCTGGAAATTCATAAAATTCCCATCTCTAAAAAATATATATATATATATATAGATTGACCTTTGACCTCTTTCCAAACTTGGCTGTGCAATTGACCCATAAACTTCCTAAAAACTTTCATACTAATAAACGTTTTGATATTTTTGCGACTTTAATTTATAAATGCTAAATTACTCAGATATTTAAAAATAACAATAGTGATTTGTGTTATTTATCACCACATCGAACAATATAAATCGAGATCAAGCGAATGAATAATTGTTAACACATTAGACGCAATATTGCCTGAATATATTTCGTGCATATCTATTACTGTTGCAACAATTTTTTAATTTCAGAAAAATTATATTATTCGTTCACAAAAATTATTAATTATATTACAACACACAACAACTTAACTTAATTATACTGGTTGAGGAAGTCATTACCAAAATTATCAAAGATGATCTATTTGCACCACACCATTGCAAAATGCTGGAAAGATTCTTTATCGAATTTTCTTATATATTTTTCGTATATTGCAATATTGCATTGCCATTAAATATTACTAAATATTAGAGTAAATGTCATTATTGAATAAAAGTTATTGGGAAGAAGTCTTTATTATTATCTTTTTAGAGTCATATCAAAAACCAGTTCAATAGTAAGCAAGCTTCCTTGGTTACAAGTTAATCAACGACACCTTTCCTTAAAAATAATTACTTTAAATATTTCTAATTAATTTTTCGCACAAATTTTGCCTAAATGTACACCGTATAAATAAGGATACGGCAAGGATTGATGAAAGGATTAGTGTTATGGTTAGAGTTATACGATGTTAAGATAGACCAAAAATTAATATTCAACACTGAAACTGATGTCGTTGTTTAGTAACCTGTGCTGCATTGCCCTAATCACAGTTTAAATGTAGAAATTCGGATGATTACACAGCAGGCTGCAAAGCTGTCACTTAATCACGATTAAACTTTCATGAAACGGAATATTTCTTGATTCTGATGAAATCGGTAGTTAAACTCTTACAAGGACATAATCATCCTTCATGAAACTGAGTAGGCCCTATTAATGTTCTAATTATTTAAATATCTAACTAAGAAAACATCCAAACAACTACAGAAATTGTTATTAATAAAACTAATATGAATTCCTTAATTAATGTTTTATATTTTTATATATATAAAACAATTACAGTGAATTACAAACTAGAACAAATCAAACAACGCGAATACATGATTCAATTATCCTAAGGTAATAATAATAATAACAGCAATAATATTAATATTAAAATAAATAAAACAGTCTTATATCAAAAAAGTTAATTTTATGTTACTATATCACCTCTTTATAAAACGCAGTGTAATATAGTCAAATCACATAATTAATAGCCTAAATTTAATGTTCATAATGAGAAGTGCCTTAGGCCTACCTATTCTAATTACATATGTTTCGTAAAAAACCAATATATCAGCACAGAGAGCCTCACCTAAGTAGAACACAAAAAGAAGCCGGTCTCAAGTTTATCTTTCAACCAATGGGTCGTCACCCTCGAAAAATTACTTGAATTTGCCGCCCGTTTCTATATCTCTAAAATCTAGATTTATCTAACACTCTGGCTCTGTCTCGTATTACACGAACTATTGTCTCCGAGTCATGAAACGGTTCAACCATTTTTACAGGTTTTAAACAGGACCCTCAACCCCCCCCCACCCCAGGAGAACTCTACAGCCGTAACTTGTAATATACTCAAGGTCTCTCGTACCCCCTCGAATTCCTGAGATGTACAATTATCAAATAATTCAGGTTGTGCCTAAATCAAGAGTGTTTGCCCTTACCCCTTACCCGATACGATTCACTTCACTTGAGCCCTTCACACTGCACTTAATATGTCAGCCAAAACAAATGTAGGCCTACTTAAACGTCAGAAAATGTGGCTCATCATAGATCATTCACCCTCAGCGCCTTTGTCCCTCCGGTCATACTTTTTTAAATTCCCTTACCCTTTAAATTATTAAGTTAAGCTTAGTATAATTTTATTTGTCACAGTTTTAAGCTTCAATTTCATAGTTACGTGTATCTTCGACGAGAACCGGAAGGAGAAGTGCTATATCTATC